>CM042403.1:28167351-28357351 GCA_023634145.1 Thymallus thymallus | reverse complement strand
GCCAATGACCATCTGGATGATCCAGAGGAGGAATGGGAGAAGGTCATGTGGTCTGATGAGACAAAAATAGAGCTTCTTGGTCTAAACTCCACTCGCCGTGTTTGGAGGAAGAAGAAGGATGAGTACAACCCCAAGAACAACATCCCAACCGTGAAGCATGGAGGTGGAAACATCATTCTTTGGGGATGCTTTTCTGCAAAGGGGACAGGACGACTGCACCGTATTGAGGGGAGAATGGATGGGCCTAGCCAGTCTCCAGACCTGAACCCAATAGAAAATCTTTGGAGGGAGCTGAAAGTCCGTATTGCCCAGCGACAGCCCCGAAACCTGAAGGATCTGGAGAAGGTCTGTATGGAGGAGTGGGCCAAAATCCCTGCTGCAGTGTGTGCAAACCTGGTCATGAACTACAGGAAACGTATGATCTCTGTAATTGCAAACAAAGGTTTCTGTACCAAATATTAAGTTATGCTTTTCTGATGTATCAAATACTTATGTCATGCAATAAAATGCAAATTAATTACTTAAAAATCATACAATGTGATTTTCTGGATTTTTGTTTTAGATTCCGTCACTCACAGTTGAAGAGTACCTATGATAAAAATTACAGACTTCTACATGCTTTGTAAGTGGGAAAACCTGCAAAATCGGCAGTGTGTCAAATACTTGTTCTCCCCACTGTATATATGCTGTCATTTCATGGGGCTCTGAATAATATGGAGTTCTGCTGGCATTTTACTCCACCTATTACAAGCAAAGGCCAGCTTTTTCAAACAGAAATGTGCATCGTTGTAGTACTAATTCCAAAAAGTTCTGGGACACTGTAAAGTCCATGGAGAATAAGATCTCCTCCCAGTTGCCCACTGCACTGAGGCTAGGAAACACTGTCACCACCAATAAATTTACGATAATTGAAAATTTCATTAAGCATTTTGCTACGGCTGGCCATGCTTTCCACCTGGCTACCCCTACCCCGGCCAACAGCTCTGTACCCGCCGCAGCAACTTGCCCAAGCCCCCCCCCCGCTTCTCCTTCACCCAAATCCAGATAGCTGATGTTCTGAAAGAGCTGCTAAATCTGGACCCCTACAAATCTGCTGGGCTAGACAATCTGGACCCATTCTTTCTAAAATTATCCGCCGAAATTGTTGCAACCCCTATTACTAGCCTGTTCAACCTCTCTTTTGTATCGTCTGAGATCCCTAGAGATTGGAAAGCTGCCGCGGTCATCCCCCTCTTCAAAGGGGGAGACACTCTAGACCAAAACTGTTATAGACCTATATCCATTCTGCCCTGCCTTTCTAAAGTCTTCGAAAGCTGGCCTTGGGTGCACCTCAGCCACGCTGAAGGTACTAAACTATATCATAACCGCCATCGATAAAATACAGTGCTGTGCAGCCGTCTTCATCAATCGGGCCAAGGTTTTCGACTCTGTCAATCACCGCATTCTTATTGGCAGACTCAACAGCCTTGGTTTCTCAAGTGACTGCTTTGCATGTTTCTCCAACTACTTCTCAGATAGAGTTCAGTGTGTAAAATCGGAGGGCCTGTTGTCCGGTCCTCTGGCAGTCTCTTTGGGGGTGCCACAGGGTTCAATTCTTGGGCCAACCCTATTCTCTATATACATCAACGATGTCGCTCTCGCTGCTGGTGACTCTCTGATCCATCTCTAAGCAGACGACACCATTCTATATACATCTGGCCCCTCTTTGGACACTGTGTTAACTAACCTTCAAACAAGCTTCAATGCTATACAACACTCCTTCCGTGGCCTCCAACTGCTCTTAAATGCTAGTAAAATGCTAGTAAAACTCAATCGAACGCTGCCCGCACCCGCCCACCAGACTATCATCACTACTCTCGACGGGTCTGACTTAGAATATGTGGACACCTACAAATACCTATGCGTCTGGTTAGACTGTAAACTCTCCTTCCAGACTCACATTAACCATCTCCAATCCAAAAGTAAATCTAGAATTGGCTTCCTATTCCACAACAAAGCCTCCTTCACTCATGTTGCCAAACATGCCCTTGTAAAACTGACCATCCTACCGATCCTTGACTTCGGTGATGTCATTTACAAAATAGCCTCCAACACTTTACTAAGCAAATTGGATGTGCCATATGTTTTGTTACCAAAGCCCCATATACTACCCACCACTGCGACCTGTATGCTCTCGTTGGCTGGCCCTCACTACATATTCGTCGCCAAACCCACTAGCTCCAGGTCATCTATAAGTCTTTACTAGGTAAATCCCCGCCTTATCTCAGCTCGCTGGTCACCACAGCAACACCCACTAGAGGTTCCTATCTCCCTCACTAACTTTAAGCATCAGCTGTCAGAGCTGCTTATCGATCACTGCACCTGTATATAGCCCTTCTGTAAATAGCCCACCCTACTACCTCATCCCCATATTTATTATTTTTGCTCATTTGCACACAGTATCTCTATTTGCACATCATGGACTATTTATTGTCATACCTTCCTAACCTTACTACATTTTGCACTACATTTGCACACTCTGTATATAGATTCTCTATTGTGTTATTGACTGTACATTTGTTTATTCCCATGTGTAACTCTGTGTTGTTGTTTTTGTCGCACTGCTTTGCTTTGTCTTGGCCAGGTCGCAGTTGTAAATGAGAACTTGTTCTCAACTGGCCTACCTGATTAAATAAAGGTGAAATAAAATTTAAATAATAAACATTGCCGGCCAAATCACATGACATGTGCGCTTACAGCACTACAGAAAGCACGCTAACCAAACAACAGTGCAGGGCATGCTCACTGAATTAAACGGCAACTACACTCATAAAATGCCCAGAACTCAAATGTCATCCCCTGACGTGGTTTAAGCATTGTTCTGAACACAAAAAAATCTTATTTTGTTTTTTTCATTTAAAAAGTGTGAAAAAACTGGGTTAAACCAAAAAAAATATTAGGAAAGCTGAAAACTGGGAAAACGAAACCAAAAAACTGATTTTAAAAGACCCTACCAATATTTTTTTGCTGTGCAGGACTGCACTTTAGAGTTTGTGTCATCCCACAGCGCAGCATTTTGGGGAAAGTTTAGGTCAGATCCAATATTGATATGCACCCAAGAGGAAAAGACGCTTTTAGCCAAAGCGACTTACAGTCATGCATGAATACATTTCTACGCATGGGTGGTCCCGGGAATCGAAACCATTATCCTGGCATTGCAATGCTCTACCAAGATGCATGACATGGTTATAATGCTTTGTAAAGCCTCAATTTAATATCATTTATAAGGCCTTTATTAAGTGGAACTTATGCCACCCTTAATAAAACACAGGTCTATATCACATTTGACATTGGTGCTTATGTCACATAGTTATGCCACATTTATGAACCTTTTATAAAGCATGACATACTGTTATGGATGATTTGTAACACATTTATGTAGTGTTTATGAAGGCTTTATGAAGCCTTTATAAGCTGCACATAATTTAAAGCGGGACCCATTTATTGTTTAATAATTTATTTTATGGCACAATGTAAGCCGATGAAGAGGACTGCTGTTGTATTTGTCCCTTTGTGCATGATGTGGGAATATTAAATGACAGGTACTACAGAACACATTATATCTGTTTATCTCAATTACTCCTTAAATGGAGAAACGTAGTTTTGTTTCAAAGTTGCGCTAGCTTTGTAAGTACGTACAGTATCTGCAGATGCAGCACCATTATATCTAGTAGGTTTTATCCTCGTTAACTAGGGCATCCATTTACATACAGACAAAAAGGAAGGAGAGGAAAGAGAGAGAGATAAATGGAAATTATTATTTTTAAAGTCAGAAAAAGGAATTAAAAGACCCTTGAGAGGGAGGTGAATTGAAAGCGTGGCGCAGGATAGTTAAAAAGACTGATAGTATGTTCTTTAACTAGCTCAGAGAGAGCAAACATAGAGATCTGACTTACCTTAATGGAGAGTCCCTTAGCCTCATAGAGAACTGTTGATAGTCGGCTCAGGAGCCTCCGTAACGGCAGGAATCAAAGGAAGTGGGGGGAGGGGATGTGGAGTCACAGGACTCAAAGTTGACAAATGATCCACGCCAGCAACCTCACCAGGGTTATACAACATGATGGACGACAGAGGACACCAGTCAATGCTGTGTCCACTACAATACGCTAGGCTAGACAGTAGGCTACACAGTGCTGTTCTGGACAGCATTACTGCTCCTTTTGACTGCGAATGAAATCACACTTGTGACACAGGAATGTCTCTTGTGAACATGTTGAATACGTAGAATGATCTGAAGAATCTTTCTATAGACAGTAGCTGTGCTTTATGTTGAGTAATGGTCTCTGTGCGTAGGGGAGAATTAGTCCAAAGGCCTCTGAGTTTTCTCAGCGTCCAGAGAGAGCCAAAGTTGCGTTGAGAAACAAAATCAATATTTGATACATGATTATCCGTTCAGATAACTTTGCCTCTATAGAGTGTCTGGAAGCTAGCTTGGTACCCTTTGTTTGATATAAAGACTAGAGAGATAATTTTGTCAAGATATATGGAGTCCATGCCATGTTTACTAGGTTTGGCTAGTTTTCTCTTTTCTACTATAGACATTTCATTTTTTCCTCCCCTTTACCCTCTGTCCTCTTTCTGGCTCCCTATTCCATTCATTTACTCATTTCTATTCCATATTTCTTTTGTCGTTCGTCCTCACATCTAGTCTGAAAAGGAACTCTCGCCAGTTATATCGAGTAAAGCATTGGTGTGCCTTGCTGAACTAAGAGCTTTTAAGATGTCAAAAGGAAATGTAGCGAATGGAAAATAAGGAAACTCCTTGGCCTCTTTGGGTTTTCAACTGGAATTACGTAGTTTTTGTTTTGTAGAATGCTGGATGACTGACATTTACAGCACTATGACCATCCTGCTATATGAGCAGAGCCTCTCAGACACATACATGCATGCATTACATACATGACACTGATATTTGCATCACTTGTCATCAATTTCCATCTACACATTTAAATGTATTTTACTCTTTGGTGACTTGACTAGGTGTGTCTGCCTGTGAAATTGCATCAGCAGCAGGGTAGCATCTTGGCCTATTATTCTCTGTGTGCCTCATAAATGGATCTCACTCCATTCTTAGGTGTGGAAAGACATTTGTCATTATGAAAATAAGTAAGCTGTCTCATATACAATGTAACTTTGCTGAAGCAATATTTTAAACCATAAATAAACATCTGGATTTGAATTGTATAATTTTATCAGCTCCGCTATCCCCTGTGTCTGTTATAAGAAGATACTGTGGAGAGTGGCTGTGGTATGTGTTCATGCTCCGCCTCTGTCTGCTGTTGCTATGGACAGCACAACATGTGGTGCCTGTTCTCAGCCTGGTCTCATCGACTAGACATAACATAGTAAACGTTGATCCGGGACAACCAAATTAGTATGATATGTTACGCTTGGTATGGTTACATAAGACAGAAGGTTACAAAAATGATAGGTCGGGTTTGATGGGTGGCCGTATAATGCGAACGTCTAGCAACCCAAAGATTACTTGTTTGAATCTCAACACAGACAACTTTGGCAATTAGCAACTTTTCAGCTACTTACTACTTTTTAGCTACTTTGAAACTACTTAGCATGTTAGCTAACCCTTCCCCTAACCCTACCCTTAACCCTTTTAGCTAACCCTTCCCCTAACCCTAACCTTAACCCTTTTAGTAAGCCTTCCCCTAACCCTAACCTTAACAGAAACCCCTAGCCTAGTTAACATTAGCCACAACAAATTGGAATTCATAATATATCAAACGTTTTGCTAAGTTTGTAACATATCCTACGAATTGTAATTCATATGAAATGGGTGACATCCACAAATTAATACCATACAAAATGTAACATATAGAGTGCCTTGGATTTACATACAGAATAATAGGAAATGCTCTGAGACCAGATTGCTATTTTGGATGCTTCCTCTCCTATGGAGCAGGACGAGAGCGTTTCTATGTGTCGGTTATCAGATGTAGTTGAACGCATTGGGTTATTACCCTCTGATAGATTCAGACAGAATAAGACATCTGCCAAACTGCTTATTGAGTCACTTTTCTCTCCGGTACTTCACAGGAGAGTGGAAGCTATTTGATACCTAGATTGGTACGGTTAGGAAATGGGTTACAGTTGTACTAGTAAGCCATTCACAGAGGCAACTGAGTTTAAGGGGCTAGGGGAAATGCACTGTAACAGGTTCGGTTCTATATACATAGCATAAAGTAGTTAAAGGATTCAAACTCTGTTGTTCAGGTTATAAAGTCACAAAGGCTAGAGGTCAATGAAATATTTCTTTATTCAGGAAAAATAAACATTAATAGTAGTGTCTAGTGGTGTAGCTAAAGGCCGTTTAAAAAAGAAGTGTGCCTGAGTGTTGCATGATTTGGGCTTGAGTCAATGAGCAATGGGCTTCTCTTCTTCATCTACTGTAAGTGTTAATGATTCAACTAAGTACCTCTCGCGTGCATGACTTGCATGTAAATGATTCAACTATGTTCTCTTACACGCAGAACTGTACTCACTAATCACAGTGTGATTAAACTCTTCTTATTTATTAAACCTTTATTTAACTAGGCAAGTCAGTTAAGAACAAATTGTTATTTACAATGACGGCCTACCCTGGCCAAACCTGGATGACGCTGGGCCAATTGTGCGCCGCCCTATGGGACTCCCAATCACGGCTGGATGTGACACAGCCTGGGATGCAGTGCCTTAGACCGCTGCGCCACTCGGGAGCCCTACACTTAACATTATCGTTGTTATAAAAAGCGACTTGTTGTTATACCTTTGTTATTAGTGTTGTTAATGCTGTTCTCTTCTGGACCCGTGTCTCTGCTTTTTCAAAAGATGTCCTTCAGTCAACTATATGCTAATGAAGTTCATTTTGCAAATCAACCTGCAGGCTTTGAAGCTCTCCTCCCTCCATTTCGTGTGCTTTGTTTGTTTGTTTGCCTTTTTTCAGCATCTTTGGTGAGATGTTTCCTGAAGCTTTCTCTTTTTTCTCCCTTCCTATTTCCCCAGACATTGCGGCTGTAAATAGCTTTACCTTTCCCAATTGCAAAGTCCTTCTTGTGTCTTTTTCCCCTCCACAATCCACCCCATCCGTGACTTTACCACTCTCTCTCTCTTCACACCCCACTTAGTGGCGATACCACTGTTGATTCAAAGTGTCACGCTAATAACAGTCCCCCACTGCCATTTCCGTGGTATCGACAATAAGCTAACTTCATTCTTTTATTCTTCCAAAATCAGCTTGCATATGGTATATTGTTTTCTTTTTCCCTAGTCAATTGCACAATCTTCATCTTATAGAAAAGAAAGTACATAAATAAATGTGAATTGTGTCCTTGGGCGGAATATTAAAACAATCTGCTGCAGAGAATATCTGTTTTGTCCTGTGCCGCAGGCCATCTACAAGCTAAAACAACCCACCCTGCTCGGTCTACAGTACATAACATTTGGGTCCCTAGCAAGCCAGGTGTGTTTGTTTACATCCTCCTGCCCGTGACCTCTTCACAAAAATGCCATGTGACATACTAGAGGGTGAAATCAACAGTAGGTGTACATTAATAAATCCTCTTAGTGATTGCTCTAACCACCACAGCGTTTTTACTGCCAGTGACAGGCAACATGACGCATTGTGACAGATGTCATAAGTCATCCTTGTCGGCGGTTGTGAGATGTTATGCATCTTTAATAATGCCTCTGTCAGGCTTCATGGAACCCAATGTCGCTCGCTCTACCACAATGTCTCTCCAAAACAGACAACATCCCTTCCATGCCAAGCAAAAGATGCAGGTCTGGAACTAAAGGAACATCCCATCCGGAAGAGCTATTAGAGCAGACCCCGGAGCCACCTGGGAACAGAAAGGCATGGCTGTGCTCCTCAAATAAGATTAAAATGGAGGTCATCTCACAGAGGGAAGTTAAGCAGAGAAGATGTATGTTGTCTGCTCTAAGAGCCTGAGGACCTGGCTTATAATAAATGAAGCTAGCGGTGTTAGATCTTAATATAAACCTTGCCACCCCACCTTCTCCTTCTCTCTCACTCTCTCTCATCTTCGACCAGATAGTTGTTATTCCACTGTGGTAGGTTGTGTCTGTAGTGCTCCGTCATAGATATTTAGGTCTTATATCTGATACAGGCACAGTGTGACTAAACCTAACATCTTTAATTCTTCGTCTTATAAATCAGCTCATTGATATTCAAACTCAGTCTCCTTCAAAACAGCAAAGCCCTCTAGTATCTCACACATACCCACCAGTGTCTGGTTCACCCTGGCTAAATGCCAATCGCCAACACTCCCACCCTCTGTGTTCAGGGTGATGTTTCACACTGTGCCACGTTACCCACGTTTACCCAAGTCCATGTCCGGCGGTGGGCGTGAAAACCCATGGTGCGCTCGTCCACAGCGTTTCCTTTTCCACATGGTTTCTGCCGAGCCACTGAGACATAATCCCATGGCTTCCTCAACAGGGCAGTGCGAGCGCCGGACACTCCTGCCAAGCAGCCCAGAGGGAAGAACAGGACCACAAGGGAAACTAATTCTCTTTGAGAATGAGCTAGCTTCTGAACTCGCTGAGCAAATATCGGCTGGCAAAAATCACAGAAATGTAATGAAGCCTAATGAATGGGAATAGAGAACGAGGGACTGGCATATACAAACACAGGCCGTGTGAATTATTCCATTAGAAAATGGTCGATGTTCATTTGGACTGTAATTAGGGCCTCTCTTCCAAAGACATGCTGAAGTGATTGATAGTCATATTGAGGCAGATTGGATTTGCTCTTTCATCCTGTCATTCTCTGCAGGTTTTTCTCTTGTCCTCTCTTTCATTCTACTCCTCCCCCCATCGTCCCTTTCTTTATGAATAAACCAACAGAATGGCTGGAGTTTGAATCCTCGAAACAGGAAACACAATTACCATAAACTCAAGGTACAGTACACCTCTCTAAATGAAGCGGTTGAAGTGGGTGTGTCTTATCATGCTGGCAGCATGCCCAAACATGTTTGGCTTAACACTGTGTTTGTCTGTAGAAGGGATAGTGAAAGTGAGAGTGGGAAAGACCGTGTGAGAGCCTTTGTCTGTGCACTGTGTCAACTATGTGTCAGTGTATGGTGATGACTAGGGAGGCAGAGGCAGAGAAAGCTGACGGTATAGTAGTCACCCTGGCAGGCGAGAGGAATCCTAGAGCATCGGCAGCTCCTGCAGTAATTACTTAATATCAGTCCTCTCATGGCCTGGCAGATGACAGCACAGGTGTGGAGTGTGTCCCCTGCCGAGTCGAGCTGCAAGCCCCCCCCACACGCGCCAGTCACCATGAGCTCATTGACAGTCAAGCCATACACACAGATTCACATGGACACACACACATCCATAGATACATTTGTGTGTTCGCTGACCCTATGTGAGTCATGCTCATCTCTTCGGCATATAGGGCAGGGTGCGGCACGCTGCCTCCCAGGCACTGAGACTTGTCTCAATCGGCTACCATCAGTCAAAGACATGTAAACACACACACACACATTCTGTAAACCACACAGTCTCAGAGCCATCATCTGAGAGTGGAGTGGATAGTAGTGAGGGCCAGTGATTGGAATATGCCTTGGCATCCCTCTGATCAGATGTCACCCTAGCTGTCCAGAACACAGCAGACATACAGGTGCTGCTTCTCAGGCACCGGGTCACAGGCCATCCCCTGCATTTCATTAACCTCCCTCACCACTCACCACACTGCAATCGTACATGGGTATACAAGGAGCTGTTGTGTGGTCAGCAACCTGAAGAAGGCTCCTTTCCCATTTATCACATACAGTACAACAAAGTCATGCAGCATGGATCTCTGAACTACACTTTCAGTTCAGGAAGTACAATAGAAACATCACAAAGACCATTTTTCTTTTGACAATGGATTCATGGTGTAAATTACACTACACTCTGACATTTTTATGTAATTTGTGTGCCTTTTTAATATGTGCTTTATCTAATGATTGCGATTGAAATTAAAAAGACATCTGTCCCATAGACATTAATAAGACTCGAACTATAAACAACCCGCTGTCATCATCAGAGTCAGACCAATTTCTACCAGTCTTAAATGAGTTGAGAAAGATATGTCAGACCCACAGAACATCAGTGATAAGCGACACATAGTCAGTACGGCCCTGTCCGGTCTCCAATCCGTCAAACACCCTTTTAGATCAGTGTTGCTGCTTAATTTACATGGCTAACCGGAATAACTCCTCCGTGTTTCTGCGGCCAAAGCTTCTTGTCATTGTCATGAGTGCGCCTGCGAGACCTTGGGATGGAACAATGTTCCCAGACAATTCCTCCCCGGAGTCTTTATTGTTACAGGAAGCTGACTCCCATTCCCAGCGCAGCAGAGCCATTGGCAGAGGAGGAAACATTTGGATGATTAAAGGGATTTGGTGCGCTGTGTCATGTTCCTCTAATCTCTCAGTCAGATAAAGGATTAGGGGTTTGCCGTGTCATACTCCCTTAATCTGCCGGGATGGGATGATGTCTACATGAGGAGCTCCTGCCCCAACCCGGTCTTGCCCCATACCCGGCTTAGCCGCCCACGCCACCCTCCCAGCAGCCCCTGCTGCCCCCCTGACGAGAGGCAGTGGCAGTTTGACCCAGTCAACCATTTACCACTACAGTGGAGGGCCACCAGCTACCAACTGTCACCGAGCATTTCAGTCTAGAGCATTTATCTCAGCCAGCCATGTGCCGATGGTAATACAATAGCAACATTCGTCAAAATTGATAAAAGGTCAAAAATACAGTTCAGATAAAACAGCTGCATACTGGAGTAAGATACTCAACATTTTTTATAGAAAAAAAAAGTCATAATTTTGCGCCAAATAGAAATTGTGTGAGCAATAATAGGACCAAAGCATAGTTTACATTGTTTAAGGGATATATCAGTGAAGACCACCTCTTCCAGGGAAATAGGATACATCATATATCTCCCTATACTCAGCCAGGGGGCAGAAGAATCATGTCTAAACCAATTAAGAATGGGATGAATGACTAGTGTCTGGAAATACAATTTAAAGATTGGTACGGAGAGTCCTCCTATGTCTTGCCCTCTTTGGAAATGTTTCAATTTGATCCAGGCTTGCTTACCTTGCCATATAAATGTTTAAATCGCACTGGATGGATTGTATCCCAATATCCAGAAGGTGGAGACAGGAGAAGTATTGAACTACAAAAATTCAGCCAAGGCAATATATTGATTTTGACAATAGATATTCTGCCGGTTAAAGCAACTGGTATATTATTTCATCTACTGAGGTCAGATTGAATTGATTTGAGCGTTCTGTTAAAGTTTCTGGCAATGGTTTTATCTAAGGAAGGAAATATACTGTATCTACTCCCAAATATTTTAAATGGGAAACGATTGGCTGGAATGGAATGTTGCATTACCTATTTGCTGAACAAACACCAGACACAGCACACCCCTCTTCCATTACACACATCTGCAGCATACAGAGTGACATTTACCACAACCAATCAGGAGGTATGGAGATGATGAGGGCCCACGGCACAGAGTCTAGCAAGTAAAGAGGGAGTCCTCCATCAGGGTCTTGAGAGGCAGTAGGGCTGATTTGGTTAGATGAATTGTATAGTTTGAGATTAATCTGAATATACAGTATCTACTGTATGTTTTCCTATTAAATGTATTTAATAATAACATTTGGAAAAACAACTAATTTGCATATGCTGTACATATGGGCATAATGAAGTATATTAGCATGAAATTACTCTCTATCCAACCAGCTCTTTCTAAGGTACCGCCCCAAAGAGAATTTGTAACCGCCCCTCATAATCTCCCATCAACTTTCACCATGGCTTTCACCCAGACATGCTCATTCGTGATTGGTGTCACCTAGAATATTAAACAGAAGGCGGAAATGTTTTGTATCATAATAGCACCCACTACAGTGCCTTCAGAACGTTTTCACACCCCTTGACTTTTTCCACATTTTGTTGTGTTTTAGCCTGAATTTAAAATGGATTGAATTGAGATTTTGTCACAGGCCTAAACACAATATCCCATTCTGTCAAAGTGGAAGGTGAAATGTATTAAGTCAGTAAGTATTCAACCCCTTTGTTATGGCAAGCCTAAATAAGTTCAGGAGTACAAATGTGCTTAACAAGTCACACAATAAGATCCATGGAGTCACTGTGTGCAATAATAGTGTTTAAATAGCATGCTTTTTTAATAACTATCTCATCTCTCTACCCCACACATACAATTATCTGTAAGATCCTTCATTCGAGCAGGGAACTTCAAACACAGATTCAACCACAAAGACCAGGGGGGTTTTCCAATGCCTCGCAAACAAGGGGACCTATAGATAGATACAAAAATACAGACATTGAATATCCCTTTGAGTATGGTGAAGTTATTTATTACACTTTTGATGATGTATCAATACATCCAGTCACTACAAAGATACAGGTGTTCTTCCTAACTCAGTTGCTGGAGAGGAAGGAAACCGCTCAGGGATTTCACCATGAGGCCAATGATGATTTTAAAACAGTTGAAGAGTTGAATGGCTGTGATAGGAGAAAACTGAGGACGGACCAACAACATTGTAGTTACTCCACAATACTAACCTAATTGACAGAGTGAAAAGGAAGCCTGTACAAAATAAAAATGTTCCTAAACATGCATCCTGTTTGCAACAAGGAACTAAAGTAATACTGCAAAGAAATGTGGCAAAGCAATCAACTTTTTGTACTGAATACAAAGTATTATGTTTAGAGCAAATCCATTACAACACATTACAGAGTACCACTCTTCATATTTTCAAGCATCATGTCATGGGTATGCTTGTAATTGTTAAGGACTGGGGAGTTTTTCAGGATAAAAATTAACAGAATGGAGCTAAGCATAGGCAAAATCCTAGATGAAAACCTGGTTCAGTCTGCTTTCCACCAGAAACTGGTATAATTCACCTTTCAGCAGGACAATAACCTAAACCACAAGGCCAAATATATACTGGAGTTGTTTACAAAGAAGACAGTGAATGTTCCCGAGCGGCCGAGATAGAGTTTTGACTTAAATCTTCTTGAAAATCTATGACTAGACATGAAAATGGACTGGGCCCTGGTGGGGCGGACTGCTCATGCTCTGGAGCAGAGCAGACGGCTGGACCCGGATTGGGTACCGGTGGAGCAGACTGCTCTGGCACTGGAGCGGAGCAGACGGCTGGACCCGGATTGGGTACCGGTGGTCTACGGACCTTCGCTGAAGGTTCCGGGCTGCGGACCTTCGCTGGACGTACCGGACTGAGGAGGCGCACTGGTTGAGCGGACTGCTCCGGTACGGGAGTAGAGTAGACGGCCGGACCCGGACTGGGGATGCTCACCATGGGCCCCTTTAACGCCAGCTCCGTCCTTTCCTTCTCCATTTTCCTCCATTGCTCCATAAACCATCCACGGTCCTCTGGCTCCACCCTAGGCCACGTGGGAAATGGTACTGGCGCTACCTCCTCTGAGTCCGTCTCGAACCCCCCGAGGAGTTCAATCGCTCTCTCCGTCTCTCGCCAGTTGCGCTGCGTGGTCTCAAGGTGGTGGGTCATTCTGTCACGGTTGTGTGTGTGGAGAGACCAAGACGCAGCGCAGGGACAGTAGTTCGACATTCCTTTTTAATTTACTATGTGTTCAATTATAGGAGATCGAACTGTACAACACAAACAAACATAATCCAAAAACGTAACGTCCAAATGAAACACGATAAAATGTATAAATGTAACCTCCAAATGAAAACACGATATTATAAACGTAATGTGGCAAAACACTTGTGACTGGAGGAATAACGACCCACACAAAGGTGTAGGACATACAGACACATATAGGATCCCGAATTAGAGACAATGCGGTGCAGCTTCCTCTAATTAGGGATCCAACCCAAAACCCACACAGAAACAGAAAGGAATAGAAACTGTCAGACTCTGACCATGGCTACATAGAGAAGCAAATAGGCTTCTCTATGGCCAGAGCCTGACATATTGTGTTTAGACGGGTGGGATTTTTAAAATCCATTTTGGTTTCAGGCTGTAACACACCACAATTTGAATAAGTCAAGGGGTATGAATACTTTCTGAAGATATTGTATTTATTTGACAGTAGATTTTTCATGTCGGCTTTCTTTTCTGGCGACTTTGTTTACATTATCATCTAATCGAACACCAAAAATGGTATATCCCACGATGGTGAATACTTACTCTAAGTACTAAGTAGACCATTTTCTATTCTCTCTTGTCATGTAGTTGCCGTGTCAGGGCGTTTAATACCCATCGATATAAACACCTGGGTCAAAACTTTTTAGTCCCATGTCCACAATTTCTGACGATACCCCCATCCTTTTGAGACATCGTTTCACACTTTTCCCCAATAGTAAAACTCCATGAGAAAAGGTGGTTTGCACAGGTTGTAGTATGAATATTGTAAGTTTCTATTTTAAAAGAAATCAGTGACAATTAGTTGACAAATGGATTATTCACTTCAACACAGCCAAATGAAAGCTAAAGAGAGGTGTATTCTCAGGTGGGCATGGCTCGAGCCTTGCTATACCTAATAAGGCCTATGAGGTTTGAATTGATGTATTTTAACTTGATGTCGATCTCCTGGGAAATGCCTACTCTTTCATATGTAAATGAGCACCAGTGTTTTTATAAGGCCCCAGAAATATGCACCTGGATTTGTCACTTATACTCTTCATTTGTAGAGGATAGTGCTGTCTATTCCCCCAGATAATTCGTTTATTTTACAGTGTGGGAGGTGTGTGGGGGTGCAATGAGGTACCAAATTGTTGCCTGTCTCATTATAAGCAAAGGAATGAGGATATGCGGATGGAAAGAGAAGGGTTGTGTATACAGTGCCTTAGGAAAGTATTCAGACCCCTTGACTTTTTCCACATTTTGTTACGTTACAGCCTTACTAAAATGTATTAAATAGTTTTTTTGCCCTTCTCCCCCAATTGCTCAGTTTGGCCAAAGTGCCAGCTCCAGGAAGAGTCTTGGAGGTTCCAAATGTCCACTGTGTTCTTGGGGACCTTCAATGCTGCAGACATTTTTTGGTACCCTTCTCCAGCCTCAACACAATCCTGTCTCAGAACTCTACAGACAATTCCTTCGACCTCATGGCTTGGTTTTTGCTCGGACATGCACTGTCAAATGTGGGACCTTATATAGACAGGTGTGTGCATTTCCAAATAATGTCCAATCAATTGAATTTACCACAGGTGCACTCAAATCAAGTTATAGAAGCATCTCAAGGATGATCAGTGGAAACAGGATACACCTGAGCCCAATTTCGAGTCTCATAGCAAAGGGTCTGAATACTTATTTAAATAATACATTTCTGTTTTTTATTTTTAATACATTTGCTCAAATTTCTTTGTCATTATGGGGTATTGTGTGTAGATTGCTGAGGATTTTTTAAATGTAATTTATTTTAGAATAAGGCTGTAATGTAACAAAATGTGGAAAAAGTCAAGGGGTCTGAATACTTTCTGAAGGCACTGGGAATGAAGGATACTGTATTCCAGGGGCACATACTTTAGAGCCTAACAGATTTGTCCTTCTTAATATCTGACAAAATTCACATTCACACCTGCCATCTGATGATTCATCATGATTGTCTCACATTAGCCTGTGAGATTTGGAATATATCAAAGTTTGGCTATTGCAATTATACTATTAGGAAAGGTGAAAAGAGAAAAAATGTGTTCCTTGCAGCTTTACCTATGGCCTGGATAGCAAGAATAACAAGGGGTCGCTTTGATTCAGCACCTGAGAGAAAGTAGGCACCTGTCTTTAGCTGGCATTAGCTTTTAGCTTTAGCTTCATGCATATAATAAAGAGCAAAAAGACGCCAGAGAGGTACCGTAGATTGGCACCCAACAATAGTCCTGTCAGAGAGGTACTGTAGATGGGCACCCAACAATAGTCCTGTCAGAGAGGTACTGTAGATGGGCACCCAACAATAGTCCTGTCAGAGAGGTACTGTAGATGGGCACCCAACAATAGTCATGTCACCTCCCTCAAAAGAGCAGACAGCCAAGGGGCCTGGTGACATCTCAAGAGGAAATGGGAAAATAAGGTGAACAATATACTTGCTCTCGATGGCAAAGGGGAATGGAAAATCACTGGCAGGTCTACGTGGAGATTTTTTTTTCATACCTCCTTGACATGACATCTTTATTCACTGGTCCTGGAGGTTGCAACAAATCAGGGGGAAAATACAGTAAAGAAACCAACCCTGTGAGAATATCCTTTGGAGAAGTGTAAAATGTAAAATTTTACAACCCAGCTCAAAGGCCTGCTCATCAGCTCATTGCATTTTGAGACAGGATTCTATTAAAGGGCAGCTGTAAATACTCCTGTGAGCGGCTGAAACAGAAAGCTGCATTACCTATTTGCTGAACAAACACCTGACCTAGCACACCCCTCTTCCATTACACACATATGCAGCATACAGAGTGACATTTACCACAACCAATCAGGAGGTATGGAGACGCTGAGGGCCCACGGCACAGAGGCTAGCAAATTAGTAGTGGTGGTCAAGGTTACTGCTCTACTGTTAGTCACTGGAATCTATTCTACACAAAACCATCAATGCACCAGGTGCTGTACAAGCCATCAAGTCACCCAGTACATCATGTTCTTACCAGCTTCGTAGGCACCAGGAAGCTGTTGTTGACGACTACTAAAAGAACTCAAGGATATATATATATTTTTTTTTTAAACATCAGGTCAAATCAAGTGCCTGTTCATGTCGGACTGCGTCACTGCATTTTGGTACACCAGAAGTACACTCATTTCCAATGGAACGCTGCATTTGCCTTGCAGCATTGCGTTGCAGAAGCAGTTGCAGTGCGTTCTGTGTGGTGCATACATTGGATTTATCGAACGTATGCGTCAAAACTGTATGTGTAAACGGGTTAACAGAAATGGTAGCAGAAGGTGAATGTTTTGCTGCACATATATCTGGATAATGCTGCTGGATGATGCTGCTGCATACTATTTTGCACAATGACCTCTCCTTTTATATACCCCTAAAAGTTATGGTTATGTAGGCAGGTAATGTAGGCAGGCACAGAGCATATGGGATCCAGCGCATGTGTCACCTATTGATGTTTCACTTAATGCCAAACAAAGCCATTAACGCCCTTCACAGGATCTGAAGAAAGAACCTGAAATCCAGGATAAGGAAGAGAGGAAGACCTCAGAGAGACTCCACATCTAGCCTGCTGTCTCTCTCCCTGTAGCTGTGTGTGTGTGCGTGCTTGCTTGCGTGGGTGGGTGGGTGTAATTGGGTGGTGCAGTGCTGTTAGGCAGCATTTAAAGCCTGCGATTTCTTTGCTTGTATTTGTACCTGAGCGGTTCACACTGGAAGGAGGATCAGCTACTAGTTATTTTGCTCTGACCCCCACAGTGGATGGAATACTGTGATACTTAGCATGCAAACATTATTTGTATAAATAATGTGAAGAAATAGCCTAATAGTTGATCAACATTTTAAGCTAAACGTTCTGATCTGTTGCATCAGCCTCATTACTTTTAAAAGTGTATTTGATGCTAGTGGTTGTATTCATTTGGGATCTATCACACCCCACAACTGTCCTATGGGGAATATAAATAGATTAACATAGTCCATAAATGTGGACAATTCTAATATCTTCAATATGCACCTCGAAATTCGATAAGAGGGATGCGCGCAGTTGCGTCCCCGATGTGTCTGTCTTCATTCACTTGTAGCCTACTTCTTAGCTGAAATGCCTGTGAGATGGACCCAATCACGTGACGGCAGTGGCTACATCTGAGAGAGCCATGTGAGTGAGAGGTGCTTCGGAACACGCAGCCGGGAGAAGGGAATTATAATGATTATATTTAGCCCAAGGGCACATTTTTTAGGGGGCATTACAGCCACACAAGGGGGATGCCGCTGGGAAATTCGAGGCCTGGTGTGAACATTAACAAGTGATTGTCAAATTGTGAATGAGAGACTGATGAAGTGTGTGCAGCTTGCGACTTTTTTCAAATCATTCTTAGAGTCCAATCATGCAGCCTTAGAATGTATTAAAAATCTAATATATAGCCCAATGTTTGTATCACAACTAAAGTTGAATAAATAACAAAATTAAGCATATGTGACTCTTTTCAGGAAACTAGGCGTATGTCGCAAGTCACGACAGGAGAAGCATTTGAACGTTTATTTAAATGTTTTATCAAAATGCGTTTTTGGGCAGAAGCATCTTCTGGAACATTTGAACCTACATGTCCCTTAATAACAAACTTGTATGCCATCTGTAAATACGAATAAAGTTGTTAAATTACAAGCCTGGTTGGTTTAGCCGCAGAAAAAGACAGAAACATTCTCGCTAACCATGATTGGCTGAGATAATGAATGGGCTGGACATGCCAGGAGATTAGTTTTGGATTGTATGACGCTACTGTCTATAAAATAAGGTGTTCATTAATACTTATAACTACCTAGTATCACTGATATTGTTATTGTTCTTGTACATACTATATATTATTTTGTTCTTTCTCTACGGGCATTGACACATAATTTTTTTTATATATTGACACAATCTATTTTTGATGTTGCTGTACTGTTTACACCTTCTGTAGAGACCCATCCACTTAGCAAGATGTGGCTGGGGGTTATAGGATTTCTTTCACATTGCCTATCAATTTAGACAAGTGTGTCTGGGTAAGTGTCATCTAATATTTAAAAAAATATTTTTATCTGGACACTTTCTGTTTACCTGACATTTTTCCTTATTGTAGGCTACTACCTTTAACACTTTTAGTCTTCATCTTTACCACACTACATTACCTTTAGCACATGACCTCACATGTGAATCCTTAAAGAGATGGGTGGGGTTAAGGCTTAAGAGGGTGTGAACAATGCTGAATGGGTGTAGACAAAGAAAAGCTCTCCAGTAGATACCAAAACATTCAAAGGCCATTTTCTCAAAAAGTGGTGTTACAAGTTTATCAACTTTCAAAGCAGAATTACTTTCCAATTGTTCCTCAAATACAGTGTATGATATACCGTTTTGTATGTCTGAGTCTCAGCTTTTGTCCAATGTAAAAAACACAATTTCACATTTTGCTACGCAAGACCGATTCAAGGCGGTCGGTCTAGGAGGACCAGTTTCTTTGTTAACCGCTCAACACAGAATAGCCACGTGTGCACTTCCTTCTTTTTTATTCAGCTATGTTCAATTGTATTTTTCATACTGTAAAATAATAAAAAAGAATGCCACGGAATTCTAACAAATCTTGTCTGCTAAATGAACTAGTGTAGCCCACGGCCATATGGCATAGCCATATCAGGGCCTAACATAAGGACAACTCACAGTATGCTATTCTGTAATAGGCTTAATTTTCTTCATATCATGTTTCTTTAGACCTATCTAAAGTAAATAATGGATTTATTGTGATGGTGTAGGTTATATTAAATTGATTTATTAGACTTTTTCAAATGTAGATGTTCCAAAGGGCTGCATCAGTAGCTTGTACGTTATATGTTAATGAACAGTAAATTATCGTTAAACCGGCAGTTATTTGCTTGACAATCACCGGCTGACAAAATGTCATGGCTGCCACAGCCCTAGTTGTAGACTTCCCATTAGTCTTCTCCCCTGTCCTCTCTCAGACTCAGCCATGCCCTGGCCCTGGGAGCGTAGCATCATGGCAGTAGCACACTTAGTGTGTTGGATCTGCGGTACCGGCTCAGGCTGGTTACCGGGCAGAGTTCAAGTCTATTTCGGTCTGTGTTGTTGCACTGCGTTTTGGGCTCTCTCCTCAGCATGATGACAGCGATGGCTGGCTTGTGTTGGAGAGCAGCTACGGCAGCACCTGCCAGGGCTTATAGCAGGCAGCCTATTCTCTTCAGTCTAATGACAGCCACATCACCTACCTGCACCAACTCAGCACACCGAGCTTCATCACTATGCACATAAAACACGCTATGTACAAATGGTATGCTGTCCCTGCAACTGAGGCAAAATGATTATGTGCATACCATTCACTGTACTGTCCTCCGTATGCGTTACTGGGCATATTTTGACAGCAAGATAAACGCCTTCATATCGACAAGCCGTCAACACGATGTCCATGTTCATATGGTTTAATAATATGAAGAAAGCGTGAAACTGAAAAATACAAAGACAACAATGTCTCCATAAGAAACAGAAAGGTGTATCTATTTTGACAATAGGCAAATCTCTCAATTGGCTGCAGCTGCACTGAGTAATGTGAAATAGTCTCAATGACAATTAGCATAGGCTGACATAGCTATTAAATAGCATGTGTAATCTTACTTTATAAAGATTATTAAACATTCCAAACTGTACAAATAATGATATTAACTTAAAGATATATGCAAAAGGAAACTGATACATACTGACAAAGCTTCCAAAGGCATGAAACGTTAGGAGATGGATAAAGATTGAGAGCAGAACTAAGCATGAGGTAAGAATGACTAACTTCCTGATTACAGGTCACACGACAGGTCACTGCTCTAATAATCCAACAAATATACCTAAAATCACCACCAGAGGGCAAAACACAAAAGGTAAGTAACTGAAGGTAACTAACTGTAACAGAACATTCACTAAGAAGTGATAATGATGTATTCTCCTCATCTCTCACCCTGTAATATTGTAATATTGTTTTATACCAGGGGTTAGAGCTGGTTCACTCTTGTCACTCAGAAATGTATTCCTGTGTCTGCCTGCCTACCAGCTGAAAATCTTTGCCAGTGTGTGCGTAGGCTACCTGCCCATCCCCCTCCGAAGCATAGTATAAGTATAGTAGCCTACTGGCGTTACAAGCGTGATTCAGAAATGATGGAGAGAGATTTGTAATTGGAGAAGAATTAATTAACCTTTACAATACTAGTTATCACGTATTACATTGGATTTATTAAGTACAAAAAGATGGGTGTTTTTTTATTTTAATTCTGGTGCCGCTCTGCACACACAATCTTGTTAACTAGTTAGCTGGTCCAGCGTTAAGCCAACTCTCTGAAGTTCAAAAACATTAAAAGTTTCTTCGTAGAAGCCGCTCCTCCGTAGTTATAATTCTGTGGGCCTAATTCAGATAATGCATGTCATAACAACAAGATGCCCATCTGCTATCTTGTATTCTCACCAGAATAGCAAAAAATGTACATTTGTCGAGGCTGGTGTTGGTGTTCTGCGTGCATGTCTAAGCCAGCGTTGGGTGACTAAGCAACACAGTCTTTCTTCTCTCTCTCTCAGCTACCCAGTGCTGCTGCACCTGTGTAATTCAGCACAGCAATGTCAATGGGGGATAGTTGATAATTAAATTGCATCCTGAACTAAATGTATTAGACATAATCAAATCAAATGTTATTGGTCAAATCAAATTTTATTGGTCGCGTACACATATTTTATTGCAGGTGCAGCTGAAATGCTTATGTTTTTAGCTCCAACAGTGCAGTATACCTAAAAGTACAAAACAATACACACAAATCCCAACATGCAATTTCAGAGTCCGGAATATAAATATAATGATGTATAGAGAGTATGGCCAGTATATGAATAGGAAAGGAGTGTACAGCAGTAGTTACAAAGGATGAGCCTTGACGAGAATACAGTATACAGTGCATTCGGTAAGTATTCAGACCCCTTGACTTTTTCCACATTTTGTTACGTCACAGCCTTATTCTAAAATTGATTAAATCTGGGTTTTTCCTCATCAATCTATACACAATACACCATAATGACAAAGCGAAAACAGTTTTTTAGAAATTTTTGCAAATATATACAAAACATCCCCCCGGAAATATGACATTTACATTAGTATTCAGACAATTCACTCAGTACTTACGATTACACCCTCAAGTCTTCTTGGGTATGACGTTACAAGCTTGGCACACCTGTATTTGGGGAGTTTCTCCTGTTCTTCTCTGCAGATCCTCTCAAGCTCTGTCAGATTGGAGGTAGAGCATCCCTGCACAGCTATTTTCAGGTCTCTCCAGAGCTGTTCGATCAGGTTTAAGTCCGGGCTCTGGCTGGGCCACTCAAGGACATTCAGAGATTTGTCCCTAAGCCAATTCTGCACTGTCTTGGCTGTGTCCTTAGGGTCGTTGTCCTGTTAGAAGGTGAACCTTCATCCCAGTCTGATGTCCTGAGCGCTCTGGAGCAGGTTTTCATCAAGGATCTCTCTGTACTTTTCTCTGTTCATCTTTCCCTCAATCCTGACTAGTATCCCAGTCCCTGCCGCTGAAAAACATCCCCATGGTGCCAGGTTTACTTCAGACGTGCCGCTTGGCATTTAAGACAAATAGTTAAATTTCTCATGGTCTGAGTCTTTTAGGTGCCTTTTGGCAAACTCCAAGTGGACTGTCATGTGCCTTTTACTGAAGACTGGCTTCCGTCTGGCCACTCTACCATAAAGGCCTGATTGGTGGAGTGCTGCAGAGATGGTTTTTCTTTTAGAATGTTCTCCCATCTCCACAGAGGAACTCTGGAGCTCTGTCAGAGTGACCATCAGGTTCTAGGTCACCTCCCTGACCAAGGCCCTTCTCCCCCAATTGCTCCGTTTGGCCGGGAGGCCAGCTCTAGGAGGAGTCTTGGTGGTTCCAAACTTCTTCCATTAAAGAATGATGGAGGCCAATGTGTTCTTGGGGACCTTCAATGGTGCAGAAATTGATTTGTACCCTTCCCCAGATCTGTGCCTCAACACAATCCTGTCTCGGAGCGCATTGTGTATCTATTATTACAACGGCATGGCCTGTTTTTTTCTCTGACATGTACTGTCAACTGTGGGACCTTATATAGACAGGTGTGTGCCTTTCTAAATCATGTCCAAACAAATGAATTTAGCACAGGTGCACTCCAATCAAGTTGTAGAAACATCTCAAGTATGATCAATGGAAATAGGATGCACCTGAGCTCAATTCCGAGTCTCATAGCAAAGGGTCTGAATACTTATGTAAATAAGGTATTTCTGTTTTATATTTTTAATACATTTGCGGAAATGTCACCTGTACTGTCTCCGCCTTCTAGATAGTAGCTGGGTGAACAGTGGATGGCTCGGGTGGCTGAGGTCCTTGATTACCTTCTTGGCCTTCCTGTGACACAGGGTGCTGTAGATATCCTGGAGGGCAGGCAGTGTGACCCTGGGGATGCGTTGGGCTGACCGCACCACCCTCTGGAGAGCCCTGCAGTTACAGACAGTGCAGTTGCCATACCAGGCGGTGATACAGCCCGACAGGATGCTCTCAATGGTGCATCTGTAGAAGCTTGTGAGGGTCTTGTCTTAGGGGCCAAGCCGAAGTTCTTCCACCCTCTGAGGTTGAAGAGGCACTGTTGCTCTTTCTTCACCACACTGTCTGTGTGGATGTACCATTTCAGGTTGTCACTGATGTGCATGCCGAGTAACTTGAAGCTTTTCACCCTCTCCACTAAGGCCCTGTCGATGTTGATGGTGGCTTGCCCTCTGCTGTGTCCTGAAGTCCACGATTAGCTCCTTCGTTTTGTTGATGTTGAGGGAGAGGTTATTTTCCTCGCACCACTCTGCCAGGGCCATCACCTCCTCCCTGTAGGCTATCTCTTCGTTGTTGGTAATCAGGCCTACAAGATGGGGCTGAGCACGCACCCTTGTGGGGCCCACGTGTTGAGGATCAGCGTGGCGGAGGTGTTGTTTCCTACCTTCACCACCTGGGATCGGCCCGTCAGGAAGTCCAGGACTCAGTTGCACAGGGCGGGGTTCAGACCCAGGGCCCCGAGCTTAGTGATGTGTGTGTGCACGTCCTTGTGTGCGTCCTTGCGTGCGTGCGTGCATGCATGTAGCCTATGTAGCAACGGTGGGCCCAGGCTCTCCTGCCATGGGCTGGCTGCCTGGGTGTGAGGATGCAATGACGCCCATTGTTCTGAGATAATGTCATAATGGGGGCGACAGCTGGCAGCTTCGTTTTCTGTCGGCGCACATTTTCTGCCACATCAATAATGAGCGCCTCAGCCCAGCCATGAGGGCCACGGCTCACTGCTCACGTTCTCTCGCTCTCTCTTTCTTTGTCTGTTCTTTCTCTATCTTTCTCTTTATGTTATTTCCTAAATCTCTCTTCATCTCTCGCTCTATTTCTTTGTGCCAATCCCTTTCTCTCGCTATCTGTAATCTTTCTTCGTGACTATCCTCTTTCCCTACTTTTGTGTGCACATTCCTCTGTCCTATTTTTTCAGAAACCCTTTGTATATGCTAAATGTAGCATAAAATGCTCAGAACGTTAATTGAGAAGACACTCTTCCTTATTTTTCTGTTCAGTTTGATGTGACAAAGACACTTGATGGACTGTCTCATGTTACACAGGCTGACATAAATGTCAGTAAGGAGTGAAGCACATATCTGTACATCTCCCTTTGATGAACCTGTTTGCAGTGGAGTGTTGAGCGTTGACATTGTGGTGTTTCATTGTACGAGCTTTAGATGACTTTCGATTGAGACAAAAAGTTGTCAAGGGCAGAGGCAGACATTGCTAAGGAAATTAAGAAGATGTAAGGAGAGGGGTGCTGGCGGTCAGGCATGGTGGGGGGAGGGGGGGGGGGGGTTGTCATCGGGGACCGAAGGATGGCGTGACAGCTCAGATGCAGCTGGGGTTTTCATGAAGTCGCAGCGAAAGCTCAGTGGCACGTCACCGTAACTTGCTTTCAAAGACTGGAAATGACACTGCCTGTGGGCTGCCAGACACATAGAGCGAGAGAAAGAGACTGAGACTATTGAGCATCACCGTATGTTAGCCTCACGCAGAGGGGAAAGGCTGGTTAGTAATGCAGTCACTTCAGTTCCTCCCAACTGAAATCACACTCACTTGACAGCCTATGTCATTGGTCCTAACGACTGTTCATTTATGGTGTGTAGATTAGTCTATAGGCTCAACATGCAAGCTGGCAAAGCATTTCATTCCAACATGAAAAAATACTACAGTTTATGCCACACAATTTGTGCCACCCATGATTGAGAAACTTACAGTACATGCCAAATACAGACCATATATTGTGTTCCCTACAGGTTATACAAAAGAGCAGAAGCGATGAACTGTCCATTCAGATTTCAGTCCTACTTGCATACATGTTATGTTAAATTTTCTCTTTGAGTATATTGTCCAGTAGGTTTCCACAAGGACAAAGACCCCACTGCTATGTCAAAGATAATAAAACAAAAACACTATAGCAAATACTACAAATCCTACATAATACTACTGTAATGTCTGCAAAACTAGAGTGAATACTATAGTATTTAACCATAGTATACTATAGATAACGTAATCTCTATTGACGCAATGTCTATTGCACTCCACACTGCCCTTCCCCAAAAGAAACATCTATGTAAGAATGCTGTTAATTGACTACAGCTCAGCATTCAACACCATAGTGCCCTCCAAGTTCATCACTAAACTAAGGAACCTGGGACTGAACACCTCCCTTTGCAACTGGATCCTGGACTTCCTGAAGGGATGCCCCCAGGTGGTGAAGATTGGCAACAACACATCTGCCACGCTGACCCTCAGCACGGGGGCCCCTCATGGGTATGTGCTTAGTCCCCTCCTGTACTCCCTGTTCACCCACGACTGCATGGCCGCGCACGACTCCAACACCATCATTAACTTTGCCAACGGTGGTAGGCCTGATCACCGACGATGATGAGACATCCTATAGGGAGGAGATCAAAACCTCTCCCTAAGACAAAGGAGCTGATTATGGACTACAGGAAACGGAGGGCAGAGGATGACCCCATTCACATTGATGGAGCTGTAGTGGAGCGAGTGGAGAGCATTAAGTTCCTCGATGTCCACGTCACTAAGGATCTATCATGGTCCAAACACACCAACACAGTCGTGAAGAGGGCATGACAATGCCTCTTCCCCCTCAGGGGGATAAAATGTTTTGGCATGGGCCCTCAGATCCTCAAAAAGTTCTAAAGCTGCACCATTGAGAGCATCTTGACTGGCTGCATCGCCCCTTGGTATGGCAACTGCTTGGCATCCGACCACATTGCGTTACAGAGAGTGGGTCGGACAGCCCAGTACATCACTGGGGCCAAGCTAAATGCCATCCAGGACCTCTATACCATCCAGGACCTCCAGCAGACGAAGGCCCTAAAAATTGTCAAAGACCCAAGTCACCCAAGTCAAGTTTTCTCTGCTACCGCATGGCAAGCGGTACCAATGCACCAAGTCGGGAACCAACAGGACCCTGAACAGCTTCTACCCTCAAGCCATAAGACTGCTAAATAGTTAGTCCGGGTAGCTGTTTGGTTAAATATTTAACTATCTGCATTGACCCCTTTTTGCACTAACTTTTTTGACTCATCACATACACTGCTGCTACTGTTTACTACTATCTGTCAATTTATTCCTAGTTATATGTACATATCTACCTCAATTAACTTGTTCCCCTGAACATTGTCTCGGTACTGGTACCCCTTTTATATAGCAAAGTTATCGTTACGCATTGTGTATCTATTATTACTTTTGTTATTACGTGTTTTAATTTTCTATTATTTCTCTATTGTCTTTCTCTCTGCGTTGTTGAGAAGGGCCCGTAAGTAAGCACGTCACTGTTATTCCACACCTGTTGTTTAATATTTTATTTGATTCAGTATTTTTTCATGTGAGTTGTTTACGTTTCATAGCGTGATACAGATATCAGTATCAAAGCAATATACAAAAAGGAAACCGTTTGCAGCGTCTAACATTCAGCTTGAAGTATAATGATATTGTTCTGCTATTGTTCTCCCCCTAGCCTGTAACAGAGCACTAGTTCCAGCTCACGCCTTACTGCTGAGTAAGTTCTGTTCTGCAGCCGCGGAGCTCTTGGCACCACACAGAGTCTTGGGCACAGACTTCTCTGATTAGGCCTGCACACTGAGTCGCAGTTAAATTAAAATGATTATAGAGTCAGCCTTGAAACCCGTCTGGAGAAGCCATTCAATTATGCACCAATCAGTGCTGCTTTTAGCCAAGCTGATTTGGGCCTAGCCCCACTAGCAGGAAGTAGAAAGGCCAGTAGACACATACCCCCTTGTTAGTGTGGATGGTTTAGGGCATGGGGTATTCAACTCTTACCCTACAAGGTCCGGAGCCTGCTGGGTTTCTGTGGAACTGACTCTGAGGTCCAGAGTTGAGTTTGAGGGGTTTAGGGCATCTTATAGTACAACGGTACAAGGCCATTTTGCATTGAGTTGGACAGAAAAACCCAGCAAACTACTCCGAAGGATCTTAATGGTGATATTATGTTTGATCAAACCTGTCTCACAGATGTTTATCCAGTATAGGAATATAAATAGATACCACTACCTGTGGTGACAAAACATAGCTAATCTGCTAGGGAATATCATAGCACTCACCTAGATACTGTACATGTACCAGCAGTGGCTGCTACCATACAGTACTTGTTAGAAGGAAAACATGACTTCATATAATAGGCCTAGTGTGACACACAGGAAAGGTTGTGTCCTTTCAGACATCTGACTTGCTGTGAATAAACAGTGATAATGACTCCTTCCCCTGTGAGCCTTCCTCATTGACTCCAAATAGGACCCAAGAGCCACAAAGGAGATGCATCAACTTGGCATATTGGAAGTAAAAGGCAACTTTAGGTGCACGAGAGGAGCAGGACAACGAGACTATAATGATAAAACACGCACAGAATATTGTTCTATTCTCCCTCCAGCTGAAGTGCTTAAAATGTCATGACGTCTTATGACATTAATTGTAATGTTTACGACAATATATTATGGTATTGTTATGATGTATAGTTTAAGTAAAATGTTTTATAACTAAGCATCCTCCCTGTGAGATGGTTTTGAACCAGTCATTGTCAGTTGAGGCATGTTTCAATTTGTCAGTAGCACTTCTCCAGTAACAGGTAGGGTGATGTTCACAATGTAATAACATATTCAGATCACTTATACCAGGGAGCATGCCGGAGTACTGCGATTCCAGGCTGCCTTTAATATCAGCCATTTCTTATTATATAGACAGTGCTGCTCGGGTTACCTCAAGGAAGTCATTTAGCACCTCAGACAGTCTGTCTGTGCTATTACAGACACCAGGAAACAGCAATTACAGCAACAGGGGAGAACCACCGGCCCACTTTTAAGTCTAAACTGAAAGTGAATGAATGCTACATGATTGAAAGGGAGGAGTAAGGATAAGAGCAGAAGCACTGTATTTCTCTTCTCCTCCTCCCAAGAGTATGCTTTATGCATTGAGGCGTTCAGACATGTCAAGAATATTATCTGATTGATCCAGAAGAGAGAATCCATAGCCAGTAAGGCTGAATCAGCATCAGCCCACTGTGAAGCCTTACTTAACTATACATCTTTCTATTATTTTTCCATTTTTCTCTAAGTATTTCACTGTTAGGCTACACCTGTTGTTTACAAAGCATGTGATCATCACATCAGAGAATATCAAACAGGCCTTTACTCTTGGCTGTGGTAAGGACTTGATGGAACAACAGATGTACCTCAGCCTCACTAACTGCCTGTGCACGTGGTGAGAGATGCTGCCAGTCAGATGTGTACGGTGCCTTCAGAAAGTATTCACACCCATTGACCTTTTCAACAATTTGTTGGGTTACAGCCTGAATTTCAAATGGATTAAATTGAGATGTTGTGTCACTGGCCTATACACAAGACACCATAATTTCAAAATGGAATTATGTTTTTAGAATGTGCTTAAATTGGTCACATAATAAGTTGCATGGACTCACTCTGTGTGTAATAATAGTGTTTATATTTCTGTACTTCACTTCAATACATTTGCAAAAAAACACATTCTTACTTTGTCTTTATGGTGTATTGTGTGTAAATAGGTGATAATTAAATGTATTTAATCCATTTCAAATTCAGGTTGTACCACAATTAATGTGGAATAAGTCAAGGGGTATGAATACTTTCTGAAGACACTGTATATGTACAGGAGGTCTCCAATGTCTCAACCTTCAGAAGAATTCAGATCTTCAGATTCCAATATTCACTTAATCTGATCTCGTATTCCATTTACAGTATTCATAACCTATTCTGGGATTGGGTGGGTTGTGTGTGTGCATGTTGCTATACATGTAGCAATGTTGTTGTTGGCAACAAGGCCATTCATTACCAGTATGTGAAAACATCTTTCTAAGTATGTGCCTGTGTGTGCACGTGTGTGTTTAGTATTTCGTATTTTATTAGAATCCATAATTAGCTGCTTCCAAGGCAGCGGCTAATCTTCCTGGGGTCCAAACAGGAAACAAAACACAACAAATAGAATACTTAATATACATAAATCTACATAATACAATACATAATACAATGTAAATGACAATACAAAATATACACAAATGTCTGTGTGTCTCTTCACAGTCCCTGTTGTGCGGTAACACCTCAAACAAAGACCAATAGTGAGGAAAGATTGACATGCATGTCATTGACATTCACCCTCGGTGTACATCTAAGTGCAATACGTGCTGCTCTATTCTGGACCAACTACAATTTGCCTATGTACTTCTTTGCCGCACATGACCACACAACTGGGCAGTAGTCCAGGTGCGACAAAACTATGGCCTGAAGGACTTGTCTGGTTGATTGAGACGTCAAGAAAGCAGAGCAACACCTTATCATGGACAGACCTCTTCCCATTTTAGCAACCATTGAGTCTATATGTATTGACCATGACAGCTTGCTATCTATGGTTAAACCAAGCAGTTTAGTCTCCTAAACTAAATCGCCACATTATTCAATAATAGATCTAGATGAGGTTTAGGGTTGAGTGAGTGACTTGTCCCAAAAACTATGCTTTTAGTTGTTGAGATATTTATCACCAGCCTACTGCTAGTTACCCATTCTTAAACTGACTGGAGCTCTATGTTAATTGTCTCAGTTATTTATTTTACTGTCGTAGCCAACGTGTATACTGTTGAGTCGTCAGCGTATATAGACACACAGGCTTTATTCAAGGTCAGTGAAAGGTCATTAGTAAAAACAGAAACAACCAAGCCAGCTGCCCTGCGGTACACACTCCAAATTTACATTAGATAGGCTTCAGTTAAAGAAAACACTCTCAATCCATGATAAGGCAGAGGATGTAAATCCGTAACGCCTAAGTTTTTTCAGCAGTAGGTTATGATTAATGATATCATCAATTTGTTTCAGCCAATCATCAGTAATATGTGGCAGTGCCGAACATGTTGTGTGCCGTTCCCTATAAGCATGGTGAAAGTCTGTTGCCAATTTGTTTTCTATAAAATAACATTGTATTTGATCAAACACAATTCTTTCAAAAAGTTTGCTAAGCACCGGTAACAGGCTGATTGGTCATCTGTTTTAACCATTAAAGGGTGCTTTGCTATTCTTGGGCAGCGGAATGACCTTTGCCTCCCTCCAGGCTTGAGGGCAAACATCATCTTCTAGGCATAAATTGAAGATATGGCAAACAGGAGTTGCAATGTATTCCACTATTAACCTCAGCAATTTACTATCCAGGTTGTTGGTACCAGGTGGCTTGTCCTTATTTATAGATAGCAACAATTTATTCACCTCTCCTACACCAACTTTGCGGAACTCAAAACTACTGATATGTTGTTATGTGAATTAACTGTTATGAGCAAGTATTACGTATGTTAATTTGTCTAGGATTTGTGTTATTTGTGTGAGTAGGTGATATCCCTGTGGGCGCGATAATTTTGAAAGGCCATTGTAAATATTGTTGTGCTGTCAACAATAGCATCCACCAAGAGCCACCTAATGAAATATGTATCAGGGATTTGAGGATCCAGGCTGTTTTAATTACCATTTGCAAAGCAGGCATCTAATCACATTTAGTAGAGAAACACTGGTCTTGTCACTCAGTATTTGCATGTATCTCTGTGTGCATCTGTGCTACTGGGTGCATGTTGTGTTGTTGTTGTCTGTGTGCACGTTTCAAAGAGCAAGCAAGTGATTGAGAGAGAGAGAGAGAGAGAGAGAGAGAGAGAGAGAAATTGTTAGGAAAAGTTTATATGGGAAGCAGCTGTGCCATTTCCGTCTCCTGCAGTGCTACATCAAGGTCTAGGAATGTGCCAAGTCGTTACACTAATTACCTGGCCCTACACTGCCTGAATAGTGCCTAGCTTCCTGCCTAGCAGTCCTAACCTGTATGTATTACCTCTGATTGATATGCAGTGCTGTGATGCACCAGCCTCAGAGGTGCTGCCTGGTCAAGGTTTCTCAGTGAAACGTTCTCTTTGATTGTGAAGTGTGATCACGATGTATGCTGCGTGCATGCAAACAACACATATCTTTAGGCTGTTTTGAACAACCTAGATTATTTTTTCCCCATGACTTTAGCCCACATGGTTAATTATTTGTACAGATTAAAACATACACCCCCTCATTAATTCAGCAGTCCACAATATATCATAATTACTACCAAATAAGTTGTTCTCGCTTTAATTAAAATGAGTGGCTGTGATGCTCACTCATAAGAATGCCCAGTATCACACACACACACTCGCTCACTCAAACACACACATACACACACACCTAATCACATAAAGAAAACATAGTCAAACTAAGCGATACCACACACACACACACAATCAAATAAGCTACCCAGCATTGCACCGAGGCTGGTTCTCACACTGCTGTACCTTCTCGCTAATGCAATCACACAGAGAGTGGTGGGCGAGGAGAGAGGAGCGCCATTACACCACACTGTAATTACAGCCTGACATTTCACAGCAAACTCCCCTTCTCAGCTGTGTAAGCCCTAAATGAAATGTTGTTGATCCGGGAAATCAACTTTATGAGTAAAAACACTTAGTCCAGATAGCATTTTTATGCTGTTGAACCTGCTGCACCTGTATTATATATATACCTCCCTTTGTCTGGTACCTACAAGCAAAATAACTCCTAAAGATTTTACTGTCTTAGAGCGACACGGCCGAGGAGGCTGAGATCATGAGGAAATTGAGTGAACTCAAAGTGCTGCCTGCCATTTAAGATGCATCTCTTAGCTATATCATGTTTGTTTCTATTGCAAGCAAATACCTTTGGAGAAAGGACAATACAAGTGAGTCAGAGAGTGGGAGAAACAGGAAGAGACAGGGACGGAGATAGCTAAGTAAGTTAAAGTTCTCTATATTAGAAAGTGGGTGAGACAGGAAGAGACAAGGACGGAGATAGCTAGGTAAGTTTCAGGCCAAGTAACCTGAAAAGTTTAAATTCACAATTGGTATCCCTTTGACACAAATAACACCTCACCGTAACTTCCTATATACCATTTTTCGATTTATCTTGCCACACGAAATTGTCATACAAAAAATGCACCTGCTTATCAGCGGATGTTCTAGCAGGGAGCCTAGTGGTTAGAGCGTTGGGCCAGTAACCGAAAGGTTGCTGGTTTGAATACCCTGGCCGACAAGGTGAAAACCCTGTCGACGTGTCCTTGAGCAAGGCACTTAACCCTAATTTGCTCCCGCGGCTGACTCTGTAGGTAGGTTGTCATTAGAAATAAGAATTTGTTCTTAACTGATTTGCCTAGTTAAATAAAGGTTAAATAAATCAATTTTAAAAAGTTGTTGTTTGAGAGTTTGCATCAGTCAGACTGTGTAGAAGACAGCTTTTAACTAAATATTACAGTATGTCATTTCTGTCAACCCAGCATTAGCATGATGAACTATAGATGACTCACTCTAGAAGTTACAGCCCCATGCTGACTTTGACTAAATGAAAGCCATGTGAAGTACCTACAAGGACACCCTGTTGTCTTTTTGTATTCATTCTCATCCTCTTTGTTTGAGTTAACTGAATAAGCCCCATCCTTATTCATGAGTGACACTTGTGATGATTTGAATGAGAAAAAACACACTAAGCCCATATATTGTATAAAAATAAACAACAACATATAAGAGTTTATGGACAGATCCACTGTTGAATGTACCTAAGGTCGTTGACCCCTATGTCAGGTCAGTGCTACACATATGTATCCTTGAGCTATGCAGGGAACTGTGGACTAAAAGACCAGTACATGATATGTCACGACAGAATCTCTTGTTCCCACTCTGAGTGGAGAAGCAAGTGTTTTTTATTCCCAGTAGCAGCTAAAGAGCCTGTCAAAATCTGAGAGGTTAGAGTTGTTGGCCATTTTAGCCGTACTATTTTTCAATGCAGCCGCAGAAACGCAGCAGAGAAATCAATAGCAGCGGTAATCATGCTCTGGGTTGAATGTGAAAGACTAGGGCATGGAGTACAAGAGAAAGACTTGGGTATGCAGTACAGGAGGACCAGTGTTGAGCATTGACTAACATTTCACGTCCCATTTGCTGTGGTCCGTCCTTAGAACCTCCTCTAGTGTCTGTACAGCTGAGGACACAGTGCATCAATGGTGGGCAGATGCTGGCGCGTGAAGGAGGCAGCGCACTTCTTTTTTTTCAGCTCTGTATGTGCGTGTATGTGAATGCGCGTGTGGGTGCGACGAGCGTGTGTGTGTGCTTATGTGTGGAGTGAAACCAGTTCATTTGTGTGGTATCAGATACCTGTAATCAACACTGCAGTGAACATAAAAGGAGTGGCGGGCATTAAGGAATTAGCAGGAGGGTAACAGCTTGTTTAGAGAACACTTAGATCTAAATACACATGTGGATAACACAACCATGCAGTAAAACTCGGCGAGTTTGTGACGAAGGGGACTCAGTAGCTCTCGTCTCAAACACACATCCATTCCCTGTATAAATTGTTTAGCGTGTTAATATTTCCCCATATACTGTATGTAGTAATTCATTTATCCTAAATGTGTATACTTTGGTTGTTTTCCGCTTCTGTCAGTATCATGGGTATTTACTGTGCACAAGGCTAATTATGCATAGGGGAAATGTTTGGTCAAGTTGCATTGTGGCGCATTTTAGTTTCATATTTAAATGCAGTGATTTACCATTTTGCAATCCTCCCAGTGGATGCGATGTTTAGGTGCACATGAACACTTGCTACGCTGACGATAAATACGTTTGTTTATTTACATATTGTAATGTGTTCTGTGTTTGAAGTTCGTGTATCTCAAAGCTCAATGTCTTGTCTGTCATTACCGTGCGTTATGGGAGCGCGCGCGGGGTACGCGGCTCCATAAGTGATATGTTTTCATGCCCGTTGGCCTGCAGAACTATTATTATGAAATTTGTATTCCTTAATGGAAAGTATTTCCGCTTTGAGGATAAGCCAGGAATGTTTAAGATGTTTATTCATATGTAAATGTGGGTATAATGAAGATGTCTGTTGCATGATTTGATATGGCATATTTGGGTAAAGAGCTCCATGGTTAATGGTATGGTCCATAGGGAGGGACCAAGTTCTAGCTCTGGTATGTGAACTGTGTGGGGAGGCTGTCCATAGCCTGGTATAACCCAACCTGCTATAGTTGGTTTGGCAATGTAAGCCTGATTGAGGCTTATGTTTTAGATTCAAACCTGTATTTTGAGAGTCTGTTAATTTTGTAAATACAGTACCTTTGTAGATGTTGTAAATATTCATTTGATTTTGTCATTCACCTGGAACCACCTTTCACTGGACACTATTTTGCACCTGATCAAGCTGTCTCCTTCTAATCATTCCCCTTAAGGCTGTTCCAACATCCGGTCCCTATGACAAGCTTAAAGTGGAAATTAAGAAAATGAGCAATTTGTTTGAGCGTTGGGTTGGTTTTACAGGCAGATGATGATTGCTTACGGAATGGAATAGGAATGCCAAAATGTTCACTTCGCTCACTTAGCTAGCACACATGCACACACAAACACACAGATGCAAATGGCCACACGGTAATGTACTGTACGTACATGGATTGCAGCTGCTTTCCTCTGGGGTCATGCTTTGTTTTTGTAAATGTAATGATGTTTGGCTAAACTCCCCTTCAGACACTTCTGTCTGTTTTTCTGGGGCTGAAAACCTGTCTGGTGGGCTCCATGTCATGGATGCCCCCAGTGCAATATCTGTGCCATCTACACCCGCACGCTAGGAAAGGGCAGCATGAATTTTGCAGACTCACGCACCCACACAGTGACACATTTACACTGAGTGTACAAAACATTAAGAACACCTGCTCCATGATAGACTGACCAGGTGAATCCCGGTGAAAGCTATGATCCCTTATTGATGTCACTTGTTAAATCCACTTCAATCAGTGTAGATAAAGGGGAGGAGACAGGTTAAAGAAATATTTTCAAGCCTTGAGACAATTAAGACATGGATCGTGTATATGTGCCATTCAGAGGGTGAATGGGCAAGATCAAATATTTAAGTGCCTTTGAACGGGGTATGGTAGTAGGTTCCAGGCGCACCGGTTTGTGTCATGGACTGCACCGCTGCTGGGTTTTTTACGCTCAACAGTTTCCCGTGTATATCAAGAATGGTCCTCCACCCAAAGGACATCCAGCCAACTTGACACAATTTTTATTTTATCTCTTTTATCTTAAACTCTGCACAAGGACCCGTAAGTAAGCATTTCACTGTTGGCATACACCTGTAGTTTGCCAAGCATGTGACAAGTAAATGGTGTTTTATTTGATATTTTTAGGCCTACAGTACAGTAGACACACACAAAGAGAGGGAGATCACTCACATTGCAAACACATTATGAAAACAGAGCTTTACCCTTGATGGCACCATAGGTACCTTACCAAAATATCACTCTGGGACAGTGTAAGTGAAGTGTTTTCATCACAAGTGAATTACATTTCATTAAATATGCAGTAGATATCACATTGAAATAAATTATGGTAATGTACCTCCACACTGTATTATTTTTTAGCAGCTGCAAATGACAGTGTGTTTCCGGCCACTGAGCACACTGCTATCCGTAATGAGTAGCAGGCATGTGCGATGGATACACTTCTCTGATTGTGACCTTCCACAGCACAAAGAATCAATGGCCCTGATTCCCTCTCACTTCCTGGTTCCTAAGAGACTACCTGGAAACACTAGGAAACTGTAAGGTCAAATTGCAAATGCATGAGTATGGGTCCGCTCTCCTCCTCACCCCTCTCCCCTTTGCTACAGTATCCTAGTGCACAGACAGACAGACAGACAGACAGACAGACAGACAGACAGACAGACGAGGCGGAGCTTAGATGATCAAAGTGAAAGTGTTTTGGCGAAGCGGTCCAAGGGAACCATTTGCATTGTCTTTGCCTGAGGCACTGTCACTGCCATAAATATTAACCAATGGGGACATTTTTCTCTCTTTGGAGGCAAACAAAAATAACAATGCAAGCCAATTAAGCTGGTTCATCACACCAAGCGTATCAGTCTAAGATTTACACCTATTCTATTACACCTATTTGTACTCAGTGTGGCCAGTTTAATGGAATGTCATCAAACATGGTACTAGTCCAGAAGGGAGTGCAACAGGGCTCTGTTCTTGGACCACTTTTGATTACTATTTATATTAATAATCTTGGTAAAAATATTCCCAATGCCAGTTTTCAATTTTACGCTGATCACACAGTAATTTACTGTTGTGCATAATCTATTAAAAAGGCTTTTGAAGACTTGTAGTCTGCTTTTATTGCTGGCCAGTTGAAGTTGTTACTAAATGCTGTTTACTTATGTAAACACATTGTGCAGCAGACAAGTGTTCAGCATAGCCTGCGCTTGCGAAAATGTGTTCTTCTGAGTGTACCAAAGGCCCGTACAGAGTTAGGGAAGAAAGCCTTGAAATTACAGAAACTCGCTTCTTTAATTGTATTTAAAGATAGGTTGCAGTCAGTGCTGGAAAATGTACTTGTAGGCTGTACATTTATTTTATAAAAAAAAAAATATTATAATAATAATTTAACCTTTATTTTACTAGGCAAGTCAGTTAAGGACAAATTCTTATTTACAATGACGGCCTAGGAACAGTGGGTTAACTGCCTTGTTCAGGGGCAGAACGACAGATTTTTACCTTGTCAGCCCGGGGATTCGATTCGGCAACCTTTCAGTTACGGGCCAAACACTCTAACTACTCGGCTACCTGCCGCCCCAAGTGCGCTGACCGTTAAATTTGTTATAATATAATTTAAACTGTTCTTATTCAGTGTCCATCCTTGCTGCTCATTTTGTAAATGAATGTATACAGCGGGTGAAATAAGTATTGAACACGTCACCATTTTTCTCAGTAAATATATTTCCAAAGGTGCTATTGACATGAAAGTTTCACCAGATGTTGGTAACAACCCAAGTAATCCATACATACAAAGAAACCAAAACAAATAAGTTCAGAAATTAAGTTATGTGTAATAATGTGAAATGACACAGGGAAAAAGTATTGAACACATGAAGAAAGGGAGGTTCAAAAAGGCATGGAAAGCCAAGACAACAGCTGAAAACTATCAGTAATTAAAAAGCAATCCAGCCCCCTGTCAGTACAAATTAATATCATCCCAACTGATGGCCTACAAAAAGGTCTCAATGCCAAGGTGTCACACAAGACACATCTCATGATGGGTAAAAGCAAAGAGCTGTCTCAAGACATTCGCAACCTAATTGTTGCAAAACATAATGATGGCATTAGTTATAGGCGCATTTCTAAGCTTCTGAATGATCCAGTGAGCACTGTTGAGGCCATCATACAGAAGTGGAAAGACAATCATTTCACCATAAATTTGCCTCGACCAGGTGCTCCTTGTAAATTTGCCCATTCATCCTTCCTTCAATTATTTGAAGTTTGCCAGTACCATTTGCTGAAAAGCAGCCCCACACCATGATGTTCCCACCTCCAAACTTCACTCTTGGTATGGTGTTTTTAGGGTGATGTGCAGTGCCATTTCTCCTCCAAACATGGTGTGTATTATGACATCCAAACAGTTCAATTTTGCTCTCATCTGACTACACTAAAATCTCCCAGTATTTCACTGGCTTTTCCAAATGTTGTGCAGCAAACTTTAAACGAGCTTCAACATGCTTTTTTTTAGCAATGGAGTCTTGCGTGGTGAGCGTGCATACAGGCCATGGCGGTGGAGTGCATTACTTACTGTTTTCTTTGAGACAACAGTACCTGCTAATTGCAGGTCTTTTTGAAGCTCTCCACAAGTGGTCCTTGGCTCTTGGACAACTCTTCTGATTATTCTTTTCACTCCTATGTCAGAAATCTTGCGAGGAGCACCTGGTCGAGGCAAATTTATGGTGAAATGATTGTCTTTCCACTTCCGTATTATGGCCCCAACAGTGCTCACTGGAACATTCAGAAGCTTAGAAATGTGCCTATAACCAATGCCATCATTATGTTTTGCAACAATTAGGTTGCGAAGGTCTTGAGACAGCTCTTTGCTTTTACCCATCATGAGATGTGTCTTGTGTGACTCCTTGGCAATGAGACCTTTTTGTAGGCCATCAGTTGGGACTGAACCAGCTGATATTATTTGCACTGACAGGGGGCTGGATTGCTTTTTAATTACTGATAGTTTTCAGCTGTTGTCTTGGCTTTCCATGCCTTTTTTAACCTCCCTTTCGTCATGTGTTCAATACTTTTTCCCTGTGTCATTTCACATTATTACACATAACTTAATTTCTGAACTTATTTGTTTTGGTTTCTTTGTAAGTATGGATTACTTGGGTTGTTACCAACATCTGGTAAAAATGTCATGTCAATAGCACCTTTGGAAATATATTTACTGAGACAAATGGTGACGTGTTCAATACTTATTTCACCCGCTGTATGTATTAATGTACATTTGTGATGTAATATGTGTGTGTATGGTATTTGCTGCTATTTTGGCCAGGTCTCTCTTGCAAAATAGATTATTAATCTCAATGAGACTAAACTGGTTAAATAAAGGTTAAATAAAATAAAATAAAATAAAAACAAATTCAAAACAATTCAATAACAAAACGCTGAGGCCAGAGATTGCTGTGGATATGCTGCTAGACCGGCAGATGTGTGTTAACAGGCTCTCTCTCTCTCTCTCTCTCTCTCTCTCTCTCTCTCTCCTCACACACACACACTCACCCCCCCCCCCCCCCCCCCCCCCGTCCCCTGCAACCACCACCCCACACACACACACACATTCCTAGCACACTGGGCAGATTTATGCCCTGGCACTTCGACAGAATCCACTGAAACAGTTAGGAGTTAATATCCGTTAATTCATCAGTGGGCAGGCAGGGAGCTGTGAGGAGCAGACGGGGTAGGGGTGTTTGGGGGGAGGATGGAGAATGGGGAGACACTCTACAGAGAGAGGGGGGAGTAATCTGCTGAGTGCCCATAATGTAATGAGTATAGGTCTAGCTTAATGGAGTCTATTTGAGGGGGGGCTTCATTTTTGTGAAAAGAGGTCGGACATGCTCAAATATATATTTTCCCATACTTTCCCTGTAGTTTGTTTGTTTGTTTTCTATATTTATTGACATAGCCCAGTCTGTTCCCAGTCAGCATAGCCACAATTGAAACCCATAACACTGCAACCCTTAGCACGGTTGGGGTCCATTCCATTTCAATTCCAGTCAATTCAGGAAGTAGACTGAAATTCCAATTCTCTTCAGTGCTTTTCAATTAGGAAATTGTCATTTTGTTTACTTTCTGAATTGACTGGAATTAAAATGGAATTGACCCCAACCCTGCTCATTAGCCACCATGTCAAGTAAATATAGCTCAGTGGGACTAGATGCTCTGTACTGTCTGTTCTCTTTAACTTTGCTCACGGCTACTTTCATTGTTATTCCACACTTAGTGACTATTCCGCTTGTGGCAACTCTACTATCTGAATGACTGATCTGGCTCAACTGACTGGGTCCATGACTTCTACTCTTGCATAAACCTTGAATCCATGTTACCCAATGGATGCTTGTTTTGTTTTTGCTCTGTCAGCCAACAGATTAGAGAACTTATATGGCTGAATTGATGCAGTATCCTCCCAGACTAGACAGCACCCTTGGAATTATTCATCTCTCTGTTTTCCTCCTGTTTGTTGTTGTTTGTTTGTTTTGTTTGTTTCTTGTCACAGCCGCCATTGTAAGATCTGATCCTCTATCATCTCTGTCAGGCACAAGTGTTTAGTTCCAGACGACTGCCATCTCTCCCTATTTTTTCTGGGCACCTTTCAACCTCCACTAATTGGCCTTTGTTAAGGCAGTGAACTCAGGTAGTGAGTTGGGGAAAACGCTGGAAGTCGCTCATCTGTTTGTTTGGCACAGTGCTCTGGTTGGGGAGGGAACGAGAGACCTGACACAGCACCAAATGTAACGAGTGCTTCTGGCACTGACACAACGACATGGCGATGGAGAGAGCATAACATTTTTGTCTTATGTCATTGTACTTGTATGAGTGGAGAATACTGTAACAGCAGCGAACATCCTGTGTTTGTGTTTGTGTCATTGTGGTTGTCTAGATTCTATGGAACTCTGCTTCAGTGTACACAGTCCTCTCTTTATGTACGACATATTTATGTATGTGCACGGCTGCACGCCTATTTTAACATATGATTGAGCGTGGTGTTGTGCACTGAGCAATTTGAGTATGCATTAAGAGTCACTGGCAAGTGGAGTTCACACCGTATAACAAGACAGATGCTGTGCTCACGTTGGGCAAAAAGATGTTGAGCAAAAGCTATTGGGTTTTTACTCAAATTTGCAAAGAAAAGACCAGCAAAATGGAAAAAAAGGGTGTGGCAGTAGCAGGAACAGTGGCACCTATTGGACAAAACCTGGTACTTTCACGCACATGTATGGTAAATAATGCAAGCGACTTCAATTGCTAATTTCTCTGAACAGTGAAAAAAACCTCACCAGATTCGCAGGCAATACAATTAATACTCCAAGTGCAGCTCCTTACTACTTGTCAGACAGTTGTTGGGGTGGGATTGGCGTGGTGTGTGGGGGGTTCGTGGGTGGTTTATGACCATTTTATTGGATTCCTCATGTCTTAGTAAAGAACAAGAAGGCCCGCTCCCAATTCACTCTTTATTGACAATGTTTCAATCTGAAACGGATCTTCCTCATGTCTTACTCATTGCTAGGAAGAAGTTTAGTCCAAATCAGATGTTGGGTGTTATATTTATTGAATATTATGTAAATCCTATCATTTAAAAGGGCCAGTCAATTAGCTTAATTTCTCAGAGATCAAATTAAATGTCAGCAAAATAATTTTGCAGGAATGTTCATCATATCAGTTTCTAATTACATAAAACATTCCAGAACAATCTGAGATTGTGAGTGTCATGGCTTGCTGAAATGACATGGAACATTAAGCGACTGTGATATTTAATTGTTCCATCTTAAGATGAATGCACTAACTGTAAGTCAAAGAGAGAGTCTGCTGAATGACTAAAATGTAAATGAATGACTCATTTAGGGAATTGATACACATTGTTATTGTTTTCTGACAAACAAATCACTGTTTGACAAAATATTTGTTTGAATTGTAGATATTATTATAATTATTGATGATTATTTGTTTCCAACTGCTTGTTGATATCGAGAGGTTTCAGAGCTTTCAACAAAAGATAGAAGCATTTGAGATTGACATTTCTAATGTATTTTTCTCTCTTTTTTCTCTCTGCCCCTCCTCTCCCTCTCCCACCTAATTTCTCCCACATTCTCTCTCTCTCTCTCTCTGCCATTCTCAATCCCTGCGTCATCCTCCATCTCCCTCCCTCGCTCCCACCCTCCCTCCTCTAAACAGGCACCACACCAGATGGGCGCCCTAACGTACTACCGGTACGAGCAGCCTATCGTGGACTACTGTCAGGCCCATCAGCCCCTGCGGCTCAACATGGGCTACGAGGGCCCCCCGCAGGGCCTGGAGGAGCTGGGGCCACGCGAGAGGGCCACCATACAGACTGTAACGCTGCCCGCTGTGCCCTCTACTGCCACCATGGGGGTGAGGGCCAGGCCCCGCTCACCGCCCTCTATCCTCAGAGTCCCCTCCGAGGGCCCCGGTGGCCCCTTCCCTCCCGCAGAGCGCACCACCACACTCACCTTTGGACGCTAACAGCTGGAGCGAGAGGCTGTCATTTGAGGCAGGGTGGGGATGCCACAGATCCACCATAACTCTTGAATAGAGGGCGATGGAGCGGGGTGGTTCTTTGGGGCCTTTTTTAGCACATTGGCATGGGATGCCACAAGGGGGCAGAGGTGAGGCGAGGAAAATATCAATTTAAAAAACATGGCTAGAGGCCTTTGGCATCTGGCACCCGGAATGTGACCATTATGAAGGCTGATGCATCCTGGGAGTTCTGCTATCATCTTTATTTTTCTAAACACTTCAACGTGGCCCTCCCGCTTCCCTCCTCCTGGCTGTTAGGAAACTTGAAACGTGATGCAACATGCATGGCAGGTTAACATTAACATCGCTTTGGTTACAGCTCTGGCCCATACAGCGACAACATTGTAGGGTGCCTGCACCAAGGAATGGATAATGACAGTTCTCTCATGCTGTGTTCGTGGTGAAAAAGGAATGTGCAATAAACAAGGTTTCTGGAGGAAAATGAAATGAGGGAGATATAAAGAAAGAGAGCAACATCATGATACAAAATCATGTTTACCAGAACTCAAAGGCTTGATGTTATTCCCATTAAAATTGCCAGTCAGTGGTCATAATACTATGTAATGGGAATAATTATTTCATTAAAATGAGCAAATGTTATAAACAGGAGAATGTTGTGGCGAGGGAAAAGAAGCAGAGCATTTTATGGTTTCCTTGGAGGTCACAGTCTCATGCTGAGTTCTATTCATGTTCTCATGTCATACCAAAGATGTGTTATTTTAGATGTACATAATAGCATTTGTTTTCTTTATACTTTTTGTTTCTGAAAACATCAAAACTAGTAGACATTAAATACATGCTTTAGATGGTTTAATTTTTGTAAATGTACGTCTGCCATCTGTATACCGATATGTACAACCAAACCACATGATATAGTCTTCACAGGCTGCCAAGTCCTGTGTTTGTAAATGGTTGCTGAGCCGACTCAGTTTGCCAAGTTGTCATTACAAAAAGTTAATTTGATGTGGTCGATCTATAGGAAAAATATAGGAAGCATGTGTAATGGCTTGTCAAGATTTGGCAGCTGGCTGGAGTTGGCCCACCATGTATTATACTCTCTATGATCTGGGGAATTCATGGGTTGATATCTATCTCATTAAATCCTTTAAAATGGAATAGCTGGAAGTGAAGTATTAGAGCAGAATGAAGGCCTTTTAAATGCCAATGCTTTGCGACGCTCAGTTTGATCAAATTGGAGGTCTGTAGGTCCTTCGAGGGAGGTCAACTGAATGTTGAATCTCTTACCACCTGTAAAGGCCTAGTAAGTCATTTTAAATATTTGATTTCTCAAAACAATGCTTGATTTTCTTGTAACTGTTTGTGAGGTGACCGCTAGGTTGGTATGCTGGTGGCTTGGTGATGCACTGCTCCTGTGCTGCCCTCTCCTCCCTACTCCCTCAGAGACCGTGCAGACACAGAGCCCAGTGCCTCAGGGGGCTTGTTGGACTGGCTGACACATTGATGTTCCTTTGACCTCCAGATGAACTCACTGACTGTGGTGGACTACCACTGGGGATGGATATTGCCTGTTAACAAACAGCCATTTGCCAGCCAGTGTACCTGACAGTGTTCAGACTCTAACCAGATGAATGTGGACAGTCTCTGTCACCCATGGACACTATTGGACATCCTTTACCATTGATCGATGGAGTTGATGATGGACTTGAACATTTGTTGTGGTTGCTTTCAGCCGGCATCCCCCACCCCCTTACTCCCCATGTCCAGATAACAACATGCTATGGTCATTTTTTTATCTGTCAAGTTCAACACCCTGGAGTCTGGATAATTGTCTGTGGTCATCACTGGCCTGCCACAGGAGAAGGTAAGGGCCGGGATATGGACGGGGAGGGAGGGTGGTGTGTATGCTTCTGTGATGTTTCTTGACCTGGGAGCAAAAGTGACACTTTTTGAGATGATCAAAGATGTCAAGAAATTCTATAAACTAATATTAAATCAAAAGGACAAAATCCATCTGGACTTATGTATCTTGTAAATAGAGAAAAAAGTTACATATTTCGCTTCTTCTGAAACACAAACTGCTTGTGGCCAGAAGAGGAGCCTTATCCACGAGCCAGTGTGAGGAAGGGAGTCTGTCCAGAAGATGGCTTTGTGAGGGAGGTGCTGATTCCCACCATTATGCTCTGCTCTCCTTGTTTTAATGATGAATATTTTTCTAACTGCTCCCGCCTCCCTCCACCATGTCACCATTCCTGCAGAGACAGTCTTTTACTGAGGTTATTACTAATTTCTCACCGTACCAGAACCACCCCTACCAGAACCACACATGACAGGGAATTTGGAAGTCCTCACATAATGATTTTAAGTGTCAATAATTTGAAGTGTCTGACCTGTAGTAGAGTATTTTTCAAAGCAAGGTTCAAATAGGCCGCTTTTACTATTATTATTATTATTATTATTACTTCATTCTCACACCCATTTTCTTTGTACAAGTCATCATCTTGATATAGTCTGTTCTTTCTACACACATTGATAGCTTTTTTTTTCATTTAGTAAATGACCAACCGCTAAGCAAACACAGAAATAATGCTCTTATCAATGATATCATGATCTAGTAGTGTTTTCAGATATGCCCCATATATTACATAAAAACTGTTGGTTTACTCAAAATGGTTTCTGACTACAGTGCTGGTTCGAGTTTACATTTTAATAAATGTTGTGCAAATGTCTTTACAAATGGGACATCTCGCTCTCAGTTCTATCAATGTCTTGTCTTGCCTTGCTCTTTCAACCTCTCCTTCCCCCAGCCATGTCCCTGGCCTGAATCTCATGTTTGCCTTTGGTGACTTTGGTGAACCTGTTTTATAACATTCTAATTCTGTCCGCACGCTGAGTTATTGGGGAAACCACGTCCTAATATGAGTGTGTGCACTGAACTAGAAACAAAAAGTATGGAGCTAGAATCTTTCCTGTCTGATATGCCCTAGAACCACAAGCACGTGTTTCCACACACACACACACACACTGGTCACTTTGGTTTCTCTCAAGCAAGCTGTTCACTGACCCCTCCATAGCCCTTCCTCTCCAGAGTAGATTGCTCTAGCCCCGTGGGCCCTCAAGTCTCCATGTAGTCTGTATGCACAATGCAGAGAGAGATGCTTTTGTTGTATGAGGTTATACCCCAGAGAGAGATTTTCCTCTTCTATAACTATATACTGGTAATAGGTTTTTATTTACTTTCTTCATTAATATGTTTCCTTGAGCAGTAATCTCTTAACAGCAGTCCAACAATGGTCAAAACGATTTCACCCCTATATGTAATTGGAAGTTGAAATGGACCCATTGTGATCACAATTAAATTAGTGGCTAGTAAGTAATGGGTTTACCATTACCACATCTATGATAAGCACTGATAAGGCCATTGGAATAAAATCACCCTGCTGTCTTGCGTTAACTAGTCTTTTGGCCCATTTTTCTAATGCCGTACTGTACGGGGGCTTTCAGCACAGGGGATGCATGCAAATTATGCATGTTTGAGCTGAACTTAAGGAACATCTGTGCTAGTCCAGCAACGCCGACAGGCTTAGTTTTTTTTCCTCTGCTTTGTTTGTTTTGGGTTATGTTTCCCCCTCTACCCCCACCCTCTGAGTTTGGGCTCAAATCCCTGCTGGGAACAGATTTTGCTGAAGGGGGGCTGAATGAAGGTCTGAAGTGTTGCAAGGAAGCCTTTCATATGTCCTTGTTTATGCTCAGAGGAATGGCTAAATGCAAATTGCTAGGCGGAATGGGGGGGGGGGGGGGGGTAACAGAGAAAAAGGAAAGGGGTAAGAACAAGGGGATTGTACAGTATTTGGTTAAAACAATGCACACCAGGGGATGCTATCCTAACACCTTGCTACACATCAACAGTAAACACGTAGGAGGCCTCACACACAGACACCTGCCTATCTCCTAAGTCCTCCTTCCACACCTTGGCTGTGTGCAGTCTTATCACGCCTGGTGCACATGGCTGAGGATGCAGTGAGCGGTCTCATCATTGTACTCTGCAACTTCCCCACTGGGCCTAACATCTGCTGCTGATGTACCATGGCTTTTGTTGCCCAGACTTCTGTCACTGCTGGTGTACCCCAAGTTTGTGGTGTCTTAAACCTGGCCCTTACATCTCACCATGGCTCTGGGCTCTGCAGCGACTATACCTCCCTGCCATCAACACAGCACATCTCTCCTCCAGTTCACCTGAGGCCAACCGCATGGCTTCTAAGTCATTACCTGATCAATAGTAGCTAGATGTGGTTTTGGGTCGTCTTTTCTATCCCCTCCCATCTATCCCTGAGTCCCACACTGGGGGGTCATACAGCTACAGTATAGGGTCTATGTAGGGCCCAGAGCATTTAGAGACCTGAGGTATACAGGACAGTAGGAGGAGCTCTGACATCCCTGTCATTTCCCTGAATCAATGTCCCATTACTGATGTTCAGGCCAGTGTTTTTACCTCGCCATTGATTGCTATTGTCCCATGCTGTTACTCATTAGCTGGAAGTCTTTAACCTTAACCCTCTTGTCTTGTCCCTGGTTTGTAACCATTGCTTATGCCAAAGGGCAGAGTAAAATCTAAGCATAACCATTAACCTCGGTCAGAGAGACAGGCGTTATTATGGTCTGACAAAGTATGTTTACACCCCTAATTGGATTTCTGTGAACAGAAAACAAGGAACACTACTTTCGTATAGATGCCATTTTACTGCCACAGTCAATGTAAAGATGTGAATGTACAGTAAAACTGACAAAAAACAATATGATCATATTATTTGTCTCCTTGCCTGCTCCAAGCTTCTCCACACTCTCCCCTCCCACCAATATCCTCTTGTTCTTTCCATTATATTTCTATGGGAATTCCTGCTTTTCCCTCTCATCCATCTCCTACGGAGGGCATTGGTTTCTGTGGGATGTAAATATGCTCTGCATTGTTTTCTTCTGTAGTTGGTTTGTTGTTGTTTTGGTTTCTATATTTGATTTTTATGTACTCAGACCTAAAGCGGTTTTGTGGAGACCTGGTCCAAACTCTCCTCCTTGAGTATATTATTGTCAGAAAATGTTTTGTAAAAATTTTGATGACGAAATCAAAAATAAATACATTTAAAGATTAAAATGTTCACTGCGTTGTTCCTCTGTGTTGTAGTTGTTGATACCTTACGCTAGACCACCAAATATGGTCTCTGAATATTATTGTGCCTGGCTCAACACTTATTGTATATGTAGGTAAACATATTCCGAGACAGCAGAAAATCTCCTCATTTCAGGAAAGCAATTAGGAAATATCAATGACAAATATTAAAACTGATTATGTGAGAGAAAAAAAGAAGCACATTTTCATAAATACTAAGCTTAGTCTCTATTTTCTGTAATCCCTTCAGCCATAATGTACTGTCAGTGAGGGACCTTTGCCTGCTTGAGAGGCCTGTCAGTTCATATACACACGTCAACATATCCGCATGTTGGAGGAATACATCAGCACTCTTTACAGTCCAGCTTGCGGTTAGTTTCATGGCAAGAGGCATGACATCTTTTGCCTCTCAATCCAATGATCATACACCCTCAGAGGATATGTTAACATGCTGTAAGTATGGAGCAATTACATGCATAATACATAATTCATAGAAGGACTGATTTATTTTTTGTCACGCAAAAGCAGTTCAGGCATTATCATCAGAATGAAGACATAACCATGTAAACAGGTGTTAGTCATACATCTGCAACACTTTCAAACAACTCATGGCTCCTTAAAACAGCCTACAACAGACTCTACAAGGTGTCGAAAGCGTTCCACAGGGAACCTCGCCCATGTTGACTCCAATGCTTCCCCCAGTTGTTTCGAGTTGGCTGGGAGTCCTTTGGGCAGTGGACCATTCTTGATACACATGGGAAACTGTTGAGTGTGGAAAAACCCACAAACCAGTGCTCTTGACACAAACCGGTGTTCCTGGCACCTACAGTACTACCATACCACATTCAAAGGCACCTAAATATTTTGTCTTGCCCATTCACACTCTGAATGGCACACATACACAATCCATGTCTCAAATGTCTCAAGGCTTAAACATCCTTCTTTAACCTGTCTCCTCCCATTCATCTACACTGATTGAAGTGGATTTAACAAGTGACATCAATAAGGGATCATAGCGTTTACCTGGATTCACCTTGTCAGTCTATGTCATGGAAAGAGCATTCTTAATGTTCTGTATACTCAGTTTATGTAGGCCTACATAACAATTATTTTCAAGTCACCATTAGATGTTTTCAAGTGATGCACCAGTCTGTTTGGCCTTCAAATGTCCACACAAACTAATCAAAATGCTTTTCATACAAACTGATTTATTTCCAATTATGTTTTGAGATGAAAGCCTGCTCTAGCCATGGCCTCAAAAACAAGTAAGTCAGTTCATTTCTAGCACTGCACAGACTTTGTAAACCCCAAAACATAAAAGGGTATTGTGCAGCTGCCCGCCAGGTCAGCCACTCTTACCTGACTGCACACAGCTCCCTAATTTTCATCTGGAGAAAATGGCACACAGCTTGTGGCTGATTGGTCAGATGCCTCCTCTGTATTCCAACAGTGATTTTCTCCTGACCTTTACCGCTGTCCGATGCTGCCCATGGTTTCACTGAGAAGCATAAAACAAGAGAAGGAGGAGGAGGAGGAGGAGGAGGAGGAGGAGGAGGAGGAGAAAGAGGAAAGTGCTGGGGTGAGGAGTGGAGTGGTTGGGGATGCTCTCTTGAATACATGGTGATTTATTATGTTGTCCAAGTATTACAAAGCCGGCAATGCATTAAATTATTCTGTTGCAGCATGGTAACATCCGGTCAAGTAATGGATTTTATGTGCAGGGAGAGAGGAATCTATTTTACATGTTGTTGTTCTCAGAGGACCCGATGAGGGCCAATCTGAACCTCATGTTTTAGGAGCTGAATTACCCAGAATAAGCGATAGAAGTCGGGCTCATCTCCCTGTTCCTTTTGGTAGAGTCCTCCATCATCCCATGTCCTCTCACTGACCCTATGTTCACACACACTCAAACTAATATATCAGAGTTTGGCCACCAGGGCCGTTTACTTCCAGGTCAACATTTAATATTACAGAGTGTTCAGTGTTTTTTTTTATTGTCTCGCTTTTTCCTCCCTCGTTTCTCTCCGGATGTTTACCAAATGCAAATGGATTTTGGTAATTGCCTTCGAGGATTCTCAGTGGTAAATAATACAGGATTACGGTATGCTTACCAGTATGAACTCTCACTGCAGTACATAATGGATTACAGACTCAGGGGGTAAGAGCAAACAACTATGATGATGTTAAGGGAGAATATGGTGAGATTGCAGAAAAACATCTCATGCAAGCCAATAATATGTCATGGACTTTGTAGAACTGAAAAATATAAATAGATTTAATACTAACAACTCCATTGTCAATCGGAATTATACTGTACGCACCAGGGAATTCACGTTTTACATACAGTAAAACATGGCATATTATTAGGCCTAGATTCAATCAGATCTGCCTAAACCCGTGATAACCGACAACTGCGTAGCATATAATTGATTTTGTTTAGCGTTGTTCGACGTGTGACTGCGTTGGAGCTATCAATTCAGCAAGCGGCTCCCTGCGTTGTACCTGTTGGGGACATTGCCATTGAATGCACAGAGTCGCATTAGTAGAAATCCCACGCAACCGTTTTACAAGTTTGAACACTGGAATGTGTGTTGTAATCTACACCTCAATAAGACTGTGCCTTCAGAAAGTATTCAGACCCCTTTGACTTTTTCCACATTTTGTTACGTTACAGCCTTATTCTAAAATGTAATAAACAGTTTTTTCCCCTCATTAATCTACACACAATACCCCATAATAACAAACCCAAAACAGTTTTTTTGCCATTTTTGCTAATTTATTCAATATTAATATTACATTTACATAAGTATTCTGACCCTTTACTCAGTACATTGTTGAAGCACCTTTGGCAGAAATTACAGCCTCGAGTCTTCTTGGGTATGACGCTACAAGCTTGGCACACCTGTATTTGGAGAGTTTTCCACATTCTTCTCTGAAGATCCTCTCAAGCTCTGTCAGGTTGTATGGGGAAAGTTGCTGCACAGCTATTTTCAGGTCTCTCCAGAGATGTTCGATCGGGTTTAAGACCGGGCTCTGGCTGAGCCAGTCAAGGACATTCAGAGACTTGTGCCGAAGCCACTCCTGCATTGTCTTGGCTGTGTGCTTAGGGTCATTATCCTGTTGGAAGGTGAACCTTCGCCCCAGTCTGAGGTCCTGAGCGCTCTGGAGCAGGTTTTTTATCAAGGATCTCTCTGTACTTTTCTCTGTTCATCTTTGCCTCGATCATGACTAGTCTCCCAGTCCCTGCCGCTGAAATGGTGGATGGTGCCAGGTTTCCTCCAGACGTGACATTTGGCATTCAGGCCAAAGAGTTCAATCTTGGTTTTATCAGACCAGAGAATCTTGTTTCTTATGGTCTGAGAGTCTTTAGGTGCCTTTTGGCAAACTCCAAGTGGGCTGTCATGTGACTGAGGAGTTGTTTCTGTCTGGCCACTCTACCATAAAGGCTTGATTGGTGGAGTGATGAAGATGGTTGTCCTTCTGGATGGTTCTCCCATCTCCACAGAGGAACTCTAGAGCTCTGTCAGAGTGACCATTGGGTTCTTGGTCACCTCCCTGACCTAGGCCCTTCTCCCCCGATTGCTCAGTTTGGCTGTGCGGCCAGCTCCAGGAAGAGTATTGGTGGTTCCAAATGTCTTCCATTTAAGAATGATGGAGTCCACTGTGTTCTTGGGGACCTTCAATGCTGCAGACATTTTTTGGTACCCTTCTCCAGCCTTGACACAATCCTGTCTCGGAGCTCTACAAACAATTCCTTCGACCTCATGGCTTGGTTTTTGCTCTGACATGCACTATCAACTGTGGGACCTTATATAGACAGGTGTGTGCCTTTTCAAATAATGTCCAATCAATTGCATTTACCACAAGTGGACTCCAATCAAGTTGTTGAAACATCTCAAGGATGATCAATGGAAACAGGATGCACCTGAGCTCAATTTTGACTCTCATAGCAAAGGGTGTGAATACTTATGTAAATAAGGTGTTTATGTTTTACTTTTTAATTCATTTGCAAAAAAATCTAAAAACATGTTTTTGCTTTGTCATTATGGGGTATTGTGTGTAGATTGCTGAGGAATTATTTGTTTTTAATCAATTTTAAAATAAGGCTGTTACGTAACAAAATGTGGAAAAAGTCAAAGGGTCTGAATACTTTCCAATGCACTGTAAATCATTATTTTCTTATATAAAATGTGTGTGTCATTATTTCTATATAGCCTACAATTTCTCGATCTAACCTTTTAACGCGGGTGAGACGGGTGTGGTTTCGTGAAAATTACCACAAGAGCAGCCGCTCCCCGATTTGACAGCTCCAGCTCATTTACACATCCGACATAGCCTAAACAAAAAATATTTTATGCTATGCAGTTGCTGGTTATCGTGGGTTAAGGCAAATCTGATTAATTCCAGCCCCTAATGAAACCAGTATACATGATGATAGGCAGTGTGAATTAAATAAACAGAATGCAGGCAGAAGGAAACCCTGGTTGATAACGTTGGTCTTGCAAGTGTATTTCCAATTTTTTTTCATCTTATATCAACATATCCAAATGCCATGTCAGCATGTTACTGTGAAGCTAGATTTTGTTTAATCTTGTAATGACAGGCGCCCCCAGCAACAGAGCAATGCAGAAAGCTTAGACAAGCCACTCATTTATCAGCATAATAGGGCAAATTTATCAAGGCACATTGGTCTCTGCAGGGCATGGGTTTGAGCTGGCAGGGGTCTAATGGCTGAAGGGGGGGAAATAATCATCAAGGCAGCGAGAGATGACCACAGAAGAGGAGGGATCCATAACCTTCAACCTCCAGCTACTGCATAGCTGGGAGAGAGAAGGATTATGGGAGATGCAGGGAAGCAGCGTTTTGTAGCCGGCTATTATTTGGCTTTGGTCCCTGGGAGGAAAGCAGGTGGCACAGTTAGAAGATTAATTTATATATGTTTGATCTTTGCCTTTGAGGGAAGGGATTGAAGCCCTATGGATAAACTGTAGTGTATATAGGGCCATGGGTTTGTTGTAAGTCATTATGGTAAGTAGCTATAGGATTATTCTGAATGTAATAAGTAATTGAGGGCTCTATTTTAACAAGTCTAATGGAATGGTAAATATTTGCACTGCCGGTAGCATTATAGGTCCAGGGCTGTGTCCGAAATATTTTAACTATTTTCACAGCGGGAATTATGGCCACAGTAGCTGGCGGTGGTACAGAGGGCTGGGATTTTGATGAATAATGGCCAATCAGAACATGCTATATGGCTAAATATGTAAATTGTTTATTTACAGTCTTTTATGTATTCCAATGTTATCAACCACATATTAGTCCTTTATAGTCTAATTTGTTAAATAGCCTACAGAAACAAATATAGAAAATGTAGGCCAATCAAATATTTGCTAATAATATTCTAATTACATGGCTTTAATATGGAAATATATTGTTAGACATAGCGGTGACCGTATTACCACCACACCGGCAGTCATGAGTCATGACAGCAGTAAAATTCGACATGACCGTTGAGTCACGGTATTCTCCTCTTATGCACTCTGGATGTGTTAGTAGTACCCAACTCACTAATGATCATCAGGTCGTTCATGGCCTGATACTCAGGGCTCTATTTTCCCTCTAACCACTCTGACATCAATGCAAATGCAATCGAAAAAATCCTATCAATCATTTATCATCAAAACAGTATGTGCTTTTGAAACTCAATTCACTGTGATGATCAATTTGAAGAAAGAAGTTCAACAGCAGGTTGAAACTGAGAGGTCTATGTGGATGTTGTTTCAAAGCCTAACACAACGAAATGGACAGCGCTTTCTAAGGTGATGATTAATTCAAAACACCCATATGCATATTAGAGCTTATGCATATGCATAGGCCTATATATGGGTCCAAGACCCACAAAAATAAACTGAATTAAAATAATGAGTGTGCCATTATACAATACCTTGCCTACCACATATTACACACAGAAGAAAAACATAAACAATATACTGATTTAAGATATCTTTGGTACATACTGTAATTGGTCTTTGCCTAAATTAAACACATTCAGAGTTAGCCTACAGTGAATTTGTATTTGAGCCTACTGTAGTAATAGGGATTCCTCTCTCTGTCAACAGTTTAAGGAAATATGTTTAGTTGTGAAAACATGTTACTATCGATGTTCCTGATCAGATTTCACTTGATTTCCCAAATTAAGCACTGGTTAGCTGCAGGAACAGGGTTGGAGAGCCCATGGCATACTGAGTTTTGGCGGAATATCACCTTTACCAGAGTAGCCAGAGTAGCCTAACAGACATGAGTGAAAAACAAACTGGTGGAAAGTGGCCTTCATTTGCATACAGAAGTATTTTTTCTCTTGCCCCTGTTCCTGCCCATTTGATAATGAGCCATTATTTCACATATTAGAAAAAATATGATTAAATTGAGAATAGTCTGTTGGGTGAAAATATAATGATATTACTTGATGAGAGAAAAGCATGTGCAGCCTGAGGCATGGAACAGAGGGCAAGATTTTTTAATTTCTCAAATCATCGATAGCCTATAGTTGGATCATGCAGCCCATATGTCTTTTGATTTCTAAGGCATTCTATCGTTTGTATCATACACAACTAAAGTTGCCAAATAACTCTAAATCTAGCGTATAGGACTGTTTTAAATGATCATTTTTAGCTCAAAATCATCACTTCATATGCGCACTCTCACTCCTGAATGGGAAAAATATCCTTTCTATTTTATTCAGCTAAGTTATTACATTCTTCTTACTATATAAAATCATATAATATAAAATAATGTCATGGGACTTCTAAGCATATCTTGTCTGCTAAATTAACAAGCCTACAGCCTACGGCATGGTGCATAGTCAGATAACATACAGTATGCCAACTCATATTATGTTCTTCTGAAACACATTTTCTTCATATCATAATGTTTCTTTAGACCTGCCTAAATAAATAATGGATTTATTGTGATGGTGTATATTCAGTTGATTTATTCACATTTTTCAAATGTAGATGTTCAAAAGGCGCAAATCAGCAGCTTGTATGCGGCTTGTATGCGTGGAGGTCTGGATATGCTCAAGTGTTTATGATAATTAACAACAATTAACGTGACACTGGAAGACTTTTGCATGACAATAACAAACTTTCATGACCGCCACAGCCCTAGCCATGATCATGCCAAAAGTTGTCAAAAAGCAAGTATATATTCACTATTGACAAGACCTAAAAAGACAGTGAATAATTTGAATCAAATTAGAATAAAACCGAAACAACAACTTGTTTTAAATAGGCCACATTTAAATACAGTTACAGGCACTATAATTGCTCCCCGTGGGCATATAATATTAAGCCTAAAACAACATAGACTATGGTGGGTTTACGCAAATCCAAACTTTTCACAGGAGCTGGAAATAGATCCAATATAAAGAGAACGTCCACTCACTGTTATAATGCCCCCAAATATAATGTTTTCTAAACATAATGGAACCATCTTACAGAGGCTACATCACTGCTACTTTTAATGTAATCTCAACTGCAATCCAGGTCATTTGGTTGTGCTATTAGATGAATCACAAGTCATAACCCATTAAGGAAAATGCCACCCAAAACCTATCTATTTGATATATAGCTTTTAAAATCCAGAAATACAATAGGTATGATACATTTTGAATCATACGATACTGCGTTTTGCTCCATATGATGCAAAATGCATCACGCCATGCATCATGTTGGTAATGTCGACAGCACCAGCTGTCGACATTACCAACAAGTTTTAACACCAGTCGAAATAGAGCCCTGAGTTAGAGAGAAGCATCTTTTCAACCATCCTGTAGATAGACTTTACCCATTACATTTCTTCAAAGATAACTACCGGTAAGTAATAACGCTTTTTTGATATCCTTCCTCCCAGACACAACTTCCGTCTCTAACTCTATTTGTGGTAATCTGTAAGGTCAGGGAGTCCAAACCCTTTAGTCCCCAATCTGACTTAGACAGAGAGCTCAACAGTACTCCTCCTTGGCAACAACAACATAACAGGAAGTTTGTTCTATATGCAGTATGAGAAACAGATATTACACAGGAAAAAATTATGTTCTGCCTTTCGTCTTTGAAAATGTGTGGAGTGTTATTTTTAGTTGGCTCGTGTTTGCATCAAGGCGGCTGTCTCCTAAAGAGATGCATCAAACCACAGCGATGAGAGCAACAGGCATAAACCAGCACCTGTCACTCTGTCCTTTGTGTATTTGCAACACTGATGGGTCGTGCCATAAATGACTCCATTTTGCGTCCCGTTGATATTTTAAGTAGAAATTGTGTAAACCCTATTAAATGAAATGCCCTAGCATAGAGAACAACTCTGTTACATGAACTGAACTCTCATTTTAATATGGTTAAATTATTCATAAAAAAAACATACAAAAAACATTGAACATCTAATAGCAAAATCACGTGTAAAAACAGGTGAGCTGGTTCTACACTTTTTGGCAATTTTCTGGTGTTTTGTGGTGGAAAACTGTGCAGTTCGGGCATAACATGTCAATCCTGTTACCCATAGATAGACAGGCTAGACATTTTTTAACAATTTAAATGTTTTGGTGAATCTTGCACTCAATTGACCCTTCCTGTTGCACTTAAGATGAACCCTGTTACTTTATTTGGCACTTAATAGGCACTTACTATAGTAATTTTGTTATTTAACCTCTTAAGATGGGAAAATGTGTTTTTAATAAGTTGAACATGTGCTCTTTATGACAGAATGTTAAAATTAAAACTTCTCAAAAGGGACTAATTTGTGAAACGACCCAATAGAGCATCATCCTGAGGCATGGCGTGTCCTAGGTTACACTTGGCTACACTGAGCTCCCAATCTATTTGTCTTGTTCAAAAACACACACAGTTGTACAATATTTGCAATATTTGCCTGGTCATAGAAAATAGATATTACACTTGTATCTAGGTTTATTATATTCCTAGAGAAACTATATAATGTAGTGAAACACAGAATAGCTTGAGTAGTTCTTCGGCATCTATGAATACATTTTGTGAATCATTTATACTAAATAAAATCAAATCAAAGTTTATTTGTCACGTGTGCCAAATCCAACAGGTATAGACCTTCCAGTGAAATGCTTACTTACAAGCCCTAACCAACAGTGCAGTTTAAGTAGAAAATAAGTATTATGTAAACAAGAGAGGTAAATAAATAAAAAACAGTAAAGTGACAAATATACTGTATATATTTACAGGTGGTACTGGTACATAGTCAATGTGCAGGGGCACCGGTTAGTCGGACTAAGTTAGCTAATATGTACAGTAGTACTGGGGGCTAGGCAGGTTACCTTACTGGGGGCTAGGCAGGTTACCTTAGTGTTCTTGGGCACAGGGACTATGGTGGTCTGCTTGAAACATGTTGGTATTACAGACTCAATCAGGGACTTGTTGAAAATGTCAGTGAAGACACTTGCCAGTTGGTCAGCGCATGCTCGGAGTACGTGTCCTGGTAATCCATCTGGCCCAGCGGCCTTGTGAATTTTGACCTGTTTAAAGCTCTTAATCACATCGGCTACGGAGAGCGTGATCACGCAGTTATCCGGAACAGCTGGTGCTCTCATGCATGCCTCAGTGTTGCTTGTCTCAATGCGAGCAAAGAAGTAGTTTAGCTCGTCTGGTAGGCTTGTGTCACTGGGCAGCTCTCGGCTGTGCTTCCCTTTGTAGTCTGTAATGGTTTGCAAGCCCTGCCACATCCAACGAGCGTCAGGGCCGGTGTAGTACGATTCGATCTTTGCCTGTTTGATGGTTAGTCTGAGGGCAGATTTCTTATAAGCTTCTGGGTTAGAGTCCCGCTCCTTGAAAGCGGCAGCTCTAGCCTTTAGCTCAGTGCGGATGTTGCCTGTAATCCATGGCTTCTGGTTGGGGTATGTACGTACAGTCACTGTGGGGACAACATCATCAATGCACTTATTGATGAAGCCAATGACTGATGTGGTGTACTCCTCAATGCCATTGGAAGAATCCCAGAACATATATTCCAGTCTGTGCTTGCAAAACAGTCCTGAAGCTTAGCATGTGCTTTATTTGACCACTTTTTATCGATCGAGTCACTGGTGCTTCCTGCTTTAATTTTTGCTTATAAACAGGAATTAGGAGTATAGAATTATGGTCAGATTTGCCAAATGGAGGGCGAGGGAGAGCATTGTACGCATCTCTGTGTGTGGAGTAAAGGTGGTCTAGAGTTTTTTTTTCCACTGGTTGCACATTTAACATGCTGGTAGAAGTGAGGTAAAACTTTAAGTTTCCCTGCATTAAAGTCCCCGGCCACTAGGAGCACTTCCTTTGTATGAGCGCTTTCCTGTTTGCTTATGACGGAACACAGCTCATTGAGTGCGATCTTAGTGCCAGCATCGGTCTGTAGTGGTATGTAGATAGCTACGAAAAATACAGATGAAAACTCTCTGGGTAGGTAGTGTGGTCTGGTCTACAGCTTATCATGAGATACTCTACCTCAGGCGATCAAAACATTGAGACTTCCTTAGATATCATGCACCAGCTGTTGTTTACAAAAATACATACCCCACCACCCCTTGTCTTACCAGACACCGCTGTTCTATCCTGCCGATACATTGTGTAGCCAGCCAGCTGTATGTTGACTGTGTCGTTGTTTAGCCACAACTCCGTAAAGCATAGAATGTTACAGTTACTAGTATTTTAACTGAGGCAATAACTTAGAGGAACCCAACAGAGATCTGAGATCCACATCCATAATGCCCTCTCTTGGATATCACTCCTTCCGCTAGCTCCATGAAAGAGCACGGAATGTGATGCTCTGCTGGTATCACACTGTTCCTTAAGGGACTGATTCAGATTCAGGAAATGTACACCGCACTTCTCAGTATGTGGTATTCAGACTGACCTTATTCAGTCATGTAATAAATTTCACTCAACTACTAAAAACCCTCCCACATGCTGGCCAACATATTTTCTCATGGAGTTTTCATTCAATAGGGTTTTCAGTTAATTTATCTTAAACCATCCCTTTAAATATGGTGTACCTTTTAGTTCAAATTTATAAAGAGAACGAGTTCAAAATATTAGGGATTAATTAAAGAAAGCCATGTAAATATCTAAATATATGCATATTCGTCTCTGTTTCAGCACCTATTGGTAGATTTAAAAATACTCAGATTTTGTAGATTATTTAGGATTAGGAAAGTATTTATGAATCATAAAAAACAGGTTTGGACAGCCTTTACGCACTAAATATATTGATAAATCAATAACACAGTGGTTTGATTCATCCTTAAAGTCACCATATCCAATTCTTAAGTTCATGTTCATGTTGGAAGTGAACACTCTACATAAAATTATACTAGAAAGAATAGTGTACAACAGTAGACTATACCCTCATCTATTGCCTGCACTTACCTGCACTAGTCATTGGGTTAAAACTGTAACGTTTTGGTCTGTGCTCCGCTCCATAACAATGTAGTTCTTTCCTGCAGTCAATGACCAAAAGCGCCCTCTTTGGCCTCATGGGTGGAATGCAAATATTTTTCATCATTTTATTATTTCAAACCCCCCCAAAAATCTGGTGTTTCTTTGTCAGTCTTCTGCGATGTACAGTATATAAAGGGTAATATTGGGATGCATTTCAGCTCTATATCTGACATGGTACAGATGTATACTTTTTTTAATGCCCATAACCATGTTTGTGAGGTGTATATCATATTTGTCTCCAGCGATTATAAGGTCAAATATGTGTCATTCATATTTACAATTCCCTTATCCAAATGGATTACTCATTTCCCTAGCTCTCATCAATAGCTCCTATCAATTAGTAAATTACAGTGCATGGAGAATGGTGTTATTTATATCGGAAAAAATAAAGTAGATGCTTTTTCCACTTGAAACCAGTAGGTTGGTTAGACATTATTCATGGTTTCTGTAGACACACCTCCGCCACACCTTCATCATTTATTCGATCTCCAACCCAAACGAATAGCTGGTGAATAGCATGTAATTTGCATAATCATGTATTTACTTTGATGTAGCCAATCAGACATCAAGCTTTTACTTGAAGCTTTCCCAAGGTTTCCCTAGGTATGTTCAGAGAAATCTGCCTGCCTAATACCTATACAATGGTATAACACTAACTCCCTGAAGGAACAGACGGATGCAGAGAGAGCCTGAGAAGGTGAGTATTAAAATGTGGATTCTCTACTTCTTTACAAAGAGCTAAGAAAAAAATGTCTCAAGCAAACCTTGATGCTTCAATGGAAAAAACCACATCAGTGCCAACATGTAATGAACGCTTTTAAAGTTGTAACAGCCTTGCTCACAAACAATACAGGAACAAACCAGTCCAATGCAGAATACAATGTATAAAACACAATTTGTTCATTTTATTTACGTTTTAAAAATGGTTAAACAGAATATATCAGTAGAAGGAGCCTGTAACGACAGACATTCTAGCATATCCATATTGTTTAACATAATTTCACATTTTAGATTTTGTCTCTGTGTAGCAGCAAAAACACTCAGACAGAGAATAGAGTAAATTAGATATCTGACAGTTATATATTAGAATATTAGGTATTGTCAAAAATAGATAGCTGTGCTTAAATAAGTGCTGTGATGAGTCATCGTCGGCCAGAAAGTTGTCTTTGCCACTACAACTGAGAAGTGAGAAAATGTGTTTGTGTGTGACAGGGATTGGAGCAAGACTAAGACACCCAGCTCATATAGTTTACGTATATTTTTTTTATTCTCTAGAACAGGGGTAGGCAACTAGATTCAACCATGGATGGTCAGGAATATAATTATAATAACTTATCCACTGCAAGTTGACCACAACTAAGCCCCAAAAGAGATTGCATTAGAAATCATTTCATACCTCGATTACATTGTGACACGATCACAGATGTCTCTTTTTTTTATCCATGGGAATACTTGGTGAACAGATTTCCTAAATGAAACATATTTTTTGCTGAATTAATTCATGGTGATTTTAGTATTTTTTCGACCAAAAACTAAAAGTGTGTACTGTGAATATATTATAATGCACACAAAGCTAAATGGACATCATACCAGGCTCCAGTTCCAAACCAATGTTTTTATCATATTGTTGTGCATATCTCTGTTTGATGTAGGTGTAGGTATCTTCTGAAGGAGAGATAGAGAGGATGCATTCCAGGTGCAAGATACCTGACTCCACCCAAAATTTGGGATCAGTGTCTTAATTACTGCCTGTAATCAGCCAGGGGAATTACTGCTCATCTCACTCATTACCTGAAGACAATAGACTTCCCATGGCAGTAACTGCAATGGCTATGCCAAATGAAAGCTAAGTAAATTTCCCTCGATGGGGAAAATTAAACTGTAACTTGAAACAGCCCAGCATGAGGGGAAAGAGAGGGAGAAAAGAGGTAGCTAGAGCAAAATAAAGAAATTGCCAAATTGCTTTGAGATGAAGCTGACACAAAGAATTTAGAAGCACTGTGGGAGGATGTGTCCTGGCTGTTTACGTTTCAGGAGTGACAGTTGTGCTTCTCCATCAGTAGAGGCCTGAGGCTAGGAAAGGGATATGTAGGCTACAAACACTTACCACCTGAGGTGATGAGATGAAGGGAATGGACTGAACACAGGTTGGCGTGTGCGGTTAAGGGCATGTTTCTGTTCCTCACAAGTGTGGCCTCTCTGGTGCCTAATTTTTAGATGTAGAACAGGTTGCTGTCCACAGGCAACCTCACAGGCTATAGAAGCCATTTCAAGGTGCTGTAGTCATGACCATATGTGTTAGAGTAACCGCTTGTGTCATAGCATGTTACCCCACCAGCCTGTTGCCGTGGGCCTATTATCCGCCTTAGCAACACCTCCACGATGCACAAAGACAACATAGAACACTCATCCAGGATATGATGCCACCGCAACCGTCGCCACCGTGCTAAGCCACACAGTTATTCCTTAAGAGTCGAAGGACGCACCCGTGCGTCAATCTAATTAGCATAATAAAACAATCCCCATCAATCCACCACGTCCGCCTATGTCGGCCTTCTGCATCTGCGGTGGAAAGTGGCAGAGCTACAGCGTTGTTTGTCAGACCAGGAGACATCCAGAAAATCAGTCTTCTCACTGTCCAAACGGCCATTAGTTTGCCGTACATGACTCCTCTATGAAAAAATGAGACTCTCACAAATACGATGGTGTTCTCCATTTTGCTATACGACCCCCATAAGCCCCAAGGGACTCGACTGAAGTTGGCACCATCAATGTGCCAACTTCTGTCTGTATCGTCCGAACCGTTTGGGCTACAAACTAATATGACCCTTTTTCAACGGCTGACACATTTAGGGGTTAATTACCCTCTCTGTGTTGCCGTGGCACCTAAATGAAATGTCCAACCAACTGTATTCAGTCACTGTCACATTCATCCTCCTTAACTCCTTCACTTCCATCAAGAAATCAAACAGTCAAACATTTCTATTTTCTTGTCAACATTTGACTGCCATCAATCACATCCATGAATTACAGCAATTCTAAAACAGGCAGTATGTTGTCCTTTTGACGATCCATTACATGTCAGTGGGAGAAAAGAAAACCCCTGCAATCTACATGTCAGGCTCTGGCCATAGAGAAGCCTATTTGCTTCTCTATGTAGCTATGGTCAGAGTCTGACAGTGTCGTTCTTTTCTGTTTCTGTGTGGGGTTTGGGTTGGATCCCTAATTAGAGGCAGCTGCACCGCATTGTCTCTAATTAGGGATCCTATATATGTTGAGTCTGTCCTTCACTCTGGTGTGGGTCGTTGTCGATGTATTTCGCAGTCACGGTGAAAGTAAGTGTGCTATTCTTTACGTCCGTTCATTCGTGTTGGTTTTGTTTAACGTGACGTTTGTCTAGAGTGTTTGTTATGTAGTAAGTGGTTCGCATTTTTAGTTTGATTATACATAGTAATTCATACAAGAAAGGATTACATAGTAAAATAAAAGAATGTCGAACTACTATCCCTGCGCTGCGTCTTGGTCTGTCTCTGCACCCGCACGTGACACTACAGTTTGGAAACGTTGATGTCTTTGATTGCTGTGGGAGCAGTAATGTGTGCACACAAAACCCTCCTTGTGATTCTCTTGGTAAACAAGTACATAGAATATATTAGGCTCATTTACTATGAACATAGCAGTTTAGGCACAAAATAATACATACATTTTACAAATTGAATGCCCATGGGAGGAAGTGCAAGAGGATGAATGAACATTTTCCTATTATTTTTCAATGACATTTCAGATGCAAGACCAAAACGTCTCATTTTAAGTGCTGCACAAAACCAACTTTCTCCCATGAACAAAATATTTCCCCATCCTCTCCCACACGATTCAACGCCGTACAGTAGAGAGGAAAACTCCTGGACAAACTTGACCTTCAGCGGTCAGGTAGACATGCATAGGCCCTAGAGACATACTGTAACTAAGGGCCAACTTGTGTTTGTGCCTCTTCAACATGGTTCTTGTGGATTTGGGTAATTAGTTGCAGACAGGTGTTAATTAGCCCAGGCGAGGGGGGGTGGTGGGGGGGCAGGATTCAAGGATTGGTTTTGTTCGGATCCATCCTCATATGTCTCTAGCAGCTCTATGCTTCTTTGATCTTACCTGCAGGGCTGAACGCGCCACAGCGCTTGTCATTTCCAATTAGAATGTTATACAGATCTCCCAAAGATATCCTGAATGTTTCTATATTTTCCTCTTCCCAATCAGGTGGGAGGAACATGGGAGACGACAAATCTATAAATAGCTAGGGGGGGTTTGCACACATTTTCGCTTTAAGCTGTCCAACTGGAAACTGTAGCTCACAGTTGGAGAGGCACTTCCTCTTCTTCACATGGTAAAGAAGAGGAAGAAAAGTCAAAGAGGCCCGGAAACATTATTCATCTGGGTTGGAATATATGAGTGCATAAATAATTTTGTCTCATTGTTCCTAATACAGCTTTTAAAAGGATGGCTTACAGAGTTGTGCAGGTCGTACTCCAATGCCTCCTATTAAAATAAGTTTCAAGGAAGAAAATCATCAAAGCCCTCTCTCAACCTTGGGAATAGCAATAGCATACCTTTGTACTGAGTTTGATTTGTTGAAACTGACATGCACATTGCTTCTTTCCCTGAATATAGATTCTAGACTTTGGCTCATGATCAGCCCTGAGATTTGGAAAAGATATCCAATATATCTATATGGAGATAGATGTTTGTTATCATCTTGGTAGCTTATTATGAAAATAGATCATCTAATTTATTCTAAACATACATTTTATCTCTCTGTAGCGCTCTGACATATGCCTGCTGCACCATGGTTCCAGCATTTCTTTCTCAGAATTCTCCCTATAGTCTAAGGCTGTAATGTAAAAATCCCAAAGGGCCCATCATGTTTAAAATTAAATTGTGATTCATGAAAGAGACTACATCATGAGAATCAGGGCCTGGAAATGGATTAGAGGCTACAGCATTCCACTTGTTTCTCATTTGTATCCCCACAGAGACTCAAGCCATGTTCCTCACTGCAGCATGTTCCTCACTGCAGCATTTGCAACAGTGAATCATGTAAGTACCTTTGTTTTGTAAGTGATGACGGAAAGGTAGGGAGAGCGCAATTTCTCTGTAGCGCATGCAAATGGAGAATAATGGAGGATTAAAGAGTAGAATTTGCATATGAACAAGCAATTCACTTCTGGGAAAAGCTTGCCTTGAAACTCTAATGTGCAAATGCTCAGTGCCTTGTGCATGAACATGTGCAGAAAGAGCTCATGGTTTCCCCCTCATTGAGGTCCTTTTGATGGGTTTAAACAGAATTAACAAGTCTTTGTGATTATAGCATTTGGCATTACTGAAATGTTGACAGGTCATTTAGCAGCTGTTGCCATGCTGTGGAGTAATGTGATCAATGTTTGCTTATGTAAATGCAAGTCTCTGCAATTCTGCACCATTTCAACAGCAAAATTATGTTAACAAATCACATAGGAAAGAACAAAATAACTGGGCGAGAAAAACACAAATGTCCTCCTATTTACCACTGATAGGGTAATAAATGGCTATGTATTGTACTGTATGGATAATGTGGCTATATTCAGCTGCATAATCACAGCTTTTGAGACACAAAGGAAACGAGACAGGAGAGGAGAAGAAGGGAGAGAGAGAAAGAGAAAGAATGGTTGGATGAGAAAGGGAAAATCCATCAGATATAGAGACATGTCACTCAAGAGACAAAATCACACAGCTTCACTCCCAGAGAGAGAATGAAGTGGAGAAAGAGGAGAGGTTGGTGAAAGAGGGAGGGTGGGAGGGAGAGGGCTAGACGAAGGTTTGAAAAGAACGAGAAGTGGGGTGCAGAGAGAGAGAGAGAGAGAGAGAGGAAAAAGAGAGAGTGACAGTGAGAGAGGTTGCCAAGACTACTGCAGTGTTGAAAGACAAGACATTATACAAGAGAAGAGGAAAAAAAGAAATTGCTTGAAATCATCTCAAGTTCTGGGTTACATATTTGAAGCAAATACTTTCAATCATGGACAGGACACTGAGGTCTGGACCTCATATTTTATGCATATATACACCCCCGGTCAAAAGTTAGGAATATTACTAATTCAAGGGTTTTTCTATATTTGCACAATATTTTACATTGCAGAATAGCAGTGAAGACATCACAACTATGACATAACACATATGGAATCATGTAGTAACCAAAAAAGTGTTAAACAAATTAAAATAGATTTTATATTTGAGATTCTTCAAATAGCCACCCTTTGCATTGATGGCAGCTTTGCACACTCTTGGCATTCCATGACCCCTCTCTCTCAAACAAGGCCTATGAGTCTGTGGAGGCTGAACGTAAAAGCCATTTTGGTTCAATTAAGCAGCTATTACAGCACTATCTCAGATCATTGGCGCTCTCTGCCTAGGATGGCGCCCGCCTCAGAGCACACTCGCTTCATCTGACACCTGTCTTCTGGAGTGGTCATGGCAACCTGAAGGCTTAAGAAATATATATATAATCTTAGCAGAAACAATTATGCCGAGATCCACTTCTAAAACCAAATAATCTTGATGCATCGTCTTCTTGGAACTAATAAGTAGCAAGGCTGCCATTCAGTAGCGGAAATTGAAAAGAATGCTGTCGCGCCTAAAGGACTGTTGAATAGTTTTGATAACTATACCAGGAAAGAGTTTATTTCTACCACTCACGTCACACTAATCTTCTAATTGAGATAGTCTGGAATGTTCTCGATGTAAAACACTCAATATATCCCTCCACAAAAAACCTTTCAATGATATGAGTGTATATGAATGGAGACTATCCTCAGACCCAGATCTCTCTCTCTCTCTCTCTCTCTCTCTCTCTCTCTCTCTCTCTCTCTCTCTCTCTCTCTCTCTCTCTCTCTCCTCGCTCTCTCTCTCTCTCTCTCTCTCTATCTCCTCGCTCTCTCTCTCTCTCTCTCTGCTATATCATTCTCCCTCCCTCCTCTCTATATACAGCGGAAATCAAAGAGTGCTGAGCCAGGAAAAAAAAGATGCCATCAATCTCCACTTGTCCCTAACAGTCACGTTTTCCTGACAGAGTTACACAGCACTCAGAGATGTCGTTTTCTTCTCCCTTTCCAAGCCGTAAACAGTGCTCCTGTAGGAACCTTCTCATGTTATCTATCCCTTTCTATTTAAACACACATTATTTACCACGGGAGGACTCACACAGTGGGCCTATCTTTACATAACCCCCCATCTGTGTATTACATTTTGTACTCATCTTATGTGACATAAAATAAACCACGTGGAGATTTGGAAATGTATTATTACATTCCAGTTGCTGAATCGCATATGTGAGGAATTGTATATGAGTAAAGATGACTTTTTTGCAGTCTCTCCTAAGTTGGGATAAATCAGTGATCCTTATTCTAATACGGTAGTCTACCAAGCAGATGTTAGCCTCTCCGATAGGCTTAATAACCTCTACAATCGTCTGCATCCACTCTTTTTTTATGATGATCTTTCTAAGTATAGAAAGTGTATTTGGCGGCACTCCTTGCTCCAGCTTAAGCCCTGAAGGATCAACAACATCATTGTCGGCTGGGAGAACAAATTCACTTTTTATTGACGGACAGAGACATGACCTGTAGGACCTGAGAGAGACCCCTGTTTTTAGAACCTCACACAGAAACTGACTGACCTGCCTGGAGCATATCTGGTAAACAAGACCGCAGGGTATCTGTTGCCCTTGTCCTGACCCCAGGCTACTTCTGTGTAAGCCGCCCACACATCACTTATACTGCTGTTTACCTCGGCCCAGGTGTACTAGACTTAGCAGATCATGACTCCCCTCTCTGCTCAGGCCCTATCATGTATTCTGAGTGCCTGGCTGGGTGAACTCTACCGGACTGATGCGTCGTAGCTTCCTCCTTCCTGTCGATAGTGTCCTAATGACAACACGTGTCACACGGCAGGATTGTCCAGGACAGGTGTATGTTGCTCTTAGATGATGTAGCATCAGGAGTCTGCCGAGCAGAACATTACAAGTCCAGCATAGCTATGGTCTGTTGGGCATCTGAAATATCCCCCTCCCTCTGTAGCCCAAGGTGGGGTGAGAGACAGTTGCTTTGTGTAGGTGTTTCTGTCAAGGGATGACAGGATCTGGCTGAGGCACATCTTGTGTTTACACAGAGTTTTCTCAGTACTTTAACAGCACATAGGCACATAGGTGACACATAGGTGACAAAAGCCACTTACTGTAGTTGGATGAGTAACATCTACTGTATTTTAATCAAGAAAGCTATCTCAATAATCACGGAACCAACTATGTAGACTAGAAACAGTATATGAACCAATTTGGAAAGACTGGCAGGGATCTAATGGTATTCTCAAGTCGCATCAATAGTCTACGAACACTACGAATAGTTTCCGATGTCCTTGTTTCCTCAAGTTGTTAAAAGACTGAGGATACTCAAAGGGTATTGCTTTACTCTGTGTAAGCACAGAGAAGCCGTGTTTTTGCAACAATGTGTGAAAAGCTCACAGCCAACTCTTTGTCTCCTTGGCCCTCCTCTAGTCTCCCTCGTTGTGTGCTTCAACGACAAAGCCTTTAATGTATCGACAAACCAAGGAACAGTGAGAGGACCGAGCAGAGAGAAATTACTATTTGAGGTGGGAGACCAACTACAGACATTATTATGGGTTGTGAGCGTCTGGAAGGCATGTGAGAGTGGTGGCAGGAGAGAGAGAGAGGGAGAGAGAGAGAAAAGTTGGCACTGGCCCTCTGCAACCTCTGTGGCATATTATAATGTAATAAGCGAAGTGGCCCCCTTTTCTAAATGAGAATATAGACAAATGACGGATAGCGATAATCTGAGAAGTCAGCAGAGCACGTCAAACGTCTCAGTGCCCACACTGCCATGTTGAAACACTGGGAGGAAATAGATGGGGAGGGAACCAGGGAACCACATTGGATGTAAAAAAATATATAAAAAAATAGCCCCTTTTCCAGGAAGGCATTAGCATCACTCCACTATTCCAAACAGAGCAAAGAAGGAAGGGTTAGATATATCACCCACACAACAGAACACCAGAGAACTTAACCTGTACACGCTCCCTCACCTTTGTATGACCGGGCCATGTACTGTGTGGTTCCAGACAGTTTAAGCCATGTCAGCTGGCCTAAATAACGCCATCACCTTAAGAAGCAGGCATCAGCAGTGCAGTGCAGTGCAGTGGGAGAGGATTAGCCATTGTGTGGCTGGCTGCTTGTTGTCTCTTCTGCTGAAGGGCAGATGGAAATTGCCCAGGTGAAAAAATTATTTTAGCACCAATGTCAATATTAATATGAATCACCCAGAAAGCAATTGTGTGAACAAAACACAGCCCAGGGTTGACGAGGCAAAAAGGCACGTGTACCACCTATGCACGAGCGAGCACACACACACACACACACACACACACACACACAGCAATCTGGGTCAAGCCAAGTATTATTATTTCCAAGAATTAAGGTCATTTAAGGCCTAAAACTGCAACGAGCGAACTCCATTTCCCAGTCAGTGGAAATAGTTTAGGGCAAAGAGAGGTGGGCCATACCTTTAACCATCAGTGTGTCAGTGTAAGTCTTGTATGCGTGAACACTTGTCACAATTGCCTTTTGAACTTTGGATGCCTTCAGTGTGGTAGGAGGGTTAACACATTATGTGCACAGTGTCCAACATATCAACCTTGGCCCACTCATCATTATACTACATTTCATGGACCAAACTATTGAGTCTCACAACTGCAATCTGATTATGAGTGGGCTGATTAAAACATACCAGCATTCTATATTCTTTATAAACAGTATATACACTGAGTGTACAAAACATTAAACATTAAGGATGTCTGCTTTTTCCATGACATAGACTGACCAGGTGAATCCACGTGAAAGCTATGATCCCTTATTGATGTCACTTGTTCCCCATGTAGCTCAGTTGGTAGAGCATGGCACTTAAAATGCCAAGGTTGTGGGTTCAAATCCCACAGGGTACCAGTATGAGAATGTATGCACTCACTACTTTAAGTCACTCTGGTGTCTGCTAGATGATGTTAATGTAAGAACTGCAACACTGCTGGGCTTTCAAGCTCAACAGTGTCCTGTGTGTATCAAAAATGGTCCACCACCCAAAAGACATCCAGCCAACTTGACACAACTGTGGAAGCATTGGAGTCAACATGGGCCAGCATCACTGGAATGCTTTCAACAGCTTGTAGGGTCCATGCCTGGACAAATTGAGGCTGTTCTGAGGGCAAAATGGGGGTGGAGGGGGTGCAACTCAATATTAGGAAAGGGTCCTTAATGTTTTGTACAAACAGTGAGTGGGTTTCCAAGACCTGGTATAAAACACCATTGTTCCAGTGCCAGATGAAAGCATGTTTGAATTCATGCTTTGGTTTTCTCTGCTGTAGACATTTTATATCTTGTACATCCAGAGGGAGAAAAAGATCTAATGCATCGGATCATTGCCATTGTTTGGTCCAGTACATGGCCATTGGTATGTACAGTAGAGGGGATGGTGAAAGCACCGAGTGTTCTGATAATATGCATCTAATTACCCCCTGGCTGTTGCTGTGGTAAGCGGACAAGGAAGTGGCATTATTTCCAAATTTATATGGCAGATGGCAGGATGTCTGAGAGCGCTGCTTGGGAGAGAGGGATTGCGGGAGGGAGAGGGAGAGAGGTAGAGATAGATGGAGGGATGCATAATCACCATCTGACTCTCCCTCCCCTATCTCCTGTCCTCTTCTCGCGCCTCAAAGGATCCATCAGTAAGTTCAAATCGATTCAGCGCTCTGTGGCACATTAAAATGCAAGTAATCCGAATCCATTCATTCATTGGACAAACGGAGGGCCTCTCAATATTCTGACAGGGGTCAGGCCAGAGTATGAGTCAGTGTGGAGGAGAGGAGAGGAAAGAAGAGGGGTTCCTCCATTTTAATGTGCGGAGAGAACAATTACACCTGCTTCAGAATAACCTTTCCCCTGACTTTTCATTACTCATCATCTCCCTACTCTCTGGGCTGTTGTACTGTATAACTTAGTATTCAGAATAACAGTTTTATCATAGCTACTCTTCTTCAAATCACAACCCATGTCCACTGACATTGATTACTGCAGGTAATGACATACTATCTGTGGAGGAGAGGCTCCTTGTATAATAACCACCATGCTTTCAAGTAAAGGTGCAGCTTGGACTTCCATATAGCAGTTAACCAGGGATGGGCAACTTCGATGGTGGCCACAAACAATCTGAAGGGCTGCAGTTGCTTGCCGACACCTGCAGTCAGAGTCGGCCCTAGCCTTTTGTGGGCCCTAAGCTACATTTTGTTGCGGGGCCCCACTGACCTTGGAGCAAAACTTTTTAGCGGCCCCCGTCTTGACAGCGTTGCTGCAATTCTACATATTTTGCCATGGGGCGGAGAGAAGATATTGCAATTTTATAAGACATTTTATGCAGCTGAGAGAAAATGTTGCAGGTTATTTACTGTAATTACTATCAAAAGGGGGGCCACCAGTTGCCCATCCCTTCAGTAAACAGTATTACACTACTCTAGCTCTCTTTTTCAAGTGCAAATTGTTTTTGAAATACAATATTACATTTTCTCCTTGTAATAACAAATACAATACTTTTTTGCTTCAACTCAACAATTGTAAACATCAAAGCAGCCCTAAATCAGCCCTCGTAATGTCTATGAGTCTCATTCATTCATTCATTCTCTCTTTTTAATTTGATCTCGCTTAATTTGACCCCCCCCCCCCCTCCCCCCACACACACACACACTATTTTTGGTTGTTGTTGTTATTATTATTAGTTAGAGGTCTCTCTCTTTCCCATTTCCTTCCGGTCTGTCAACCAGCACTGTGCCTGCAGGACACCAGAGAGGAGGACTGGCATCCTCTATGAGGAGGAAGCAGCAATCGTCCTCACGCTCCACTGCCCACATGTCCCCGGGGGACCACAAGGAGAGGGGAAGGTGGAGGTTGACCCCAAACAGTCAGCTTTGTCTTTCACACATGTATCACACACATGCGTGCTCGCACACACATACAAACAAGCACACACAGAACATGCAAAGAATATTCGGAGGAATAAAGCCTGACCAATGCTCGGATGAAGCCTGAGCAAGGCTAAATGCATATTGCTAATTTTAAGTCATGACTAATATGTCCAGTCCAGTTCCTTACATAATCCAGTTTGAACCCTAACTTCTTCCATGGACATCAAGCCAACCTCACAGATTGAAAGTGTGTCATGTTTCTCAAGGAAGACATGTTGGGAACAAGTGAACAGATCGCTGATGCCCATCACAGCATGTTGCCCCTTTGGTTCTCATTGCTGTGATTCTGGTGAAAAACATGATGACAAACAGTCTAGGAAGGATTAATATGGTTAGGAAAACATTAGCAGTGGTGTAGGGTCCTCTTTAATATCCAATTGTTTTAATCCATATTATAGATATGGATACATACATGGAAAAACATTCTCCAGGAGAGATAGAATATGTTGAAAGAGAGATGGGTAGCACTACATTATAGCTCGTTAATAACTGGGTTTTAAGTATTTGCGACATTAACGGTTTCTCTTTAGTTATAATGTTATATCCCTTTAATTATCCCACTTGCTAATGGTTTGTTACTTGGAAACAGAGATGGTAGTTTATATGTAACAACATGGAATCAGGGCTGGAAAATGCAACATTACCTGTTTCTCTTGAGTTACACCGATGTATCCCTTCCCCATAACAAACATAACATAACAGTGGCATATGTCCTTGTAGAGTGACACTAAGGGCTCCATTCAATCCGTATCGCGGAAGTTCAGCATCACAGCGTGAAATTAGAAATGTAATTGAAATTGCATGTTCCCGCATTAACCCAGACTGCATTTACGGTAAAAAGCTGCATATGTCGGCTCAATCTGAATTTACCTTTGCATTTTATTTCGCTTCTGCGATACAGATTGAATAGAGCCATAAATTACTATGACATGACAAACGAAGCCCAGTTCACAATCAGAGGTTTTTCTATTGACAAAAAATATCTGCACAAGATATGACTAATGATATAACAACTGAAATTCGGTGACATGCTGTAACGAAAAAGGAAACGTCTGCTCAAGGAAGAGTTCTTGATTGCTGGAGAATGGCATAAAATGACCCAGCGAAAGCTGAACACCTCTTTCTTTCTATGTGTAGGCTATTTGCATTAGCCTACACATCTTGCTTAACTGTTCCTCAATATTGGTTATTTAATTAATTTTGTGTTTATCAAGAAAATAGTGGCGGCTTAACTTTCACTGGGTCAACAACTTTTCTTTGAGCAGTCATTTCCCTTTAAGCTACAGCATGTCACTGAATGCCACTTGTCATATCTTGAGCATATCTTATTTGTCAATAAAGAAACCTCTGACTGTGAAATGGGCTTTGTTTGTCACTTGAGCACTTCAAGACATTATTATATTACAGTAATTTTTTCACTTTACAAGGACATATGTCACTGTTATTTTTTTTATGGGAAAGGGATTTAACGTTATAACTATAGAGAAACAGGTAGTCTAATGTTGAATTTTCCAGCCTTGATTCCATGTTAGTACGACCATGTCTGTTTCCAGGTAACAAACTATGGAGTAGTTGATATGTCAGGAAAGGATTTGGAGGAAAATACAGTACATGGCCTTAAGTATGTAGACACCTGCTCTTTGGACATCTCATTCCAAAATCATGGGCATTAATATGGAGTTGGTCCCCCGTTTGCTGCTTTAACAGCCTCCAGTCTTCTGGGAAGGCTTCCACTAGATGTTGGAACATTGCTGTGGGGACTTGCTTCCATTCAGCCACAAGAGCATTAGTGAGGTCGGGCACTGATGTTGGGCGATTAGGCCTGGCTCATAATCGGAGTTCCAATTGTCCCAAAGGTGTTCGATGGGGTTGAGGTCAGGGCTCTGTGCAGGCCAGTCAAGTTCTTCCACACCGATCTTGACAAACCATTTCTGTATGGACCTCGCTTTGTGTACTGGGGCATTGTCATGCTGAAACAGGAAAGGGCCTTCCCCAAACTGTTGCCATAAAGTTGAAAGCACAGAACCATATAGAATGTCATTGTATCATGTAGCGTTAAGATTTCCCCAGACCATTATTCCTCCTCCACCAAACTTTACTGTTGGCAATATGAATTTGGGCAGGTAGAGTTTTCCTGGCATCGACCAAACCCAGATTTGTCCGCTGGACTGCCAGATGGTGAAGCGTGATTCATCACTCCAGAGAACGCATTTCCACTGCTCCAGAGTCCAATGGCGGAGAGCTTTACACCACTCCAGCCAACACTTCGCATTGCGCATGTTGATCTTAGGCTCGGCCATGGAAACCCATTTCATGAAGCTCCCAACGAACAGTTATTGTGCTGATGTTGCTTCCAGAGGCAGTTTGGAACTCGGTAGTGAATGTTGCAACCGAGGACAGACGATTTTTACGTGCTACGCACTTCAGCACTCGGTGGTCCCGTTTTGTGAGCTTGTGTGGCCTACCATTTCCCGGGTGAGCCGTTGTTGCTCCTAGATGTTTCCACTTCATAATAACAGCACTTACAGTTCACCAGGATAAGTCAAGCAGGGCAGAAATTTAACAAACTGACTTGTTGGAAAGCTGGCCACCTATGACGGTGCCACGTTGAAAGTCACTGAGCACTTCAGTACGGCCCATTCTAATGCCAATGTTTGTCTATGGAGATTGCATGGCGGTGTGCTCGATTTATAGATCTATCAGTAACACAGCAACAGGTGTGGCTGAAATAGCCAAATCCACTAATTTGAAGGTGTGTCCAAATACATTTGGCCATGTAGTGTATATTGGTAACTTTGGTAACTACTAGCTAATTACCTAGTAAATACATAGTTATTATCATGCTACTGACAGATAAAGTAAGAATCAGACATAAACGCAAGAATGACCTTATAGAAATAGGTGTCAGCTCCAGGAGGGCGATATATATAAAGAGGTGTCAGCTCCAGGAGGGAGAGCAGAAGAGGGGATAGGATATAAAAAGAGGTGTCAGCTCCAGGAGGGAGAGCAGAAGAGGGGATAGGATATAAAAAGAGGTGTCAGCTCCAGGAGGGACAGCAGGAGAGGGTATAGGATATAGAAAGAGGTGACAGCTCCAGGAGGGAGAGCAGGAGAGGGGATAGGATATAGAAAGAGGTGTCAGCTCCAGGAGGGAGAGCAGGAGAGGGTATAGGATATAGAAAGAGGTGACAGCTCCAGGAGGGAGAGCAGGAGAGGGTATAGGATATAAAAAGAGGTGTCAGCTCCAGGAGGGAGAGCAGGAGAGGGTATAGGATATAGAAAGAGGTGTCAGCTCCAGGAGGGAGAGCAGGAGAGGGTATAGGATATAGAAAGAGGTGACAGCTCCAGGAGGGAGAGCAGGAGAGGGGATAGTGTCTCTTACACTTGGATGCCTCCAGCCATCTTATTAAAGAGACGTCCCTCTCTTTCTCTCCCTCCCTACCTCCCCCTCTCTCTTCCCCTCTCCCCACCTGTCCTTTTCTTCCCTTCTCTCTCTCTCTCTCTCTCTCTCTCTCTCTTCCCCTCTCCCCACCTGTCCTTTTCTTCCCTTCTCTCTCTCTCTCTCTCTCTCTCTCTCTCTCTCTCTCTCTCTCTCTCTCTCTCTCTCTCTCTCTCTCTCTCGCTCTCTCTCTCTCTCTCTCTCTCTCTCTCTCTCCTTCTCCTTCTGTCCCTGTCAGCATCTGTTAGACTCAGAGACATTCCAGGTGTTTTCCCCCTGCAGTAAAACATTCAGCGCCTCCAACCCCCCAGTCTGACACAGCAGCCCACCCAATTTATTATGCTGTAATTTATCCATGGGCCTTATATTGTACGCACAGTATATAAACTGCATTATGCATGCAGGGCTCACAGTTATCATATTTATCATATACACCTCCATGCTAATCCAAAGCTGTGATTAACTACCAATCTTCCAGCTTGTGCCTACATACAGAGACCCGCAATGAACCACCCAACTTCATCTTCCTGCGTTCATATGCTGTGTTACTGATTGAGATATTACTCATGTGGCAAACTGTGATTATGCTGTGAACTTTTTCTCAGGCAGGTTTTCCAATATGGGAAATATTCTTCTTGCTGGATGCTATTTTCGATTTTGCGTAGTGGTATTCTGAGGTGTTTTTGCTTCATATCCATACTGTATGTATACCCTGGCAGCTGGTATCAGTGAATAGCAGCGACCTTTCTCAGCATGTCGAAATGACTGGCTCACAAGCCCCTGTGCCAGACTCAGCTCTCCCCAGACAGTAGTTAAAAAAAAACATGTTGACCTATGCATGTCTCCAGGGGCCTCATTTATAAAAATGTTCTTAGATTTTTCTTGAACTTAGTTGTAAGATAATTTCCGACGGTGTGCTTACGATTGATTCATAAAATATACTTACGCAGGTTCTATAAATCTCAAATTAACTTAAAATTGATGGCACCTGAACGTGCCTTACAATCAGTGATGTCCCCTAATAGAATGTTAGCACAAATGAGGGTTTAGTCAGGAATAGCCATGGACCAAAAGAGAAAAGCAAACTTTTTGGAAGACGAGATTACGGCGATGTTAGAGGAGATTGAAGACAGGCAACACGTATTATTCGATGGACTAAATAATGGGTTGACAAACAAAGCCAAACAGGTAGCTTGGGAGTGTGTCGCCGCTGCAGTGAACGAGGTGGGGCAGCAAATCAGAACTGTGACTGACGGCGATAGTGAATGTTTAAAAAAAACATATGACATTTTTTTTCATATGGTTTAATCCCAACTTTTACTTTTAGTAGTAACATCGGAAAAGCGAGGTGAAGTCGGCGCGCGAAACCCCCACGACTGCCGGATGAGTGTGCACCCTCCACCAAGGGAAGTTGCGTTGCAGCCTGTGCGCCGGGTGAGTTTTCCCCCACCACAAAGGGAAGCTGTGTTGCAGCCTGTACGCCGGGTGAGTGTAACCCCTCCACCTAGGAAAGCTGCGTTGCAGCCCGTGCGCCCTCCACGCAGGTATAAAGTGCGTGAGGCTCCCAAAACAGCAGGTGCCAGGTGTGAGGGGGAAGGTTTGGCCACAGGTGTCAAGGGTCCGTCCACGTCTGCATCCGTGCGCCGGGATGAAGTCTGTGAGGCCCTGGTTCCCAAGCGTCGCAGACCCGCAGGTGCCAGGAGTGAGGGGGAAGGTTTCGCGGGTCCGTCCACGTCTGCGTCCACGTCTACAGTATGTGTGTTGACTGCCTCAGTCCTGCAAACCCCTGAACGAGTTGAACACGTTGGTTGGGCAGAATGTGCTTCTACATCTGCATTGCTTGCTGTTTGGGGTTTTAGGCTGGGTTTCTGTATAGCACTTTGTGACATCGGCTGATGTAAAAAGGGCTTTAAAAAATAAATTTGATTTGATTTGAATGTGACTGAACTCTAAATACAGGGTTTTGAATACGCAGGGTTTTGATTCATTTAAATAATGCAATTGTTGGACGTTTTCCAGAACGTGAATAAAAAACATATGCTTTGTATATTGTCCGGCATTCTGTTTCTTACCAGCAATCTCTGTATGAGCTGCCGCCTCCTTCTCACTGCATCAGCCGGGGCAGGTGCTCCATTGGGTGGTGGGTTAGGAGGCTCTTGGGGGTCCATTCTAATCCCCGCATCCATTTCAATACCATGCCTCAGGGCTATGTTGTGGAGCATACCACATGCCAGTATTATGCGTGTACCTTTGATTGGGGAGGGGAGGGAAACCATTCATTCTTAAACAGGCGAACATTTTTTATTTAGGTTTGAAATTGCACACCCCAATGTTCTTGTCAAACAAACTTGAACTACTAATGGGCACTACAGTTACTGAGATGTCCCCTTGAAATCTGTTCGCATTTTGTTGCAATGCTAGTGTAAATGATAGGAATCAGTTGATTCCATTCGTTTACACAAGCATTGCTACAAAATCAACAAGCTTCAAGGGGACTTCTCAGTAACCGTAGTGTCAAATTAAAAACTGTTTTCAGCTATTTGGCCAGAACCTTTGGGTGTGCAATTTCTATAAAATGTTGGTATATGTTGCTTTAAGTTGACACATTTTAAACTAAATTAAAGTTTTGTATTTGTATTAAATGAAGTTACCTTCTCTGGCTTTGTGAGGAGTTTTCCACCTGATGCATCAAGGCAACGCCACCTGCCCTTCAGCAGTCCGGTAGCGCGGGAGTGAGAAGCAAAGGGAGTGAGAAGCCACGTTTTCAGTGGATAGCCCCGATCACCTAATAGGCATTTTCAGTGGATAGCATCAGTCAACTAATAGGGTAAAACCATTGTGTTACATTATTTTGCACGGTTAATAGGCTATTATACACTGAAGAAAAAAATAACTCACAGAGAAGCCACCTGCCTCCACTCTCACCAGCTTCTAGAATCAGGCCTACTCTGCTGAGGCGCAGAATGAATGAGTCGTGCGTAGACCCTGGCCACTACGGTGCGCGTAAGGAAATACGCGTCTAGTCAACTGCACCTATGACCCCTGGGAAATTATATGAGCGGACAAACTCGGCTATGACTCGCGCCTGTTCGTCGGCTGTAAATGGGAAACTAATGTATCTCGTGGACAAGAAGTGTAGAATCACTTCGATCACTTGTGGCAGGATGCGGCTGAATGATGGCTGTGATATACCCCACCTGTCACTAATTTCCCCCTGGAATGTCCCAGTAGCGAGGAATCCCAGTACTTGGACAGATAGGGGTATGGCATGATTACAGCGTGTCTTCCTTTCCAGATTAGGGGCTAAATCCGCGCACAAATCTAACAGAACATTTCTTGGGAGACGATGGCGATCATCATGCGCAAAAAAAGTCATTCCGGTCTCTGAAAACTCTCCCTTCCAAATGCACGGTTTTCAATGTCTTCCAATAACGCAACAACAGCCATGTTTACGTTCTTCTAATTTGACACACTATTTATAGAACATCGCATTCTGTTTTTATTTCAAAACACATTGCGTCTGGCAATTAATTCCTCACACATTTAATTGATCAATCCTAACAGATTGTTCATAAAGCTAATGCAAAGTTCACCACAGGCTTGGACGCATATGCGTCCCAAACTGCAATACCCCTACATAACCGGCAGGAAAATCACTTATGTCAAGTCTAGACTTTGCGTAGAGATAAGATCATTTCCACGTCAAAGTAAGGTTTTATAAATAACTACTTATACGTGGTTTTCTGCGTAAGTCATACTTAAGATCAAAATGGACTGTAAGTCAGTTTTATAAATGAGGCCCCAGGACTGTATATCTTAGCCAGAACAGCCATAATCCGCCCATTTTGAATTACATTTATTTTCTTTTGAGCAACATGCTCCTAGCTGCTGCTGTTGGACATCAGAGTGTTCTGCACTACTTTTTTTATTTGTATTGATTTGGTGTTAGACTAGACTTCCATGATCCCACTTATTTAATTAGATTTCTGCACAGTTTTTCTCTGATGTAGGAGACAAATAACTGATTTGATTTGGACATGTGTTGGAGATTAATTAGGCATTCATTTAGACCTGAACTCTAACAATGGGCTGCTTCATATGCAAATTCAATTGAAAAGGTAATTTTTTTTTTATTATTTATTTTCTACAACAAACATGAGTTTCATTTTACTGCTATACAGTGTTTGTCTGACTCAAGGGTATTTGTTATGTCGAGTGACCAGGGTTCGGGTTTCTGAGTGTGTTTTATGATTGAAGATTTTGTTTGTGAGCTTTCATCACGTAATCTGATACAGAAATGACATTTCCAGATTTAGCCTTATTATTTTAAGAGCTATGTGTTTTAAAGGTATATTGGGCTCTGGGAAACAGGTGATAGTGTGTCTGGTCACGTCCTCCCAATCTCTCAAAGGTCAGGCTGGACATCGCTCAATGCTCTCATTATATCTCTGTGGAAACTAGTGTCTGGGGAGAAACAGTTGGGCCTTTCTTTCAATACAGCACCATCAGGGTATTAGTTTATATTGGGGTGAGAGTTCACCGCTAAAATTCTATCACTCTCTCTGTGGTCAAGAAGCGACTCCACTCCTCTGACAGAAAGAATGTCTTGAGAGAGCTTGGTTGATTGCCTTCCTCCATCTTTTGCCTCCTCCATTTCTAAGGATGGTACCTATTGTTGCCTGCTATGATGGATAAACTTTCATGAAAAAGACAACTCGGAAAAACTTACAAAATCCTGAAAGCTGTCTTCTTTATCCCCACTTTGCAGTTTTTTTTTTATGTCATGTTTTCTCCACGTTGGAAAATATGAAATCGTCTTCCCTACTCCCTGGGGTGAATTTGCAAAACCATCCGTAAAATAAGAAGGCATACAGAGAAAAGCAAAAGTACAAAAAAAATCCATAAATAAATGGTTCAAAGAGGGCACCTGGGAGAGAAAGGAGAAAAGCTCAAAACATGTCTAAAAAAGTCTGAGATTAATCTTCCAAGTTTTCACGATAGGGGTGTCAGAAAAATTCAGCTACACTCTGTGGCTTGAGATCACCTCCAAATACTTTAAGTATGGCAATTAAACTTTGCAGCGTTGAACAACTACATTAAACAACACCTGTGTGTGTAGTGTGGAATCAAACCAGCAACACTTCATGTATTGTATGTCTAGCAGCTCCTTTCATGAAATAATATATATCCATACTATCTCTCATGCACACACAAGGATACAACAGGTAAGGAGAGAGAGCAAGAGAGAGAGAGAGAGATAGATATATATATAGAGAGAGAGAGAGACAGTGAGCGTGAGAGAGCAAGAGAGTAAGTAAGCAGGAGACTTAAAATGGTGATGGTCAAAAGGGAGTACCTTAAAACCCTCAGAAGGGTACTGTAAGACCAATTTCAGTGAAGAATATCTGGCAGCCTCCATCCCCAACGACGAGATGGCAGGGAAGGTGACCTCCACTAAACAAGTGTCTGAGCTCCGACTTGCCTTCCCTGCATCTCTCTTCTGTCACATGGGCAATCAGGGAGCCAGGCACAATCCCACTATCTAAATTGCTATCCATTAATGTAACACTTTAACCTCCTCCCTAAATAACTATGGGAAAATGAGCCCCTCCAATTTCGGTGGCGCCGGCTGAAAATTGGACTCATCAAACAACGCTTTTTACAAAATTGCTTGACAGATGCTTTCTCCTGGAAATCGTTGCTGAGAGAAAAAGTAAAGTTACCTGTTTGACACTTGTAGACATGTGGTGTAATAGTACCTCGTTTTTCACAGCCTTTTCCAGACAATGCGTATGTCAACAGTTTCTGCAGCATTGCTCTTCAGGGGAAGCTGAGGAGGCTCCTGTGGCTCGTTTCATAACTATTATTAACTGCTTCTCGGTTTACTCCAATAACAGCTGTAGGCATTGTCTTTTGCCTTTTCATTTTTCTAAGAGCAAGGGCATAGACACTCCTCACAATAATAACAATTGTTATGGAATTTAACAACAATTGAACAATAGCAGGTACTCTTGTTTCCACCAGGTGGTATGTAGATACTGAAAGCACAAAAATCCCTCCAGGTGAAAGAAAGGCCTGCGTCAATCTGATCAAGTCTGGACCTACTGCACAAATTAGAGACATGGGAAGCAATTCAATTAGAAACTCTCATGGAGACCAAGTCATGATATAGCTGGCCAAATACTGGCCAATGAAATTGTATACAAGGATATATAAGAGGGAATATAAAAGTGACATTAGTCACACTTTGTATTTATATAATGGGTTCTTAACGTGTAATAAAGCTATTCGCTCTCTTTTGTCACTCTCCTATCTGACACACTCTTACTGTTGGCCTTAGAGTGGGACAAGCATGGGCTTCTACAGAGCAAGTATTAGGGACTGTCTAAATAGGAGAAAAGTAAGGCTAAGTCTTATCAATTCCTTCCCCTGACTGACCTGCCATGAGGTTTTTCTAATATCCATGTCCCCAAATGTACATTCACTGCAAACTAGTCCCGTCAAGAGAGCACTGATGAGAACTGTTGAGAAATGTTAACACACCGTAGAGCATCCACATAAATTAAATCAAGCCAGATAGAATCGTATCAATAATGATCGACAACTTGTTAATGCAACTCGATGAAAAACAGGGACATATTTGCCAGACGCAGGGTTAGACATCATTAGGGTTAGGAAGCATAACCATCAACTGACTCAATGGCAATTCTGGTCCCACTTTAAATGATGTTCAGCTTATAAAGGCTTCATAAAGCCTTCATAATGCCTTCTTAAGAACTACATAATTAGTATGTCATGCTTTATAAAGGGTTTAAAAACTTTATAAACTGTGTGACATAATCACCAGTGTCAGATGTAACATAAGCCACAATATGTGCTTTATGAAGGGTGACATGCTATGCTGCAGGATGACACATGCTCTAAAGAGGTCATGTTAGTCACATTACACCAGGCAACAATTACCTTGATGAAAGTGGCTTTCTTCTGAAACCAAGTTACATGTTCCTCAGTTTACAAAGACGCACCCAAAATATAACAAGCCATACCGTGGGGTGCTGGACCCAGTCAGGTCTTTGACACAACAATATAACAAGCCATACTGTGCGGTGCTGGACCCAGTCAGGTCTTTGACACATTTATCCCCTCTACTGCTGAAAGATCAGCCACAAAATATTGGCACCATTGTAATAGGTTGTAACCAAGCCCAGGTCTCCAGCATGGGAACAGAAAAGGAATACCTGGTGCGGCATGTTCTGTAGGACTACTCAAAGACACACACACACACACACACACACACACACACACACACACACACACACACACACACACACACACACACACACACACACACACACACACACACACACACACACACTCAAACGCAAGCTTTTCAGTTCCATCAACCTATCTAAATACCTATCACACCCTACAGTAAGCTGTGGGATCTTTCAAAAATCGGCAGAACGTTTATAACCTATTTATTGACACTTTATGTAGAGTCTAAAGGAATCATCACTAACAGCTAAAACAAATAAACATTTAAGAACAGTTTAAACCATACATTTATTTTTATTTATAGATTTTAATACAATGCAAATACATTATGTTTCAAAGAATCAAGCAATGCAGTTACATTGAATATTACACAGGGCTTTGAATAGTGTAGCTGGTTGCCAGGGGCGCCGTATGGGGGGAATGGTTAGGACGATTCTAAGGGCCTGTGACTGACATTGGCCCTAAAAACGTATTAGTTTGGATGGTGTATGCCTTCATTGTAAATAATAATTTGTTCTTAACTGACTTGCCTAGTTATAAAAAGGTTAAATTATATTAGATGTTTAGTACACTACCAAACTCACTCAGTTCACATGGCCTCACATGTGAATCCTTAAAGAGATGGGTGAGGCTAGGGCTTAAGAGGGTGTGAACGATGCTGAATGGGTTTAGACAAAGACGAGCTCTCCAGTAGGTGTACCAAAACATTTAAGGGCCATTTTTTCAAAAGTGGGGTTACAAGTTTTTCAACTTTCAAAGCAGAATTGCTTTCCCATTGTTCCTCAACTGCAGTGTACTGTATGACACAGCTCATTTGGAAAGCATTCAGATCCCTTTACTTTTTCTACATTTGAATACATTACAGCCTTATTCTAAAATTCATTCAATTGACATTTTCCTTCATCAATCTACACACAATAACCCATAATGGCAAAGCAAAAACAGGTTTTTATCATTGTTAGAAAATGTATTAAAAGGTAAAAAACTGAAATATCACTTTTACGTATTCAGAACTTTTACTCAGTATTTAGTTGAAGCACCTTTTGCAGCGATTGCAGTCTTGAATCTTCTAGGGTATGATGCAAACTCCAAGCGGGCTGTCATGTGCCTTTTACTGAGGAGGGGCTTCTGTCTGGCCGCTCTACCATAAAGGCCTGATTGGTGGAGTGCTGCAGAGGAACTCTAGAGCTCTGTCAGAGTGACCATCGGCTTCTTGGTCACCTTCCTGACTAAGGCCCTTCTCCCCCGATTGCTCATTTTGGCCCGGCGGCCAGCTCTAGGAAGAGTCTTGGTGGTTTCAAACATCTTCCATTTAAGAATGACAGAGTCCACTGTGTTCTTGGGGACCTTCAATGCTGCAGAAATGTTTTGGTACACTTCCCCAGATCTGTGCCTCGACACAATCTTGTGTCTGAGCTCTACGAACAATTCCTTTGATCTCATGGCTTGGTTTGTGCTCTGACATGTACTGTCAACTGTGGGACCTTATATAGACAGGTGTGTGCCTTTCTAAATCATGTCCAATCAATTGAATTTACCACAAGTGGACTCCAATCAAGTTGTCGAAACATATCAAGCATGATCAACGGAAACAGGATGTTCCTGAGCATTATTTAGAGTCTCATAGCATAGGGTCTGAATACTTATGTATTTTTTATACTTTTGCAAACATTTGTAAAAACCTGTTTTCAATTTTTCATTATGGGGTATTGCGTGTAAATTGATGAGGAAAAATATATATTTTATACATTTTAGAATAAGGCTGTAACGTAACAAAATGTGGAAAAAGGGAACCGGTCTGAATGGTTTCTACTTTTTCGAATGTAAAAAACACTATTTCAAATGTTGCTACGGAAGACTGAATTGAGCCGGTCGGTCATATATGGTAAAGCTGCTTTGTAACACATTTATGTAGTGCCATAGCCATAATGTTACACTATTTTCCAAAGAATGAAGACATCAGACAGCACTGGCTGCTTTTCATTTTAGGTGGATAGCCTGAGGCTGCACTTAGAATTACGAAAATATCATGCATTTGTAGTGCACATTTCTAGTGACGTTGCTTTATTAATTAGGGAGAACAATTGATGTGTCTTACCAGTAAGCTAATCCTGGATCTTGCAAGCGCTGACCGTAATGTAAGTATCAGAGTTGAATGAGTCTGACACAGTAACCAACATTTTGGGAGGATGGGGGGCTAATGTTGGCTAATGCAATTGTGTCTGTTTCTGCTTTGATTTGTGAACGGTATCTTTTATGTAACACGTGGGGAATTTGAGTGTGAGACGTTTGCATAATGACAACAATAGTATAATTGTTTCTGAACAAACCTTTATCATTTTAGGCTGTACCTGGCATCTATGCATTTCAATGAGAATGCCGACCGCAGACAGGCAACCACCACAGCACGAATGCTGCGATACGAAGTCAGCTTTCCCAAGGCAAAAATCTATATATGCTGTGAAGCCTGTGAAGACAACATACAGTAAGTCATAGTTCTTCATTCCAAATCTGCATCAATTTAGCATTTCAGGCACATAATACTGCAATTCCAAATACTAACATTGAACAGTTGTACACAAAAGACACCAACTAAATATTGCATATTTCAAATTGAGTACTTCTAAACATCAGAAAACACATAGCAGAATAAGTGTCTCAATACATAAACAAATTGAAAATGAAATTCACTACACATAACATTTCCCTTTTCAAACACATTGCAGGCTACATAGACAGGCTCCTGGATCTCCTCTTCAACAAGGTCACCCTTGATCTAGCACCATATGTGGGGAAGCTGTGCAAGCTGTCCATCCCAGGACCCCTGTCTGCCCAATGTGGGAGGCCTGACAGTACATGACTGAAGCTTGCTTGAATGAAGCCTGGAATATGGGTCCTCCTATCCACCTAACCCCCTACCCCCCTACCCTCCTCTCCCCATCAATCTCCCCTCCCCATCGAATTGTACAAATGGGTCCTGCACACAGTAGGGGGCCAATATTAGGCTTATGGCTCAGCATTATTTCTCAACATAATTTTTCATGAGTATTCATGTTGATTAATATTTAGGCTATGCTGACCTAATGATCAAATAAATGTCTGAGCTTTTTGTAATTAGTAGTTAGTTACAAAACAGTTGAAAAGCACTTGTGCATACTGTAGCTCCTGTTCGTCAGATACCGTGCATGAACAACTCTGCTAACCCATGAGGGCATTTTGGAGAGAAAATGGTTTGATGCATACTGTTTACCCTTGGAAGTCAAGTCATCAATAACATGTGGCCCATTGTTTACCTAGTTACCTGGCAACGACCACAAGGGCATTTCAAAGAGCTGTCAGAGATCTCATGAATATAAGTTCCCTGCCCACTCAACCTGTTCTTTCAGGCTTCTTGATAGTTGGAGATTGTAATTGAGTAAAAAGATGATGAGCTGTTTTTTTATTTGAGATATACATATCCATATTTTTGATATCCAAAATAACTCTTTATTAATGGGAATATTAACTCCCAATGCATCATGTGCACGAACTAAAACAATAGCTGTTCTCCGAAGATAGCTACTGTCTCTATATGTTTTTGCAGTGGCAGAGTCGAGTAAACTGCAAAGCCAGTCAGTTTTCTCTTCTTTTCTATTTTCCAAGTGCTGATACTATCTTTCTGAACTTCTACCCGAACATAATGCCCTCCTCAAAGCATCCTACTCTCACAAGCAGTTCCATTTCCCCTCTCTTCCATTGTTGATCGGTTACCTCTCACCTTACCCCTTCAGGATTAAATTTGAGCAGAAAGGATGTGTGTAGTGTTACCTGCCAAGGCCTGCAGCATCCGTACTACATTTCTACGAAGTCCTTCAGACCCTCTCTGATGTTAGCCCCAGTAGCCAGCCTGCTGCATCAGGGGGAATTGGGAAAGACATAATCACAGTCCCATCCTCAGTCTGGATGGCACTTTCATCTCGGCTGGAGTCCCCTCGCCTGCTGAGCTGATTCTGATTCACATGGAGGGAGAGCTCAGAGAACCATTCCAGGCCCAGAGGACCAGCAGAGACCAACAAGCAGGATTAGCCTCAGACCTCCAGCCAGACCACCAACCAGCCAGTCCCGGGGTGTAGAAAGGAAAATGTGGAGCTTGACTCATCAGAGTAGACTCTGCAAAAGTGAAGCTGCATGGTCATTGATGACTTTCATGATCTGCGTCCAGTCTCAGACATTATACCCACCGTTGATATTACCCAGGCCAACCAGGCTGTGGGTGCTATCCAGTAGCACTGCACATCATTTTACTTGATGGCCTCATCAAAATACAAGCCTGGCAAAGAACAGATCGCTTGGTAGTGTACTATACAGTTTGTTTCTCTCACTATGGCCAGTGGCCAGTAAAAACAGATTTTGTATGAGGAACACAATTGATGTAATGCCCTACATCCGCCTCATTAATTCTCTCCTCTCTAGTTCTCACCCACCTACCAGGATATCCTGTTAGCCCCCTATAATCCGGCTCAGAATGGCACCGTTCCTAGATTGTCCAAGGCAAAGAGATTATCTACGGCTTTCATTGGCGAAAGCAGCAGAAGCAGTACCAAGCCTATGCTTTTCTATTGAGGAACCACAAGGTGCATATATGGCATACTGCACCTAGGCTCAGTACATGTTCACGACAAGTCAAAACATACAGGGATGAACACTTCTAATAGGTAGGGTATGCAGTTGTTTCTCTCTGTATAGCGATGAAATAAGATGTCTCTGTCATGGCAACCTATTTTTGGTATGAACTTGGAACCTTCTTTGAAAGACTGGTCCTGCTCTTTTAGAGTTTGGAGGCCTGCTGTTGATTATTTAGATACCTGGCATGGAAACTGGATCAGTTATTTTGATCAAAGCATCTAACCTGGCTGATTTAGTGCTTCATAGTCTATGAACAGGTGAGAGTGAAGTGATCTGGGTCACCCTGTATGCTGGAACATCATCAGCATAAGGAAAAATAACGATCCCTATAAATATCCTCTGTTATTGTAGTTGCATGGCTTATATTGCACAATGGTCCATTAAATAGTGATTTACCTAGTCTGTGATGACCTTATACCCTTGTTCTTTCCCAGGCAGGTGCCTGAGTAAGCGGGTCTGCTGACTGACCTCCAGGGGAGAAGGGCATTAACGTCTACGGTGGTGTGAAACTGACCTGCACCCCGTGACCAAGGTGACTGTTTCTGCCCCGTCCCATGACACGCTTCTGCTTCTGATGGATTGACTGGGCCTTGGAGGAAGACCTCACATTTGACCACTCTGCTCTGTGTGGCTGAGTGTGTGTGTGTGTGTGTGTGTGTACTGTATGTGTGTTGTGTCCTAACAAGGTTTTGATTGTCCCTAGAAAGCAGGGAGATGCAGTACACTATGCTACAAAACACTTATGGAGCAGCTGTTTCTCTTGATGTCTCTGCATTGACAAGTGTGGGTTTTCTGCATGCCTCACACTTTTTCCCTCTAATGATCTCTCGCTCCTCTTGTCTTCCTCATCACTATACTGCAATCTCCCTCCTTTCATCTTGCACACTCGCTCATTTCAGAAAGCTAGTAACAATATTCACAGATTTTCTACTCATCACCAGAAGTTGTGGGTGGTTAAAGGAAGCCAAGACAAGCCAGTACAAGTTATGTTGTGATAATTGCGTTGTTTGCTCTATAACCCGTTAGGCCGTTACAACCAAAAGACAACAGTCACACAGTGGTAGAATAAATTCAACTACACATACATTTGTTTCATCACAAAACTGGAGAGGAAACATCTGACCAGTGAAGTACACAAAGCAAATATTGTCTGTAACAAACAGTTATATGATGTGCAGCATGGCCAAGCAAGTTAATGTTTTCAACAGTTTACTACACAACTACTAATTTAGAACCACAGAGTTACCGCAAGTCAGCACAAAGACAATAGGAGCACACTGCTATTTCAGCACCTTAAACATTTAAACATCATCAAATCATTAAGGGTATGTTTACTTTAATACACAGAAAACTTAAAAATACCAAAAACGATTTAGTCCAATTAATGTTACTAAATATCATGTGGCTGTCCATGGGACTGATTTCTGTGTGTGTGCAAGTAAAACTAAAAATGTTGACTCACCCATCTTGTAGACTAGTTGAACGCCAATGCCATCCTCTTCTCCTTTATGTTGGCAAAACGGTCTATGGCTGTGTCATACAATACACTTTAAGTTTTTGTTGTCATAGCTAAAATGCTTGCTAGCCTAACTTCCTCACATGGGCAACAATGTACCAGTTAAGTTAGCTAGCTAGCTTGTGAGCCTGCTAGAAAACATCTAGGTTACATATTGAAATTCAATCGTCTCAGGCCAGAGGCACAACATATCAGAATCGCTGTCATAATCATTGGCCTGTACAGAGAATTACAGTGCATGCGAAGAGTATTCAGACCCCTTGACCTTTTCCACATTTTGTTACGTTTACAGCCTCGAGTCTTCTAGGGTATGACGCTACAAGCTTGGCACACCTGTATTTGGGGGGTTTCTCCCAATCTTCTCAGCAGATCCTTTCAAGCTCGGTCAGGTTGGATGGGGATCGTCTCTGCACAGCTATTTTCAGGTCTCTCCAGAGATGTTAAATCGGGTTCAAGTCCGTGCTCTGGCTGGGCCACTCAAGGACATTCAGAGACTTGTCCCAAAGCCACTCCTGCGTTGTCTTGGCTGTGTGCTTAGGGTCGTTGCCCTGTTGGAAGGTGAACATTCGCCCCAGTCTCTGGAGCAGGTATTCATCAAGGATCTCTCTGTACTTTGCTCCGTTCATCTGTCCCTCGATCCTGACTAATCTAACAGTCCCTGCTGCTGAAAAACATCCCCACAACATGATGCTGCCACCACCATGCTTCACCTTAGGGATAGTGCCAGGTTTCCTCCAGACATCTTGGTTCCATCAGACCAGATAATCTTGTTTCTCATGGTCTGACAGTCCTTTTGGCTGCCTTTTGGAAAACTCCAAGCGGGATGTCATGTGCCTTTTACTGAGAAGTGGATTCTGGTTCTTGGTCACCTCCCTGATCAAGGCCCTTTTCCCCCGATTGCTCAGTTTGTCCGGGCGACCAGCTCTAGGAAGAGTCTTGGTGATTTTAAACTTCTTCCATGTAAGAATGATGGAGGCCACTGTGTTCTTGGGGACCGTTAATGCTCTAGAAATCTTTTGGTACCCTTCTCCAGATCTGTGCCTCATGGCTTGGTTTTTGCTCTGACATGCACTGTCAACTGTGGGACCTTATAGAGAAAGGTGTTTGCCTTTCCAAATCATATCCAATAAGTTTACCACAGGTGGACTCAAATCAAGTTGTAGATACATCTCAAGGATGATCAATGGAAAGAAGATGCACCTGAGCTCAATTTCAAGTCTCATAGCAGATTGATGAGGAACATTTGTTTATTTTAGAATAAGGCTGTACCGTAACAAAATGTGGAAAAAGTCAAGGGGTCTGAATACTTTGGTACAGAGAATTACGTCAAAACCACAAGTCCACATCACCATCTCCATCAATGGCTTAGGAAAGGGCTGATTTAGCAAGCTAGCTACTGCAAGACATCAACTCAAGCAGACCAGAAACAGACAAGTTTTTTTGAAAATTATGTTTCCCTTAGGAAGTGATTTGGTTGGTCCCCTTGGGGGGGGGGGGGGGGGGGGGGAAGCACTTTGCTGCACCAAGACAACCCACAGTTGAGCACAGCTCAATGCTGATTGGCTATTTATTAATTGTTTATCTAGGGAGACCAAATGCTTGCTGGCATCAATCAATCAAATACTACGATGGTGCCAGTTTCATTTATGGGATGAGTTATAGATTTCCTTCCCTATGCGTGGAGGGGAAAAGTTTAAAAGTGCTAACGACATGACTGAGTTTAGATTTCATTACAGCAGGGTGCCACCGGCAGCCTTGGCTCTGTCTCCTAATGAAAGCTGGGTTTGTCAACTACATCTTCTTGGTATTTGGAGATGGATTTTAGAGTTGATTGACTCTGAAATGTGTTTGATTTGATTGTTCATAGGCTGATGGTCTTTCAGTACGTGCTGTTTGATCTGATGAGTCCTTATAACAATGTTTTTCCTGGAACACGTCAATGTTATGCAGAGGGCAACGGCACAGTGCTTTACAAACTCAGTCATTTTCTGTTACATGTGTTGGAGCCAGGCATAATTAATAAAAGTGCATATACACTGAGTGTGCAAAACATTATGAACCTGCTCTTCCATGACATAAAAACGGTGCTATCTTGAACAACCTTCAGCTGTCCCCAAAGGAAAACCCTTTGAAGAACTTTTGAGTTCCATGTAGAACCTTTTCCACAGAGGGTACATGGATCCCAAAAATAGTTCTACCTGAAACCAAAAAGGGTTCTACCTGGAACCAAAAGGGGTTCTCCTATGGGGACAGCTGTAGAACCAACACATTTGGAACCCTTTATTCTAAGAGTGTAGACTGACCAAGTGAATCCACGTGAAAGCTATGATCCCTTATTGATAAGGATTTTTAAGCCTTGAGACAGTTGAGACATGGATTGGTTATGTGTGCCATTCAGAGGGTGAATGGGCAAGACACAAGATTTAAGTGCCTTTGAGTGTGTCAAGAACTGCAATGCTGCTGGGTTTTTCACGCTCAATAGTTTCCTGTGTGTATCAAGAACAGTCCACCACCCAAAGGACATCCAGCCAACTTGACACAACTGTGGGAGGAATTGGAGTCAACATGGGCTATCATCCCTGTGGAATGCTTTCGACGCATTGTAGAGTCCATGCCCAGACGAATTGAGGGTTTTCTGATGGCTAAAGGGGGTGCAACTCAATATTAGGAAGGTGTTCTTAATGTTTTGTATTCTATAACTCATTTCTGAGAGGTGTATGTGTGTCTCTCATTCTTTCTAGTGTATAAGCTCATATAACTATCTGAAAGCTACGCCTTCAATCTGATAGGCTGCCACCTCTACAATATATTATTAAAACTGTTTAAAATTGAATCCCTCCCATCACAAAAAGGTTCCAGTTCATACCTTTACACAGGGGTTCCTCAAAGACCCTTTTCAGAGTGGTTCCTTGAGGAACCCTTTTCAACTGGAAAGGTTCTGTCGGCGTTGCAAGCCAAAAGGTTCTTCCAGGCACCTTTACTTCTAAGAGTGTTGAGTCACTGGAGATGATGATCAATGCTCCAAGTTACATTTTTCAGCCAATAACATCATCCTACTTATCCCCTCACATATATCCAGTAGATTTGTATTCCCTTGCTGTCTTTTTTTCATTTAGTTTTTCATGTTATTTTTTAACTATTCTTTTAGTAGGAGAATTTAAGGACCTTTTTTGTCTCTTACCCCATGTCGTGCATCTCCCTGGCAAGTGAAAGTCACAAATTAAAACCAAATAAAAAATATATTTTTAGAGTCGCCCACTTCAAAAGTCACCCCGTAGTCTGCCTGGAGGAATAACTGTCGGCACAGCAACATCTGTAGTCATCACAGCAGGGCGCATGCCAGTTGAAAGAGTCCTCTTCCAAAAATGTGTCCGCGGGGTACAGTATATCTGCAAAGGAGAGGGCCGCCACAGACCTCCCTCGCCCAGGCACAACTGAGATAGCATCAACCTCAGACATTTCTTAATTAAAACCTGTGGGCTTACCAGCTCCTCCTCCTCCTCCCCTACCATCCTTTCTCTTTCCAATAGGACACCCTCTCTTTCATTTTCTCTCCCTCTCTCTTTCATTTACTCTCCTGCTTACTCACTCACTGTTTCTTTATCTCTCTCTCTCTCTGACGCTTACCGCAGCACACCCACCAACCCACCCACCCAACCACCCATGTCTGATGTTGGTTTGACCTCCCCCACCGGTCCCTGCGTCACTGGAAAGCAACAGAAGGCTCCACAGGGCCAGAATGGCTCCTTTCTCTCTCGCCCAATCTGTGTGAGAGTGACTACAGGGGACTAATTGCGCTGTTGGCCTTGTTGATCTCACAAATTATACACTTCATACAAGAGGGGGCAGCCCCCCCCCCCCCCAGGGGTTTCTCTGGGGTTAAGAGCTCCACAGCCGGATAGAGAGACACAATGATGAGAGGAAGGAGAGTTAAGGAGAGGGAGAGAAAGGCAGAGAGATAGTAAACTCAATGTTATGCACAACAACATTCTCTGCACAGCACCACAGCTAAGAGAGAGAGAGAAAGAGACAGACAGACAGACAGACAGACAGACAGACAGACAGACAGACAGACAGACAGACAGACAGACAGACAGACAGACAGACAGACAGACAGACAGAGTTCCAGCTGTGATTTGTTTATGTGAACGTTCTGCATTTATTAAAGTCCCATCAGGTAGCCTGAATTCAAATGTGTGAACAGGACTATTAGGGAAATTGTTCTTCTTTAAAAGCAAGTTAACGTTTTAATCGAACTACTACATTCATCTGAGTTTTCTCAATAATCGTATTAGAGACAGAGATAGTGAAGCTGATGTTCTACCCTCTTCTTCTCTGCATAACACCACTAAGTGAGTGAGAACAGCACTGTTCAAGACATCTGTCACGTTCGGGTGTGTAGAGAGACCAAGGCGCAGCGTATCCATAGTTCGACATCTTTATTTAATTAACTGACGAACTATACAAATATAACAAATGAATATAACAAACACACGTAGCACGAACACGGGACATAACATAACATAACAATGAACCACGCCAACGGAGTGGAACACAGACATATAAGTAAGATCCCTAATTAGAGGTAATGCATAGCAGCTGCCTCTAATTAGGGATCCCACACACACAACACCACACAGACGTAGAAATAATAGATCTGCCAGACTCTGACCATAGAAATATAGAGAAGCAAAGCTTCTCTATGGCCAGAGCCTGACAACATCTTTTTCTCTTAATGAGGTGATTGTTGTATGAAACTGTCAGAAACTTCAGCTTCAAACTTCTAAGAGGAGAGGAGGAGAGGTTTGTTCGCCTACACACTGATTGATGTGTGAGAGTTGTGATTAAATAAAGTAAACAAGAGCATTGACTTTTCATACAGTAGTCTATACCCTGTCATGGAACCTGTTCTCTGTGATGTTGTGACTCTCAACTCTGTGATTTCAACACTAAGATAACTCTGGGAGATTTTGTTGCCCTGGTTGGTTAGCCTCAGCATAGGGTCACTAAAGATTGGACTCCTGCCACAGGGCAGACAGACTCATAGTTGCTCTTCATGAGGTCAGAGAGGTAAGAGAGGTCTAATCTTATTAGAGGGAGAAACGAGGTAGTTTCAAACTATATTGAATATATAACGCCAATCTTATGTTTTGTATGTGTGGGTTGCTGCTGCATTTAGATGGACTGCTGAACACATTGAATGGTCACCTTTATAATGCAAATAATGAGGGGGAAAAAACAGCCCAATGGAATATTAACACATAAAGCAGAAGTAATCTATAAATGGAAAAGGACAAAGCAAGTCAAGCATGTCGTGACCTGTCTAGTATGTAATACTGTACATGTGCATCCTATAGAAAATTATTAATGCTTAAAGGATGCTTAATTTGAAAAGCAACCACGCAAACCTCTTCATTACAGGGTTGTAGAAACATGCTTTACGCATTAGTTCAGCTATCTGGAACTGATTATGACATGTTCAAGTATGATTTCCTTAAATGAGCTGCTGCCACCCCCGCTACTCACACATTGGTGCGCGCGCACACACACACACACACTGCCCTTTGCCTTTGTTTTTCTCTGTGATCTACTGTACAATACTTCCTAGTAGATCTATGTATCTACACTGAGTGTACAAAACATTAGGAAAGCCTGCTCTTTCCATGACATATACTGACCAGGTGAATACAGGTGAAAGTTATGATCCCTTATTGATGTCACTTGTTAAATACACTTCAGAAAGTGTAGATGAAGGGGAGGAGACTGGATAAAGAAGGATTTTTAAGCATTTTGACAACTGAGACATGGATTGTGTATGTGTGCCGTTCAGCGGGTGAATGGGCAAGACAAAAGATTTAAGTGCCTTTGAACGGGGTATGGTAGTAGGTACCAGGTGCATCGGTTTGAGTGTCTTAAGAACTGCAACACTGCTGGGCTTTTCACACTCAACAGTTTTTCCTTGCGTATCAAGAATGGTCCACCACCCAAAGGACATCTAGTGTGGGAAGCATTGGAGTCAACATGGGCCAGCATCCCTGTGGAACACTTTCGACACCTTGTAGAGTCCATAACCAGACGAAATGAGGCTGTTCTGAGGGGAAAGGGGGGGGTTCCACTCAATATTAGGAAGGTGTCCTTAATGTTTTGTACACTCTGTGTATGTTTCCCATTGTACAGAGGCTACTGTGTTTATGAACAACTTTCATCGTATATCATTAAATATACATTTTCCATTTGTTTTCCTGTGTTGTTTCCCAGTATGTGACAGACACAAAGAGATACATCATGAACTTGGAAATTAGCATTTGGAATAGAGAAAGAAAGACAGACAGCAAGTTAACAGGAAGAGAAGGAGGAGGGAGGAGAAAGAGATGACAAGCAAGGAGAGAGAGCAGCTTCCACAAAAGAAAGCCAGCATCCTGTCTTGTCTGTCCCGGACACTTCATACTTCTGCTTCCATTAACCTCCAGCCTGACAGAAGGAAAACAAACAGCTAGTTCCCGCTCTTCTTCCACAGTGTGTCAAACTGAGACAGGCCACGTGCATCAGAGGAGCGAGACGATTCACAGGCGACACAGATTAGGAGTCAACAGGGTTCCCTTCCTCTGACGGGGCTCTGCTGGAGGGACCATTAGAGAACCAGAGCGTGTGCACGGAAGGGGAGGTACAACACTATCAAAGCATCTCTATCGGAGTTCCTCTCAGGCAACTCTGCAGACGGCTGTGAAATCGATCAGGCCCTCAAAGTGTGTGTGAGGAAATGGAAATTAGCATAACTACCATTCCCACAAATACGTTTCAAGAGCTTTCAGACGGCTACCAAAGAGTTCAGAAGAATTTAAAGTGCTTGACCTAATGCCCGTTCTCCCTCAATCTGATGTACTCGCTTGATTTATATTCTAAACTGATAAGATCAGAGGCCAGAGCAGCCATCCACAGGTGCACAGCCCACACCCAGCCTTCCACCAATGGAGAAGTACTTTCCATGAGAGAAAACAAAGAATGTTTCCATTGCCCTTAGTCACCTGTGTTCTATATTCAGCGTGTGTCTCTCTCAGTGATGTCACACACAGACAGCAGATAGGATCTTCCTTTTGAGACTGATGGAGCGATAGTCATCTCTCCGGTCAGAATTTTACATTTGGGGGAATGGATTGCCTGCCAGTTCAGAAAAGCTCTCAGCCTCTTCTCAGCGAGCCCCCGGCTAATCGTCCAAATTGAAAAAGTATTTACAGGCAATCTGGCGTGCCTATCTGGAATGGGCTAATCGGATCTGAGGGCTAGCTAGTTTGGTCCTGGTTGGTTTGTTTGGAGTTGGAGACCAGGGTGTCCATTCTTTTCCTCTCTACTCTCTAACCTACTTTTGGGATTAGACTCTAACTTTGTCTCACCTGCCAGTCACTTAGCTCAAATAGCAGGTGAGCAGAGGTGACTTTTGCTTTGTCAAACACACCTCTCAACTGAAGAGACATGGCAGTTAAGGCACACTGCAGGTCACAGTGCAGCTTTGTTGTTACCTAATCCAGACCAAATCTGGATGCTACACAACTACCATTTTATGACTGTACAACTTTAGAGGATGCACAAATATTCTTTCACTTGAGACCCTGCTTTTATGTTATAACTGCACTCTGCAATCTCACACAAGAGACAAGAGATGAATCCAGACATACGTAACGTGTACAGTCATAAACTGTCAACCATTCATGTAAAACCACAGGGAGAAGCTAACTTGCATAAAAGCTGTTGTATAGCAAAATGTTTTTAACTCAGTTGGGGTCTCAATTTACTGTTTTCGTCTCGTTTAAAGCCCCCAAAAGGCTAGGGCCGGCCCTGGCAAAATGCCTAGTGAATAGGTGTAGTGTATGATATAGGGATGAAGCTGATAATAGACAGGATTAAGCTTACAGTATATAATCAACATACCTGAAACACTTGATATACTCAGTGTCCTTTCCCTCCACAAGGGCCATGCAGGTTCGCACAAGGGTGGGAATTGAGAAGGAACCATTGAGGATGAATGCTTGAAAAGGATCATTTTGGATGGAGTGTGCGGTCCTATTCCAGAGTGTATTTGCATGTGAATGTATCTGAACGTGGCTGGGTTCGAGTTGGCTGGGCAATGGTCCTGAAAATCTTCTTTGTCTCAGTAGAACCGCAGCTCCTCTTACTCGTCATTTACATAACCCAATATAGGGATAATGAGCCGTCACTGAGCTGTCAATTAAAGGCCCAGTTATCTTCTCTATAACCTGTTTGTAGCGTAGCTCGTCACACCATTGTTTCAGGTCTCTTTGAAGGCGGCAGTCCTCCAGAGGATTCTAGGCTGTACTGCCTGCTAGGCTACTAAGAATAGAAAACCATGTTGCCAACCTAATCAACAACCCTTCCTCACCACCCACATATTGTCTGTTTCAATATGTCTATGTGTTTATAAGTGCATGTGTGTGCATTTACACAGATTCCTAATTAGACTTAATTGTATGTGTAGGTGTCTGAATTATTATCCTGGCACTGGCGCTTTTCTTACAGTGAATGTATGGAATATTCCTCTCTTAGCACTAGTTGAAGGTCACTACAGTGGTAGTTTATGTTGCCATGACAATTAGTTATAGGGGCACTACTTGAAAAACGAAAAAATAACAGAATCTGGGGACTTCTTTCCACTACTACATGTTCTTTACTTTGTCCCAGAGCTACTTTCTCAATTACATATTGCTCCTTTCCAGTAAACCCTGGTGAAGGACAGTCATCCTTATGAGCGGGGTTGAATTAAGGAAGCAGAAGATCGTTAGGTAAGCAGGCTGAAGTAATTGAAAGCTCGGAAGGAGTTGGAAGGTGTCGGGAAACTTGGATCCATACTCATCCATACACTTTGCAGTGTGTTCTTACTTGTGTGTTCACATTAGTCTGACCCCTGACTGACCCCTGAGTGAAGTGACGGGCTTAAACCACCCACACACATGTACAGTTACATCAGGCTGCATTATTTGAGAGCTGGTCTGAATGGTTGAAAGAACAATTAGTGAAAAGATCAGAGTTTTGCTGCCTTTCTTAACGCAACCATAGTGAACAGGCTGTAAATAATGAACTGGAGAAGTGGAAGATACTGTATATAGGGCATTGTCAGTTAGGATAATGGTCTGACTCAACATTTTGTGATTGCTTTGTAAACCATTCCAAACCAGTGTGATGTTTAGAAAACTCATCTACATGTGTATGTTTCCATCCCATGACTCATGCTATGTTGTTGTGCTCTGTGCCTCTATGGTCTACTACATCACACCCTGCTCTGCCGTGCTGCAGAGGCCCAGGCAGCTGACTCTGCTATGTGTGGTGATTAATCACGATGTGACCTTGTGACTTGGGGCCTGTCAAACACACAGGCCACATGGGGTCTAGGAACGTCTGGGGACAACTGGGATAACCGTAGCCATACGTCTCCCGGGACAGCGGCCAGACAGTCCACCTCACGACCATGTCTCACGTCACCCAGAGTCTTTGCCCCCAGTAGACCATTCATGGATAATAGATGTCCACATGGATTACATAAACTATAACAGGGGTCCAACAGTGAACAAATCCTCTGGAGGTGGGGGTTACGTCTTTATAGGGCACATCAACAACAACAGATTTGGGCTGCTAGTATGCCTCTGGATAACAACACCTAACACAAAGCACAGCAACAACCTGCTGGCAAAGGGAATAAGCCCTTAAATAACACTCTGGGAGGAACATTTTAAGAAACGGTTAGGGCTTACAATAACACTTAAAGAGGAGGCGCATTGAAGTAGACTGATGTTGAAGTGTATGTCTCAAAGTAATGCTTAAAGGAGCACATCAGTGGCCTGATACTGAGAAAATGTGGTGCTTGAAGAGGCAACAAAAGCATGGGAGAAAACAGAATGGTGTCAGAGGCTTCTTTCTCCTTGCAGGGTTGTAGAGTCAGATCAGTGGCGCTGCTAGAAATAACAACCAGGGGCGGACTGGCCATCTTTTTTTTTAGGGCAAATGCCAGATGGGCGGGTCCATGTTTTGTCTAACTATTTTTCTTCGCACAAAACTATCATTATCTGACAAACAAATGGGGCCTTCAAGAATTAAAATGGGTTTTGGTCCCAGTTCGCCACTGAGTTTAACTAGACCTGGGTCATTTCATCCAACCACTAGACCCCTATGTTCTCTGATAAACACCACTTCCTCCATCCTCCTCTCATGTGTATAGCAACTCTTAAATGTGCATAAAACACTAAAATCCAGTAACACAGAATAAAGGTTTTCACCGTTTTTACTAATGTTACTGCAACATATGTTACTGTCTGTCTGTCTGACACATTTTCCTTCAGATCGGTACAAAAAGTATACCAGTGATTCACAGTCGATGAATTCAATAGATTTTAATGAGCTTCAATGCATTTGATGCATATTAGATAGTGTATCTCAAGCATAAGAACTTGCTCATTATACAGTCATCCCTGTGCTAGTTCCAGGGGCTGTAAAGACAGAGAAGCATGTGCTGTGCTCTCTTGGGTCTGGTCCTTGGTCAGTGACGGTATGATGAATGATGGCTGTGGGCGGCGGGGGGGTTCTGACAGACGTTTCGTGTGCCTTTGTCTCAGACAGCATGCTCATCTTTGTCCTTCTGTCCCAGCGGCTGCCGGTGGCTCCAAGGCAGGGCCTGACGTGAACCGAAATGGTGGATTTAAAGGGCCTCCCGCCTGTGTGATGTTTGGCAGGTGGTGGCTTTAGAAAGCATTGTTTTCTCAGAGGGAGGGATTTCTGCAGTAAAACCCCGCCATGCTTACTGTTGTTGGACTGGCTGGGCATGCACACTGAGGCTATGGAGACTTTAATATCTGTGACAGGATTAGAGAGGGACTCCAGTCAACTGTACTGAAATTCTCAATGTTTTACAGTTATTTTGTTGTGAATATCAATATTTCTCAGGGTCATTGCCACCCCCACATACAGTACACTCAAAGAGATTGAGCAATGTACAATATGTGAGATTGCGGAGGTGTTAAAGTCTGGTGGCTGCTTTGTTGATTATCCTTGGAGCTATGGAGATTGAATACGCTGTCCTTGGTGCTGAAATTGTATGCGTATTCAAGGACAAGATGGTTGCTGTCCAGTGCTGAATTGTATGTAAGTTCTTGACAATTGAATGCTATAAGTTTATCTACTATACAAGTGTTGATCCCCAAGGCTGCATTATTCTACACTGAATTCATTCTATACTGGTATCAGTATGGAGACTAAGTGCCCTTGGTACTTTTATCTCTGTGTGCTTATGGAAATGTACTTTGTTCGGAACTGTGTGTACACACACACCACCCCCCATCACACACACAACCTGACTGAGTTTGTTTGCTTCATTTGGCAGTGCCTCTGTCACGTTGAGAGACCTCTTGTCTCCAGGCGCCAGTGGAGTGAGCGGCCTTTCATTAATCTGCTTGTCCACACTGGAGACCTCCCCTAATTAAAGGCATTGTTTACCTTTGAGCTGGCACGCCTGCTGAATTACTTATGATTAGCCTGCCCTGGTCACTCCACTTGGTCTGCCACTATGAACACACCGGCCAGTGGACAGATAGATGCCAACACATACCCTAAGTCTTAGAAAAAAGGGTTCCATAAGGGTTCCTCGGCTGTCCCCATAGGAGAACCCTTTTCGGTTCCAGTTAGAACCCTTTTGGGACCCATGTAGAACCCCTTGTAGACAGGGTTCCTGGAACCTGGAACCAAAATTGTTTTCCTGCAACAAAAAAGGGTTCTTCAATGGGTTCTCCTATGGGGACAGCCGAAGAACCCTTTAAGGTAGATAGCACCTTTCTTTCTGAGAGTGTAGGCCAGGGGTATGATCTCAGGGTAGTAAGTTAGTGGCCTATTGATATCCCTTTAGTGGTGTGGGGGCTGTACTTTGCCAAAGTGGGTGAGTCTTATCCTGCCTGGTTGTCCCTGTCTGGGGGTAACTTTGAACGGGGCTACAGTGTTCCCCGACCCCGTCTCAGTCTCCTGTATCTATGCTGCAATAGTCTATGTGCCGGGGGGCTAGTGTCAGTCTGTTATATCTGGTGTAATTCTCCTGTCTTATCTGGTGTCCTGTGTGATCTTAGGAATGCTCCCTCTAATTCTCCCATCTCTCTCTCCCCTCCTGGAGGACTTGAGCCCTATCTGGCCTTTAGACTATTTGGCCTGACAATTCCTGGCTGTCCCCGTCATGCTGCTGACTCAGTTCCTGTTGTTCTGCCTGTGGCTATGGAACCCTGACCAGTTCACCGGACATGCTACCTTGTGCTACTGACCCTGTTTCCGCTGTTCTGCCTGCACTGGTCGTCCTTCCTTGTCCTGAACTTGCCGTCTCGTCTCTCTCTTTCCCACCCCTGCACATGCCGTCTCGAATTCTGAGTGCTCAGCTATGAAAAGCCAGTTGACATTAACACCCGAGATGCTGACATCTTGCACCCTCTACAACCACTGTGATTATTATTTGACCCTACTTGTCTTCTACTGTATGAACATTTGAACATCTTGAAGAACGATCTGGCCTTAAAGGCCACGTACTCGTATACTCTCCACCCAACACAGCCAGAAGAGGACTGGCCACCTCTCAGAGCTTGTTCCTCTCTTCCTCCTAGGGAGTTTCTACATCTGCATTGCTTTCTCTCTGGGGTTTTAGGCTTGGTTTCTGTATAAGCACTTCATGACAAAAGCTGTTGTAAAAAGGGATTGATAAATTATTTTGACTAATTGACAGACTGTAAATGTAGCATTATATGTTATATTATTTTAACTAAGATTCTGTAAACTAGAACAGAATGATGTAGGTAGCCATGGTTACTGTATGTGTCATGTTATGTAAGCATGCATTGTTATAGGCTTTAGGATGAGAATGAGTCTGAAAGCTTGCGCCAGGTGCAGTACTGTATTGTTGCATGGCACTAATGTATTATGTCTTTGATAATATAATTACTGTAAAACTTGACCTCTGATACCCAAAATGATGAACTCTGTCAATGTCAATACATCTGGTACATTTATCATATCATATCGCTATGAGACAGGACCCGAGGCGCAGAGCTGTAGTGCGATAACATTCATTCTTTAATAAAAATAACAAAAGGAGAAACAACGACCATGAACCGGCATGAACACACACAAACACAGGTGGGAATGCTGAACATAAATAGGCTCCCCAATTAGAGGTAATGTTGCCTCTAATTGGGGACCAATTCCAAAAGAAACAGAATTCCAGAGAGGTCTCTGGACACTAAACCCGGAAAACATAAAGGTTTCCAGTGCCCTCTCTGAACATAAAACCTTACAGTAATCCCCCTCCCCCCCCGGACTGGGCACCGGTGGAGTGGTCTGCGCCGACACTGCAGCGGGGCTGACGACCGGTCACGGACTGGGCACGGGTGGAGCAGACTGATCCGGCACTAGCGCTACCGCGCTAGGAACCGGTACTGGGGCTACCGAGCTGGGGAGGCACACCTGAGGTCTGGTGCGCGGGGACGGCACTGGAGGCACCGGGCTGGGCGCACGCACTGGAGGTCAGCTGTAGGGAGCCGGGACGGGGCTTACCGGGCTGAGAACCAGCGTTGGAGGTACCGGGCTGAGAACCGGCATTGGAGGTACCGGGCTGAGGACCGGCATTGGAGATACCGGGCCGGGCACCAGCCCTGGAGCCTCGGGAAGAGAAGCCGCCAGTCGTTCGGACCACATCCTCTTGCGGTCCTCAAAGTCGGCCTCATCCTCCCTCAGGCTGGTACCTGTTCCCGGGCTGGGAGTTCTCAGCTCCAGCCAAGCCCTCCACCACCTCCCCTGTTCTTCCAGGGATCGGTCAAAAAAAAAAACTCAGCCAGTCCTCCGCTGTGGGAGGTTGCAGACTCCCCCAGTCGTCCTCCCTCCTCCGCCGATCCCGGCTCTGCAGCTCATCCATGAGCCCCCACGTGTTGGGAAACAGGAGCACCTCATCGTCCGAACCCTGGGCATTCTCCTGCTCCCATGGCTGTAGCGGCTCTTCCATGAGCCCCCACGAGTGTAATGGCCGGGGCTCCTCTTCATTCCCCGACCACCCCCATAGCCCCCCCCCCAAAAGAAAAATATGTATGGGGTTTCTTTGGGACTCTAGGCTGGGCCTGCCTCTTCGATCGCCGAGGTGGTCCCCGTCAACGTCCATGCTGCTCTGGGACCCAGCCTTGTCCCAGAGCTAAACAGTGGAGGAACTCTTCCTGGGAGATAACTTCCATACCTCTGGGGAGTTCCTCCTCTGTCCAGCCCTGCTTGGTCCCGTGGTGGTGGGTTTTTCTGTCACGATCTCTATGAGACAGGACCCGAGGCGCGGAGCTGTAGTACGATAACATTCCTTTTATTAATAAGAAAATACAAAAATAACAAATGACGCGACCATTAACCGGCGCGAACACACACAAAAACCCACAAACAAAGGTGGGAATGCTGAACATAAATAGGCTCCCCAATTAGAGGCAATGCGGCGCAGCTGCCTCTAGTTGGGGACCAATTCCAAAAGAAACATAGAGAATTCCAGAGAGGTCTCTGGACACTAAACCTGGGAAACATGAAGGTTTCCAGAGACCTCTCTGAACATAAAACCTTAGAACATTGTAGAAAAAGCTGCTGAAAGCTGATCACATACTGAATGATTACTGAATACAATGGTTCTTGGGCATACATTCAAACCTAATTAATTATTTGAAACGAATGATATTAACTGTATTTAGCTTTTAATGTGAAGGGAGACAACTTTAAAAGCATATACAGAATATGCTAATCCAATTTAGGGCGGCAGGTAGCCTAGCGGTTAGAGCGTTGGGCCAGTAAACAAAAGGTCGCTGGTTTAAATACCTGAGCCGACAAGGTGAAAAACCTGCCGATGTGTCCTTGAGCAAGGCACTTAACCCTAATTTGCTCCAGGGGCTGACCCTGTAGGTAGGCTGTCATTGTAAATTAGAATTTAACTGACTTTTTTAAATAAAAATAAATAGAAAATCCCTGTATCTTTACTGTGGATAAAAAACCAACTCAGACGAAACCAAATCCATGAATGATTACCCCCAACAATAAGTAAATCCGCAGAACTAAAATTCAATTTTCAGAAACCCCCACAGCGAGACGCCATTCAGAGCTCATGAGGATTTGGACTTAAGACGACTTAGAGGTGATTTATGCAGTAAGCCAAATGGCTATGCTGGGAGGAGAGGGAGAACGAGGCTCAGGCAGCCTTAAAGAGAGAGCCTGTCTCAGTGTCATGACTCACTGAAGCAATGTGCTGTATGACAAGCAAAGATGCCGGCGAGCATCAGATTGCCACAGGGTGTGTTCCAGTGGGTGATTCCCCTCTAAATCAGCTCTTACCTCCTACCTTTTGTCACCAGAGGCCAGCCTGTGAAAGAATAATGGTGTAGCCTAAAGTGTCAAACTGCTTATCCATGCCCACTGGGTATGACCATTCCAAATATATCTGACAAAAAACATTTACATTTATGTTTGAATTTACTCACAACTGTGAACAAAATAGTATTTTGTAGATAGCATTTGTCTATAAACAAAGCATAACACAGCAAGTATGTATGTATTAAAGTATTAGAGGGCATATATGCAACCTGGACTCAGGGGTAGACGTAACTTTGTAAATGTTTATCCAGGACACTCCAATCAGCTTGATATGTTACGTTTCGTATGGTATGTATTCATTTGTGGATGTTCATCATCCATTTCGTATGATTTGTTACAAATTACAGTTCGTACGATATGTTACGAATTGCTATTTGTACAATAGTTACGAATTGCAATTCGAACAATATGTTACCACTTTGCAAAACGTATGATATGTTACGAATTCCATTTTGATGTGGCTAACGTTAGCTAGGTGGCTAACATTAGCTAGGCTAGGAGTTAGGTTTAGGGGTTAAGGTTAGGGTTAAGGTTAGGGATAGGATTAAGGGTTAGGGGAAGGGTTAGCTAACATGCTAAGTAGTTGCAAAGTAGCTAAAAAGTACTAAGTATTTGCTAAGTTGATAGACGTTTGTGTTATATGCCTACCCATCCACCCCGACTACCCTACTTTAGTTTTTGTCTTAAGTAACCTTCCGTCTTATGTAACCATACCAAACATATCATTCAGGATTTACATTTACTTTGTTACATCTAGTCTTGAGACCAGGCTGAGATATACAACCTGCTGCTCATAGAGATCTTGCCCTTCACAGTATAAAGACACCAATAAGATATTGTACTGCTGAGACCTGTATGTTAGATGAAGATTTTGTGAAGAACATCTATTGATTGACTGCGTTGGTGGTTGGAATAAAATAAGCAGCCTGGGGATAATGGAGAGCATGCAGGTGCATAGGTTGATGGATATGGTGCATATGCAGAAGGATATGACAGAGCAAAAGTATTTACCGTATAGGAGAGATGGCTGCATATATGCTTGGTGGAAGGATGGCAATAATTACCCACTATGAATAGCCTTGAAGTAGAGCCGGATGGAAAGAGAGATGGGAAGGGTCCTTTCACAGTTTCTCTCCACCCTGTGGAGTGCTCCTGCTGAGAGGAGAGAGGGGAAATGAAAGTTGAAGGAGAGAGACCCCATTTGGGTTCTCTTAACCAGCCGTGCTATTAGCAGCCAGCGTGATCAGGCTCCCACATCAGCCAGAGTAGACAGTGGGTGGGGTCAGAGCCTGGTGCCGGGAGTCTTTCTAGCAGCCGCTGCTGCGGTATGGGCAGAGTGGGCGAACAACAACTAGGGTTCTGGAGAGGCTGTACTCAAGTGGCAGCTAAAATACGTCATTCACATTTACAATGCAAATCAAGTCAAGGGGATTTGTTAAAAGCATCTGGTGGAAAGTTATTGCATCATGAGCTTTGGTTTCTTGATTATACCGTAGCCCTTTGTTCATTCAATGATTTAAACGTTTTGGTTGGTTGGACAATGTTATGATGGAGATCTGTTGACGGGTGAAGCAGGACAATATCAACTATTATCAACCATACGTGCAAAACACTCTGTGCTGATATGTTATGTTATTTAACAAAATATTTACCATATTTTGGCACAAAGTCTTAAAGAGGGACTGAAACCAGAGATTCACAGATTCTGCGTGTGTTTTCCTGTTGCTCAATAAGAAAAATTTGATTTCAGTCTTGGAGAGTGTGGTTCAATGTGGCAGTTACTGATGTTTGTCCCCTATGAGACACCATATGAATGAAGGCAGTTTCACTTCCTCAAAATAGCCAGATAAGTCTGTAACGATCACTGAATTAGAACTGACAGGGTTATTTTAGTTGTGCAATTTTAGATCTAACTGAGGTTTCTGGTGCAATATTTCTGAAGTTACAAAATGCCAACGTTTTGTCTTATGTAAACAAATTCCGAGATGCAATTTCCAGTTGTTCATCCCGTGTCAATGGGCAATTGGACACTGTCATCAAAACCCAACCATCAGGTAGATCATGACAAACTCAGTTTTGGACGATACTGTCTTAATGACCAAAATTAAGCTACTTGCACTTAAGTAAATTCTGGCACTGGAGTAAATGTTTCTGACAAATACCGTTTTCAACAAGAGAAGTTGGTTCTCGAGTTCAGTTTGCCTTTAAGGCTGTCAATTCTGGCTCCCAGCATGCATCAGACGCCTCCAGTCGCTCCCTTGGCATGGAGACACACAAGACGAGTCTGTGGTAATTGAATGCAGCCAGCCCAGCCGCCCAGGCCACTGCATGATCCTGTGGGAGTGCCGGTGCTTCTGTAAGTGAGGCTGAAAACTTTATCCCCTAGCATTAGGCCTCCATGTTTGAGTTAATACCCCAGAGTATATCCATTATCATCTGACACAGAGCAGGGAGCAGAGCAGGGAGCAGAGCAGGCAGCAGAGCAGGGAGAAGAGCAGGCAGCAGAGCAGGGAGCAGAGCAGGCAGCAGAGCAGTGAGCAGAGCAGGTAGCAGAGCAGGTAGCAGAGCAGGCAGCAGAGCAGGGAGCAGAGCAGGCAGCAGAGCAGGGAACAGAGCAGGCAGCAGAGCAGGCAGCAGAGCACACTTTTACTCACACCATCACAATCTCCACTGGGTTTCCTCACTGTATCTATATACAGGGATTTTTAAAAACTTTTGAACAGATACCATATGTACTGAGTTGTGGTTATTGGATGTTGGATATTGGTTGACTTGTGGTATGTATTCCTTGCACCAAATCCTTGCACCAAATACAAATATTTTCTTGGTCGCTGTCCCTTGAGGGTTTGGGGTTGATCCCTGTGGTCACACAAGTGTCCATAATCACTATAATTAACATGGGTGCTATTTTAGCCTCTTCTTACAGACCAATCAGCCTTCCTGGACCCCCTCTGATCTGTGGTTTCCTTGGGATGTACTGGTCTGTGTCCTCTGTGCTGGGAGAGCGATGCCATCCCTGAATTAGAACTGACAGGGTTATTTCATTTGTGCTCAGTGGGTGGACCAATAAAGAGAGCAGAATCAAATTAATAGAGGAGATTCTTTCTCTGAGACATGTCCAGGGGAATTTACATTAGCAGAGGGGAGGATGAACAAAACCACCTGAAATTAAGAAGGAATGTATATGTGTGTGTGTGTGTGTGTGTGTGTGTGTGTGTTGTCTGTGTGTGTGTGTGTGTGTGTGTGCACATGCATCCCCTGCCCCATTTGTGGTGGATGTTCTCTCTCCAAATGTCTACCTCGGTCCTCCTCCAATTACTGACAGTCTTTACCCTTTGCTGCCAAAATGACACAATATTTTCCAGTAGAAGTGTTGCTCAGATTCTGTAAGATATTCTCTACTCTTGTCAATCTGTCTACTTAGGGATACTTGTATACATCCCCTCGACAACTACTCAAGCTGTTGTTTAAGCTTTAGTCTGTGAGGTCCTAAATCAAATGATGTGTAATGGGTGTGTAGGTGGGCGTTATGGGGGTGGGATTTGCTAGATGCATCACTGTTGGAAAATCAGTATCAACCGGCAGTTAGCTAGTTCATTCAACACATAATTCATCCGCAGTTCCCATGTAATGGCTTACTAAATGAGTCCTGTTCAGAAATACTAGATCAATCATTAGGTGATTTCCCTCATTTCGAAGTAGTAAACATGCGTTATTTAAAGAGGACCACTGATTCACAGAGAATACTATGAGCTTTGAATACAAACACTTTTAGGGTCAACTGCCACTATCTCTTTCCTTGTCCTTCATTCATTTTCCTGTCCATGTCTTCCCTCACTTTCTCCCTCCTTTAGCCTCAGTGTCTGTCTGCTACATAGATCTAATGTCTGGACAGGAGCTGTTCAACTTGGTCTCAGAGCATTTCGTATTATTCTGTAAGTAAATCTGTGACACTCCATTTAGTATGATATGTTACGTTTTGAATAGCATGTTAATTAGTGGATGCCAATCATCTATTCCGCAGCAAGTAGTTGCAAAGTTGCTAATTAGCTGAAATGCTAAAGTTGTCCTTGATGAGACTCTAACACGCAACCTTCGGGTTGCTAGACGTTCACGCTATGCACCCACCCATTCACTCCGACTAACCACATGCACTACATGGGCAAAAATATGTGGACACCTGCTCGCCGAACATCTCATTCCAAAACATTGGGCATTAATATGGAGTTGGTCCCCCTTTGCTGCTATAACAGCCTCTACTCTTCTGGGAAGGCTTTCCACTAGATGTTGGAACATTGCAGCGGGGACTTGCTTCCATTCAGCCACAAGAGCATTAGCGAGGTTGGGCACTAATGTTGGACGATTAGGCCTGGCTCGCAGTCTGCGTTCCAATTCATCCGAAAGGTATTTGATGGGGTTGAAGTTCTTCCTCACCAATCTCAGGGGAAACATTTCTGTATGGACCTTGCTTTTTGCATAGGGGCATTGTTATGCTGAAACAGGAAAAGGCCTTCCCCAAACTGTTGCCACAAAGTTGGAAGCACAGAATTGTCTAGAATGTCATTGTATGCTGTAGTGTTAAGATTTCCCTTAACAGGAACTAAGGGGCCTAGCCCGAACCGTGAAGTAAACCGCCCCAGTCCATTATTCCTCCTCCACCAAACTTTATAGTTGGCACTATGCATTCGAGCAGGTAGCGTTCTCCGTCGGACTGCCAGATGGTGAAGCATGATTCATCACTCCAGAGGACACATTTCCACTGCTCCAGAGTCCAATGACGGCAAGCTTTACACCAGCCGATGCTTGGCATTGTGCACTGTGATCAAAAGGCTTGTGTGTGGCTGCTTGGCTATGGAAATCCATTTCATGAAGCTCCCGACAAACTGTTATTGTGCTGACGTTGCTTCCAAAGGCAGTTTGGAACTTGGTAGTGAGTGTTGCAACCGAGGACAGACGATTTTTAGGCGTTACGCACTTCAGCACTTGGCGATCCCGTTCTGTGAGCTTGTGTGGCCTACCACTTCGCAGCAGAGCCATTGTTGCTCCTAGACATTTCCACTTCACAATAACAGCACTTATAGTTGACCGGGGCAGCTCTAGCAGGGCAGAAATTTGACAAACTGACTTATTGGAAAGGTGGCATCCTATGACGGTGCCACGTTGAAAGTCACTGAGCTCTTCAGTACGGACCGTTCTACTGCCAATGTTTGTCTATGGAGATTGCACGGCTGTGTGCTCGATTTTAAACACCTGTCAGCAACGGGTGTGGCTGAACTAGCCAAATACACTAATTTGAAGTGGTTTCCACATACCTTTGGCCTGTAGTGTATCTTACTAATTGAGTGTTTGACCTGGCTGTACTTTGCAGCTGGCCAAGAGGTCCATGTCACTCCCCTCGCCAGTCCATGGTGTCTCTCTGACCTGTCTCCTGTCACAGCACTTATATTTACAATCACTGTCCAGGTCAGGATGGACAGAGAGAAGGGATGGGGGAGAGAGAGAAATAAAGAAAGAAAGAGAGAAACATAGAGAGAGAGAGAGAGAGAGAGAGAGAGAGAGAGAGAGAGAGAGATTGAGAGAGACAGAGAGAGAGACAGAGAGAGAGACAGAGAGAGACAGAGAAAGACAGAGAGAGAGAGAGAGAGAGAGAGAGAGAGAGAGAGAGAGAGAGAGAGAGAGAGAGAGAGAGAGAGAGAGAATCAGAAGAGACCAATAATGAGAGGAAAAAGGAAGATAGAGCAGGCAGTGTGTGGCTGATAGAGCAGGCAGTGTGTGGCTGATAGAGAAGGCAGTGTGTGGCTGTTAGAGCAGGCAGTGTGTGGCTGGGAGACCCACTAGGGATTGGTGAACTTAGTGCATCCCAATTTCCATTTGTTGCTGCACAACCCCAGATGATTATAGTGTAATGATGGTTATTTTAATTGGGCCTTTGTTTCCTTCAGTTTTCATACTGCTTAAACCCTTGGGAACTTAAACATCTTTAAACCGCAACACACATGCACACACACACACAGGCACGCACACACACACACACACACACACACACACACACACACACACACACACACACACACACACACACACACACACACACACACACACACACACACACACACACACACACACACACACACACACACACACACACACACACACACACACACACAGCTCAATACGCATTCACACAGACAAGTCAAAGCCTCACAAGCCTCCATTGAAATATTTGTTCAATGTCATGAATGTGTCTTGTGTTTGAGAAGAGGCTGGAGAATGAGGCTTTATTTATTGCCTTTTTTAACGAGTTTTCCTCTTGAGATGGACTAGCATGCAATCATCCATTTTGAATCAGATCTGAGACGATAAGTGGATGGCTGCTGTTATCCAATCAGCACTCACCTCAAGATCAAAACAAATTCCTGTCTGTCTTTCTTTCCCTCCATCTCTCTGATATATGGCTACATATGCACAGGACCTGGTTAATAAAGGAGGCCCTAGAGGCAGAGAAAAACTGAAATGTGTAATTAAAAAGAACATGTTTTACTGCAACCGACAACCACAGGCCTTGGGCCCGGGCATAAGGGGCCCAAGAACCAGAGAAATGTTGAAAAATATACGTTTACATTTTAATTACAGTACATCTTTACTATTAGGCACATTAAAAAAAGTCATACATTTTCTTTCAAAATGCTCACTCCGTATGAAGCGAGGGTGAGGGGGAGCCAGGCATGCAGCCTGACTACTTATTCAGATGTTGTTTGTTGAAAGCTAGTTAATCCCTCTCTTCCAATCATCGGGGCATGGTGTCATATGCATGCATACAGTAGGTAATGTAATGGACACCAGCTTCTATACCGCAACTCATTCAAGCATTTCAGGTCTGCTCTCCTGGGACCTTGTTATATGCAGAGCACTCTGTAGAGTACCCACAGCTACTGTACAGGGCTGACTGAACAGGATACGAGGGGCTTCCTATGTATGCCATTCCTCCGTTTCAATGCAATCTGTTCATATGAGAAGATCTCACATTGTTTTCACCAGCAGCTGTTTTTTCAAGGTTCAGTGCCTATTTGATGGATAAGCGTAAAACCCATCCCCCATGATGAGTTGGAGCGAGCATAGCTGTGGGTGCTGGGCTGTGCTGGGCGCTGTGTTCTGTTCTGTGCTATGCTGTGCTGTGGGGCAGGGCAGGCCTGTGCTAAGAGGGAGGTCATCTCGGTGATGTCTTCTGAAGCCTCCCGGTCCTTTATCATCCAAAAGGGAGCAGACCCGGCGGGCTGTTGGGGAAAGGAAGGCTATCATCAGAGGACACGTTTAATTTCCATAAAGACAACTTTGTTTCCTAATTAATCTCCTGGCTCCGGCGCCCCGCTCCACTCCTGTCACTTCCTCGGAATGAAACACGGCCGGCAATTTGTTAAATCAATTATTCCGGAGAGGAAGCAGCCTTTTGGCGAGCAAGCACACAAACATAGGCTACGCCGCACACACATGCATGAGATAGCTAGACGGTAGAAGAGCCGGGCTGCTGTGGAGAGGCAGGATGGCCTTCAGGAGGAAGTTGGAATAAGGGGCTCAGCATTAGGAGAGCAGGAGACAAAAGGAGTTTGTCCTTGTTGACATGGCGGAGAGCTTGGTAAACATGAGTCTGATAAGGACTCACCTTGGCTTTCCGCCCTGAGCCCCAACTAAATAGCACAGCAGCTCCTCAAGAGACACGATCCACACAAAGAGAGATGAGGAGAGAGGGAAAGAGCGGGTATAAGAGTATTATTATATAATTGATCAATTGACTATGACTTTTCAGATCACCCAGCAGTGCTATTTGCAGAGTTAACTCCAGGTAAATGTTGCAATTCTTCAGCCATTCTTGAACCTGCAACCAAAAACAAGCTACATATGGATGATCTAATGATTCTGTCTCTTCGCAGCAAAATCTGCAGAGCTGGGACGGTTGTATCCCCCATATATATAACATTCTATTGGTTGCAAGAATTTTGTATAATAATTTCAATTAAAAAACTCTCTTTGTCCCTCAATTTGAAAGAGCAGTTTCACCTTGACTAATTTCTATGGTGAAGGTGCTATTTTCTATACATCCATGTGAATGTGTGGAGGGGACCTGGCGGTCTATCTTCTGTCTGCTAGTGTAGAGGTTGTCCTCCACAGAAACTGATTAACAATGACACTTGTGAATTCAAGCTAGTCCGCTCTCTCTTTCTCTCTCTCTTACCGTGTGTTTTGAAACCGTCTAAATACACTAGCACTGGCTGTAATAGAATAACACCGGTAGAAATAAGAGGAGAGTGACAGGCCTGAACCCAAAACACATCTGTACATTTTGTCTGACTCATACTTAATCTAAAGACACGAAGAACGGACCTCTATTCATTTTAGCGACAAGCGATATCTGAGGGGTGCAAAATGAAAAAAAGGGATGATCAAATTGAAAGACAAACCGTAAAGGAAGAGATGATGATGGCTGTTCTTTCAGGCTGTATTAGAGGAAAGAGGAATAGGCATCCCAGGATGTGTTGGAATAATGCGTTCCATCTTGTAGTGGGACACATTTCATTAAGCCTAGCAGATGGGGCCGGCGCCCCATGCGTCCACTCATCTATCATAGGAAATCCATCAGGCCTATCCTCTTCCTGCTCAGACAGCATGTATGTGATATGACCCTGTCCATCTGACCAGATAACTGACTGCCCACACATTCATTTCTCCTTCCATCCTCTCTCTCTCTCTCTCTCGTTGTGGAGGGCACATTCACTCTGCAGCTTGCTAACACTACTGTAATTGGTATGGGAATAACTTCTGAGGGAGGAAAGCAGCCAATTAAAACCTTGAACAGGAGCATTGGGGTTATGGGTCACAGTGTAGACAGGGGCAATGCTGATTTGAGAAGAGGTCAAGATGGATAAAGAACATCTGTATGTCTGACATTGTGTTAAAGCTAGGCTCTCCCACAGCAAGCCTTGGGTTTATGTTTATGGGCTTCACTAGGTATGATGGCTAGGGCATCGGGTAATTGGTCTTTGGGAAGTGGAGGTCAAACCATGAAATGCTTTATCTATGGAGTGCTTGTTAATGCATAGTTGATAATCAAACTTCATTATCGAAGCTCATCAAATACAATAATGAATGGATCAGTCAGAGGTTGAGATTCCCAGATAATGACTTGATCTATTTATAATCAATATATTTTGGGTTTTGAACATGAACATGTTCAAGGGTTGGATGCAGTCACTGACCGATCATTTTGCTTATGACCCAGACAAAAAAAGACCGTAGCTGTGTTCAAATACTCACACTAACATACTGTATACTACATACTTAATGAGTATATACTACATACTATTAGCACATTTTTCAGTATACTGTAAACAAACGGTATCCTTTCAGTTGAGCATACTCTTCGCCTGTCTACCGGAAGTTAATACTGTTGCTATGCAACTTCTTACTAGCTTGTTAGCATAACAAATTATTAGCTAAACATCTTATGACTTCATTAACAATGTCCATTGGGAGCGCACAACGAGTATACCACTTAGCTAAACTAAGAATGACGTGAATAATCAATCAACAAATGTTTTCCTCCATTTGTATTTGATGTTTAATTATCTGTGTCCAGTCCTATGTTAAACCCTACATGGCTCAACTCGTGATGCACTATATAAAGAGATAGACATACCACAACTATGGTCTCTCCAGAGATGTTAGATCGGGTTCAAGTCGCTCTTGAGCAGGTTTTTTATCAAGGATCTCTCTGTATTTTGCTCTGTTAATCTTTCCCTCGATACTGACTACTCTCCCAGTCATTGCCGCTAAAAAACATACCCACAACATGATGCTGCCACCACCATGCTTCACCGTAGGGATAGTACCAGGTTTCCTCCAGACGTGACACTTGGTATTCAGGCCAAAGAGTTCAATCTTGGTTTCATCAGACCAGATAATCTTGTTTCTCATCCTCTGACAGTCCTTTGGGTGCCATTTGAAAAACTCCAAGTGGGATGTCATGTGCCTTTTACTGAGAAGTGGCTTCCGTCTGGCCACTCTACCATAAATGCCTGATTGGTGGAATGCTGCAGAGATGGTTGTCCTTCTGGAAGGTCCTCCCACCTCCACAGAGGAAATCTGGAGTTCTGTCAGAGTGACCATCGGGTTCTTGTTCACCTCCCTGACCAAGGCGCTTCTCCCCCGATTGCTCAGGTTGGCCGGGCGGCCAGCTCTAGGAAGAGTCTTGGTGGTTCCAAACTTCTACCATTTAAGAATGATGGAGGCCACTGTGTTCTTGGGGAACTTCAATGCTGCAGACATTTTTTGATACCCTTCCCCAGATCTGTGCCTCGACACAATCCTGTCTCGGAGCTCTACGGACAATTCCTTCGACCTCATGGCTTGGTTTTTGCTCTGACATGCACTGTCAACTGTGGGACCTTATATAGACAGGTGTGTTCCTTTCCAAATCATGCCCAATCAATTTAATTAAAAACAGGTAGACTCTAATCAAGGTAGACTCCTTTATGACTCTAGTGTTTCATCTGTAGAAGCTACAAAGCAAACATTACTTGCTCTATAATATGAGTAGTATTTTGATGTCAACAACTTTGTTTACCTTAATTTATGAATAATGAAAAATATAAACATGAACGTAAAAAAAATAATATATATATATATATATATTGTTGAACATAATATACTGTACTAGCATATAAAAATTCCAGAGTGGTTTCTCTGCTACTATTAGAGTTATGATCCAATTTGTAAGCATCAACAACAAAGTGAACGTGAAAATGGATTCAAAATGGTCGCCTGGTGATTTGCAGGATGTGCAATGTTAGAAGCAAAAGGAGGGCTATGACTGGTTACATTGCCTTTCTCTGTATAAAATTGTCCATAACTTTAAAATGAGCGGAGATCCCACTCTGGAACTTTGATATGCTAGTACAGTATATTATGTTCAACAATATATATTTTTTTAAATGGCTAATCCAAAAATGTTAACATTCATGTTTATATTTTTCAATATAAAATAAATTAATGTAAAACAAAGTTTTGAAATCAAAATATTACTCATATTACAGAGCAAGCGGTAAAGCTTCATATAACACCAATGTTTGCTTTGTAGCACTACGGATGAAACACTAGAGTCTTAAAGGTGGCATGGGTAAGGCTAAAATGTCATTAACGTGCCAACTTTCATTAATTATTTCAACATTATGCTTTTAGATACAAATGTCAAATACAGTTGTATGCAAAAGTTTGGGCACCCCTGACAATTTCCATGATTTCCATTTATAAATAATTGGGTGTTTGGATTAGCAATTTCATTTTGATCTATCAAATAACTGATGGACACAGTAATATTTCAGTAGTGAAATTAGGTTTATTGGATTAACAGAAAATGTGCAATATGCATCAAAATGAAATTAGACAGGTGCATAAATTTGGGTACCCCAACAGAAAAATCACATCAATATTTAGTAGAGCCTCCTTTTGCTAAAATAACAGCCTCTAGACGCTTCCTATAGCCTCTAATGAGTGTCTGGATTCTGGATTGAGGTATTTGGACCATTCCTCCTTACAAAACATCTCCAGTTCAGTTAGGTTTGATAGTTGCCGAGCATGGACAGCCCGCTTCAAATCATCCCACAGATTCTCAATGGTATTCAGGTCTGGGGACTGGGATGGCCATTCCAGAACACTGTACTTGTTCCTCTGCATAAATGCCCGGGTAGATTTTGAGCAGTGTTTTGGGTCGTTGTCTTGTTGAAACATCCAGCCCCGGCTTAACTTCAACTTTGTGACTCATTCTTCAACATTATTCCCAAGAATCTGCTGATATTGAGTGCTAAGTAGTTACAGGTATTCAAATCAACAGAATGACAAGGTTGCCCACATTTTTGCATAGCCTATTTTTCACATCTGATTTAATTTCATACAACTTATTATTGCTACACTAAAAATCTTTGTCTGGACAATACCCCAGTACTCAGCTTTTATTAGAAAATGAATGGCATGCCACTGTGATCGTTTTCTGTGACGACAGAGTCAATTATTATGCAGCCTCAGAGGGGTTCCCAAACCTTTGCATACGACTGTATATGTCAACAATCCTTCCTCCAAAGGATTATTCTATGTATTACATTTCGTGAAAATCCCCAAAATGTTGGAATTTTATTGTCAGAGTTTTGTGAGGAATCACTCTAATTTTGTCCATTTATTGTGTCCTTGTTGTTGCTCAGGGGAAAACCTCACCAAGGTATTGAAGCCAAATGTGATCCATCCGAAGGGGACTTTCAAAGAGCTCGCTACACATCCCAGCCCTGAAAGAAACAATGGCTCTGAAAGGAGCAGAGTCCTACGGGAGCTATCGCCAGGGTCATCCCACTCTCTCCACAGGCACTCAATGCAGACAGATCAAAGTTAAGAAAGAACCTGGGTGGATGAAAGATAGAAGTAAAAAAAAAACAAGAATGAAAAATATACAATATTTCAAAGAAATGAAAAGAGTTTGAATGGAACCGGGAGAGCTGTGGAGAAGGATAGAGAGATTACATATAAGGGGAAAATTACATTGGAAAATTGCAAGCAAATCCCTGGCTCAGTCTGGTTAGAGGGGTGAAGGTTGAGGTGTGAGTGAGTACTGGTATATACAGTACATATACTGTGTGTGTGTGTGTGTGTGTGTGTGTGTGTGTGTGTGTGTGTGTGTGTGTGTGTGTGTGTGTGTGTGTGTGTGTGTGTGTGTGTGTGTGTGTGTGTGTGTGTGTGTGTGTGTGTGTGTGTGTGTGTGTGTGTGTGTGTGTTTTTGTGTGTGTGTGGAGAAATCAGTGGATGGGCTCTTTGTAATGGTTGGGAGGGAATGAATGGAAAAGTATCAAACACATCAACCAACACAACTTTGCTTTCATTCCATTCCAGCCATAACAATGAGCCCCCCTCCAGTTTAAAGTGGCGCCAGCCTCCACTGATGTGCACGTGCATAAACGTGAAAATGTGACGCAAGCTAGTTTGTATTAATCAGGTTCGGAAATGGAGTCATAACTGTCAATTCCAATGAGGCGTGTCTGGATCATGATGTACACAGGGTCTCCTCACCACCTTTCCAAGGCTTCTTGTCACTCCATGACCTGACCTGGTTGTCTGATCTCACACCACAAGGTCAACAAAGATCACCGCTGTGTTTGAGCAGGATAACCTTGTCCCTCTTTATCAGTGTGTAATCTCTCACTGTCTGTTCTATTATATTCCTTGTGAGTGACAAATGTGAGCTTAGACAGGGCTGATACAGTCTCTGATTCAATCTCTCTCCTCGTGAGCTGCTGCTGCTGTATCATAAACATCTTCCTCTTCCCTCTCATTATTGGTCTATTCAGATTATCTCTCTCTCTCTCTCTCTCTCTGTCTGTCTGTCTGTCTGTCTGTCTGTCTGTCTGTCTGTCTGTCTGTCTGTCTGTCTGTCTGTCTGTCTGTCTGTCTGTCTGTCTGTCTGTCTGTCTGTCTGTCTGTCTGTCTGTCTCTCCCTCCATCATATGGTTGAGGGGGCGCAGCTTTGTAAGACCATAGTGCTCTTGGAGAGAGGATATCCAAATCCCCGCCGGAGGTGCTTGACTAAATGACCATGGGAAGGGTATTTGGTGTACTTTAGACACTGCAGCAATACCAGGGACACGTGGGTATCCTTGTACACTAAATCCCCCCTTTACCCCTGTCTGGGTATTTACGCTCTGCGCCATATCGCTCCCAATCTGGAGTCCTGTCTCTCCTGAAAACCCCATTACGGGAGCTAATCCCCAGCAGTGCTCCTTCCTATGCTCACCGCTCCTACCCGCTCAGGGAGACCCAGGCTGGGCTAAATAATTCAGGCACCGCTGGGCTCGTGCTACAGCCTGCCCAGAGCTATAGAAGACCCTGCATCAAAATTAATATGTGTGTTTTCTCTCTCTCTCTATCTCCTCTTATCCTCCTGCCTTTATCCTATGCGGTAAAGTATGGCTTACGCCATTGACAGGCTTCTGAATTGTTTTTGCAGTGGAGTCGCAGCAGGAGGCCACATATGACAACACAAGCTAAGCATGTGTGTCGACGTAGAGAACGAGAATGAACACTTCTGTTATGTTTGATTCTGAAGACTGCACTAAATGAGCTGTACTATTAGTGTGTTTGTATTGGGCTCTCATAAGAGTGCTGTATTTTTCCACAAAAAGAGAGAAAAGACAGAAATGAGAGAGAGAGAGAGAGAGAGAGAGAGAGAGAGAGAGAGAGAGAGAGAGAGAGAGAGAGAGAGAGAGAGCGAGAGCGAGAGCGAGAAAGGAGAGAGTTATGGTCCCTTTGGGGGCTGTCCCAGACTTACTCATTTCTGCCAGATCTGGTCTGATTGGAGATGGGAGGCACAAAGAGGATAAGAAAGAAACCATAAATACAGAAAATAGTTGTTGAGGCTGAAAACTACACTCTTCGGCTGTCCCCATAGGAGAACCCTTTGAAGAACCCTTTTTGGTTCCAGGCAGAACTATTTTGGGTTCCATGTAGAACACTCTGTGTAAAGGTTTCTACATGGAACTCAAATAAGTTCTGCCTGGAACCAAAAAGGTTCTGCCTGGAACCAAAAAGAGTTCTTCAAAGGGTTCTCCTATGGGGACAGCCGAAGAACCCTTTTAGGTTCTAGATAGCACCTTTATTTCTAAGAGTGTAGGCTGGCTGAGAGGATCCTAACTGATCCGATGGTGTTGTCCGAGTCAATGCTGCGGAGGATGAAAACATAATTACTGGTACTGACACAAACTGCTGGACTCGGCTTTAACTAGGCCTATCTGCCAACATTGCTTACTGTACATAGCTGCCCTGTTTAGCAACATGTGTGCTATATCACAGTTGGTACAGTATGTGAACTCAGGTATAATTGCCTTGCTGTTAGGGGTAATATTACGACATAAGAAAACATCTGCAATAACATGCTGTATTGAGAATCATTTTAATAAGCTATTATTTCCTCTATTTCTTTGTTCTTTAAAAAAGCACTGTGATTAAAGGGAGAAGTTATTCAGGTCTGAGTGCGAGGTTATGAGGTCACGTCTCGGCCACTCATCACACACATAGAACCACAGAAGAGTACAGGTACTCAACAATAATGGCTCATTAAAGAAATGGCTCATAATGGCTTAATAGAAACATCATTAGTGCTTGACCCGGTGTGGCGAGAGCAATGTGAAGAGGAAATGGAGGGATATTAAATACCTGGTCTGTTTCTCTGATGTAAAGACAAACAGAAACTCATTCTTAATAACACATATTTACAGTAAATTTTGAGTTTCTGATGTAGTCATCAAATATTGATACAGTATATGCAAATACCATCAAAGGAATACAGGGGGGTATGGATGGCTTCTGGCAAACCATCAGAACCATCCTATGTACTGTGAATGAGACTGACTGATGCACATTCACACCAAAGCCGTTAGACAGGCTGGCCACCCTGTCTAAACATGAATGCAGGACTTCAATTCACCTATTACTAATTACATTCTGTCTCTTCTAAGATTCCCACCAGGCACCTATCGAGCTGCTTGACAGACCTGCTCAGGCCTGGCCTCCAAGGCTGTGGAGATCAGATGCTGTGCAATGCTCCCATAGCAACTGCTTTGAAAACGACACATTATTGCAAAGCCTCTTAAATTATATTGTTTGCTAGCATAAGTCCAATCCAGAACCAACCACCAGCATCTTCACTGGCTGACATACAGTAGAGCTGTATTGGCGAGAGAGCTAGTGACTAAATTGACTTAGAGCTATGGTTCCAACAAGTGAGGACCACTGGAATTGGATAGGAACCTCCAGATCCATAAATGAATAATGAATGGCATGCAAGTATAAATACGTTTTTTTTTACTAGATTAGGGCCACACAGAATGAGAGGTTGGAGTGAGTAGCAGATGTGGCAAGGTCTTTGGGCATTGTGAGTATTGTCTCCTCCTGGACCCCCCTTTAAAGCCTCCTCAGGGGGCCCTTAATGGAACAACAGCTGTGCCGGCGCTATTTCTCATTTAGTTGACTTAGAGGCTGCCTCCTTATCAGCGGCTCAGAACAACAACACAAGGTTACCCTTCCTGCGCTCCTCTCTTTCTCTAAAGCTCCCCTAACGTGATTGTAAACTTTTAAATTACATTGTGCTTCTGGAGAGATGTGACGTTGAATTTGATAAAACCCTCTAGAAACCTATTGCAGCAGGGTTTTTTTTAGGCAGCTCGCCGATTGCCTCAAACCCACAGCACGCACACACACACACCACACAGCAGCACACACACACACACACACACACACACACACACACACACACACACACACACACACACACACACACACACACACACACACACACACACACACACACACACACACACACACACACACACACACACACACAAATAAGGGATGGATCAAAATGTACAGAATGGTTACCTTGAGGAAAATGGGGGAGGGTTTAGTATTTTTTTTTTATTTAGTCCAGGGGAGGGTCATGTAATTTGTAATTGACAAAATGTACTTATTAGGCTATATATTGATGTGTGCCTGATGACGCCCCTCATCTCTGATTCAGACGATTCCACAGGTGAAGAAGCCGGATGTGAAGGTCCTGGGTTGGCGTGGCTACATGTGGTCTGCGGCTGTGAGGTCGGTTGGACGTACTGCCAAATTCTCTAAAATGACGTTGGATAGATAGATAGATTTCTTAAAAGGCAGCTTTTAGTAGAGCAATGAACATTAAATTCTCTGGCAACAGCTCTGGTGGACAGTCCTGCAGTCAGCATGCCAATTGCACGCTCCCTCAACACTTGAGACATCTGTGGCGTTGTGTGACAAAACTGCACATTGTGAAGTGGTGTTTTATTGTCCCCAGCACAAGGTGCACTTGTGTAATTAACATGCTGTTTAATCAGCTTCTTGACCTGTCAGGTAGATTAATTCTCTTGACAAAGGAGAAATGCTCACTAACAGGGATTTAAACAAATGTGTGCACAACATTTGAGAGAAATAAGCATTTTGTGCGTATGGAACATTTCTGGGATTTTTTTATTTAAACTTATGAAACATGGGACCAACACTTTACATGTTGCGTTTATATTTGTGTTCATTGTAGATAGTGGAGTTTGAAACCAGGACAGCCATTTTGGAAACAGAAATAGAAAGACGGAGAAACGTGGGTGGGAAAATATAGTGAGAAGATATAGATAAAGAGGATATTATCTGAATAGGGAGACAGAGATAGAAAATGGTTCGAAGACTGAATAGAGATTTGATTTATTAGGATCCCCATTAGCCTACGCCAATGTCAACAGCTAGTCTTATGGGGGGTCCGATAAAAAGAGACAGCGAGATTGAGGAAGCAGGTTGAATGGGAGAGTTCAGTACATGACTAGAGTTTAAACCTCCCACACATGGCATTTCTCTCTGACTGTGGAGCATCTTAGTCCTGCCTCAGGGAAAGCAGGTTATCCAAATTTCAGAGACCATTCTCCTGGCTACATGACCCTTGCCAAGTCTTTATTACAGGAAAGTGCGCTTTTAGATGGAAAGTCTGTCATGATTCTATCCAGTTCCCCCTGAGTACAGCCCTCAATGACCAGTCGATTCCTGGTCACCCATGAGACAAGCAGGAACTGCCATTAAAAATTACTTTTCCCTTCGTTTAGACAGTGACTACCCAATGCATTTTTTTATTTTTCTTTCGTTCTTTCTTTCTTTGGTCTGAAAGTTTTACTACCTTCTCTGAACATTTTAAATAAGCGTTATGTCTTGACACTTGAGGTGCACATCAACATTTCTACTCATTAGTAGGATTAAAATGTTCTGAGAGAGGTTAGTGGCTTGAAAGCAGGAAAGTGCAATTACATAGAAAATTAAACATGGAAAGTAGCCTCAATGTATTATTCGTTGTTAATTAAATTTCCCTGGGGACAACCGAATAGCTATATGCTCCCAACCACTCACCTAACTATCCCTGAAGAGACAGCAGGCCAGCAGAGATTACAGCAGCAGAACAGCACTGGGTCCTCCTATCAGTGACCATGGAGAGACTGGGGCTCTGGTGCTTGACTGGCATGTCTACAGTCCTATCTCTCCGTCTGTCCCTCCCCCTCCCCATCTTTTCAACCCTCCGCCCCTCTCCACATTTCTCATCCCATTAATGCCTGAATTATTCAAAGCAGAATAAATTGATTTCTTGATAGTTGATAGTCTCGAATCAAAACCAAATCTAAGGCCCGTCTATTCGTTAGGCAATTTTTGACAATCAAATATTCATAGCGGAATAAATGTTAGGAGATCATTTGGCTTCTGGAGAGTTGAAGTAGACACATTGAAATTTAAAATTAGGAGAATCAGGAAACGCAAAAGTTATTTTACATTTCATTCTATTCATGATCCCTTTCATCTTCAGTCTTTTGTATCACCAAAACAACAGACATTATGCTTTAAAGGGACAATCTGCAGTTGCTACATGCATTTTTGGACTTATAAATGTATTGTAACGACCTGATATGGGGTTCTATTTGTTTGGGGTTATGTGTTACTTTTGTGTTACCATTAGCCACGGTAGCGGCTAAGCCTCCAAAGTTCAATGGACAAGGCAAGTGGGAAGTGTTTATCACTCAATTCGAGTTGTTAGCTAGTGCCGGGAGGTGGTCTGACGCGACAAAGGCGTTGCAGCTGGCCTTGTGCCTGACGGAGGAGGCTTCGGAATGCCTGCTAACGCTGGCTCCAAGCGAAAGGGGCAACTACGGTGCGCTAGTGGGGGCATTGGAGTGCCGTTTCGGCAGCGACGCGCAGCCCAATATGCTGCGGATTGAGCTGGGGAATACGAAGAGACTTCCGGGGGAATCACTGAAGGCGCTAGCAGGTGGCATTTTGAGCATGACACGTCGGGCCTATGCAACTATGCCGATGGAGGTGCAAGACGAGTTAGCACGGGACAGTTTTATTAGAGCGCTGTCTTCCTCTGAACTCTGTAAGCATGTCCAGATGGCTCTCTACGGGCGGCAGTGGAGGTAGCCAGAAAAAGGGAGCTGATCTGGGGTGAGAGAGAGAGGAGTGGTGCTGTCGGTCAACCTGAGGTGAGAGCAGTAGTGGCTGGAGTGCAGGGGATTGACAAGCCAGGGTGGGTCAATGAGCTAAGCGGGTTGGTCAAGGCTGCTTCACTTGTCATTGAGAAGGGCTCCAGGCAGCGACGCAATGCCAGCTCCGGCCCCATAGTCTGCTGGGGATGTGGCCAGCCTGGCCATATTCAGTGAGAGTGTGGCAGAGTTTCCCATCACCAGGGAAACGACAACGGGTTCGCACGCAGGGGGATGCGTAGGCCCACCTCTCCACCCCCAAAACCACAGTAAGTGAAAGAAGTAAGCAGCAGAGGACAAGGGGTGGGGACACTCTCTCTCCGGCTGAAGCTGCCACTGCGTTTCCCGGGCCGGTAGCTGTAGTAGGTCGAACCACATTGGGGGACTTCTGCAATGTTAGGGTCAAAGTAGAGGGGGTGGAATGTTTGGCCCTCGTCGACACAGGCTCAACAGTAACCCTGGTGAGACCTGACAAACTACCGGTTGGGATGCGGGTGGAGCAGATGGCCGTCCAGCTGCGAACGGTCACGGGGGAGCTAGCCCCCATGTTAGGGAAATGTCAGCTGTCTGTGACTGTGGGAGGAAAAACGGTGGGGTGTCCCGTGTGGGTGGCGGCAGTGCAGGACCCCTGTATATTAGGGATGGATTTTTTAAAGGACTGTGGGGCCCAGTTAGATTTGGCTTCGGGCACTTTAAGGCTGTTGTGAGGGCCGACAGTGGGGATGTTGCCTTCAGGTGGGCTAGCGGGGGATAGGGCTGTCCCTACGTTTTCCTCCGAGCTCAGGGAAATCCAACCAGTCGTCCCGGCCGCCCCGTTAGCAGTCGTGCCATCCCAGCAGCTGTCTCCAGCGGCGACGCCCTTCACTCCTCATGACAGCACAACCGCAGACAGCCCAGGGGTTCAAAAGACACTAGCTCCTATGTATCCCCTTAAACCCCCGCGAGATTACCCACAGAACGGAAGAACAACTATAACACACACACAAAAGTAACACATAACCCCAAACAAGTAGAACCCCACATCAGGTCGTTACAGTATGATTTGTAGGCCTTCCCATTGATTCTTGAAGAATATAACTTATAATGCCTCAATGCTTAGTTCAACTGTCGTACCCCATCAGAACCCAAAATATAAACTTATTTTCCTCCCATGTTTGTAAACAAAGTAAATGTAAACAAACACTGTATAGCCTCAAAACATGGTTAACAAGAGAAAACGAGCAGAAGGGAGAGAGAGAAAGAAAGAGGAAGGGAGCGTAAGATCAAACGGCAGCCAACCCCATCACAGGGAATGAAGGATTAAGAATTACTCAAAGAGACTGTGGTTTTGATTTCCCAGAGTGCACTGCTAATGTACTAATGAACTCTCCCGGTCTTCAATGAGAGGCCAACGCTGATTGATTCAGTCAGGATATAGAGGGAAAAACACCAGAGATATTAATCATGCTGATAACATCAGTACTCAAATCAAGAGAACCTTTGTGCAATTATATGAAATTGCTGTTTGCGTTTCACGTCTTTCCCTCCTTGCTGCGCATTACGTTGAAACATTGTGTCTGAAATTAGAGCAGCATTCCAGTCAGCAGACCTACTGTAAACCAGTGGTGTAAAGTACTTAGGTAAAATACTTTAAAGTACTACTTAAGTAGTTTTTTGGGGGGGATCTGTCCTTTACTATTTATATTCACTGTTAATTTTACTTCGCAACATTCCTAAAGAAAATAATGTACTTTTTACTCCACACATTTTCCCTGACACCCAAAAGTACTCGTTACATTCTGAATGCTTAGCAGGACAGGAAAATGGTCCAATTCACACACTTATCAAGAGAACCTCCCTGGTCATCCCTACTGCCTCTGATCTAGCAGACTCACTAAACACAAATGCATTGTTTGTAAATTATGTCAGTGTTGGAGTTTGCCCCAGGCTATCTGCAATTATTTTTTATTGTGCCATTTAGTTTGCTTAATATAAGCAATTTGAAATGATTTACACTTTTACTTTTGCTACTTAAGTATATTTAAAACAAAATACTTTTAGACTTTTACTCAATTTGTATTTTACCGGGTGACTTTCACTTTTACTTGAGTCATTTTCTATTAAGGTTTCTTTACTTTTACTTAAGTATGACAATTGGGTACTTTTTCCACCACTGGACCTAACTGGATGGCATTTAATAAACAGAGAGTCTTTGCTTCTTGGAACTGAAGCCGTGACCTAAGGCCTTTAATAATGTAAAATGCATGAGATGGGACACTCCTGTAGGCTATGCTCAGAGTTGTGAGAGTAGCACATGCAATAGCTATGGGATCATGACATGCATTAGAGGAAAAAGGTTATCATGAGCAATAGCATTTTGGACTGTGATTTCACATGGTAGCGAATAGGATTCATCATACCATAGCAACTGTTTCATACCATATAGCTTGGGGGAATGTGTTTCATAACATGAAAACATTTTACCACACCATATACTGTTCTATTTATGCACTGTAAAAACTGAATATGGGCTGTATATGACATGAATGCACAAGACACACTATAGGTGTGCCATTGCTGTGCTTTATACTCACCTATATGAAAGAACGTGCATAGTTTCCCGTATAGAACTGTTTCATACCACAGTACAAATAACTGTTTCACTATACAACACAAAGCAATGGGCATGCGATCAATATAAACTGTTATTACGCTCTCTTTTTGTTTGGTTGGCATGGTATTGTAGCGAACGGGGTGCAGGGAAGCAAACCCGGGTCCAAGGCCGGGGCTATGGGGTGGCAAAGCCGGGCATGGCCACCTCTAAGGTTGCACATTTTGGGGTGGAAACTTTCCGTGGGAATTAACAGGAATATATGGGAATTAACGGAAATAAATGCTAATTAATATTAATACCATTTAAATGTAGATGTTTTTTGCATTGGATATATTTACCATATCATATAGAGACAGAAACATAAACCTTTTACCTTATCATAAGTAGACATACAGTTGAAGTCGGAAGTTTACATACACCTTAGCCAAATACATTTAAACTCAGTTTTTCACAATTTCTGACATTTAATCCTAGTAAAAATTCCCTGTTTTAGGTCAGTTGGGATCACCACTTTATTTAAAAAATTTGACATTTCAGAATAATAGTAGAGAGAATTATTTATTTCAGCTTTTACTTCTTTCATCACATTCCCAGTGGGTCAGAAGTTTACATACACTCAATTAGTATTTGGTAGTATTGCTTTTAAATTGTTTATCTTAGGTCAAACGTTTCGGGTAGCCTTCGACAAGCTTCCCACAATAAGTTGGGTGAATTTTGGCCCATTCCTCCTGACAGAACTGGTGTAACTGAGTCAGGTTTGTAAGCCTCCTTGCTCGCACACGCCTTTTCAGTTCTGCCCACAAATGTTCTATAAGATTGAGGTAAGGGCTTTGTGATGGCCACTTCAATGCCTTGACTTTGTTGTCCGTACGCCATTTTGCCACAACTTTGGAAGTTTGCTTGGGGTCAGTCCATTTGGAAGACCCATTTGTGACCAAACTTCCTGACTGATGTCTTGAGATGTTGCTTCAATATATACACATCATTTTCCTTCCTCATGATGCCATCTATTTTGTGAAGTGCACCAGTCCCTCCTGCAGCAAAGCACCCCAACAACATGATGCTGCCACCCTCGTGCTTCATGGTTGGGATGGTGTTCTTCGGCTTGCAAGCCTCCCCCTTTTTACTTCAAACACAACAATGGTCATTATGGCCAAACAGTTCTATTGTTGTTTCATCAGACCAGAGGACATTTCTCCAAAAAGTATGATCTTTGTCCCCAGTTTCAAACCATAGTCTGGCTTTTTTATGGTGGTTTTGGAGCAGTGGCTTCTTCCTTGCTGAGCAGCCTTCCAGGTTATGTCGATAAAGGACTCCTTTTACTGTGGATATAGATACTTTTGTACGTGTTCAATCCAGCATCTTCATAAGGTCTTTTGCTGTTGTTATGGGATTGATTTGCACTTTTCGCACCAAAGTACGTTAATCTCTAGGAGACAGAACGCGTCTCCTTCCTGAGTGGTATGGCGGCTGCATGGTCCCATGGTGTTTATACTTGCGTACTATTGTTTGTACAGATGAACGTGGTGCCTTCAGGCGTTTGGAAATTGCTCCTAAGGATGAACCAGACTTGTGGAGGTCTACAATTTTATTTCTGAGGTCTTGGCTGATTTCTTTTGATTTTCCCATGATGTCGAGCAAAGAGGCACTGAGTTTGAAGGTAGGCCTTGAAATACATCCACAGGTGCACCTCCAATTGACTCAAATGATGTCAATTAGCCCATCAGAAGCTTCTAAAGCCATTACTTAATTTTCAGGGATTTTCCATGCTGTTTAAAGGCACAGTCAACTTAGTGTATGTAAACTTCTGACCCACTGGAATTGTGATATAGTGAATTATATATTAAATAATCTGTCTGTAAACAATTGTTGGAAGAATTACTTGTGTCATGCACAAAGTAGATTCCCTAACTGACTTGCCAAAACTATAGTTTGTTAACCTGAAATCTGTGGAGTGCTTGAAAAATGTGTTTTAATGACTTCAATCTAAATGTATGTAAACTTCCGACTTCAACTGTAACTGCAAATGATAAAATCCTACCAATAGAAATAAAAAAAAACAATTTAGTTACGAATTGAACTTGAATTAAATGAGTTGACTCTTCACGTGGGATGATTTCACTGAACAACAAAAGAAAGGGAATATTGAATGATCCCCAATGATCCATAGCATAGTCTAGAAACTAAAGCTTTGGTGGTCTTCCTCTCAGGCTTCCATGTCTTCTCCCTGGACCTCTTCAATGTCCACCTCTTGAACATCAGACTCTGAGGCCTCATCTTCACTGTCACTTTCCAATCTTGTTGAGGATGGCTCGTTGTAAGGCTCAAAAAGCCTCAAATTTGCCCGGATGGCCACCAAAGCAGCCTGTTGCGTGCTTTGGTGTGTGTGTTCCCAAACAAGGACCAGTTGCGCTCAGAAGCGGCTGATGGATGTTGGTGGGATTTGGAGGATGATGGAGGCAACAGGGGAAAGAGCCTCAGATCCACAAAGTCCCTTCCACCAGGTGGCTGATGAGATATGTTGGCACGACTGCCAAATTGCATCTCCATCCCAAAGCCATTGCTTGGAAGTGTACAGCGCCAGACTGCCAAGAACCTTGCCCTCATCCAGGCCAAGGTGGCGAGAGACGGTAGTGATGACACCATAGGCCTTGTTGATCTCTGCACCAGACAAGATGCTCTTGCCAGCATACTTGGGGTCCAACATGTATGCTGCGGTGTGTATGGGCTTCAGGCAGAAGTCTTCACGCTTTTTGGTGTATTTCAGGACTTCAGTTTCCTCTGCTTGGAGCAACAGTGAAGTGGGCAGGGCAGAACGGATTTCTCTCTTACATCTGCAAGCAGAGTCTGAACATCAGACAGGATGGCATTGTCTCCCTCAATCTGTGCAATACTGTGCCGAGGAATGCAGAGGGTTGAAATCCCATTGAATTGGGGATAGTTTAACCAAAATATGCCACAAGACCTAGATGTGTATCCCACAAAAAAAATCTATCTTTTTTTATTAATTTAAGCAAAATTCCCAGGCTTAACTTCCTATGGAAAATTTCCGGAAACTTTCTGGAAATTTACTGGAAAGTTTCAGACGGAAGCGAGTCGTCAGTAAAAGGCACAAGACAGCCCGCTTGGAGTTTGCCAAAAGGCACCCAAAGGACTCTCAGACCATTTTAGAATAAGGCTGTAACGTAACAAAATGTGGAAAAAGTCAAGGGGTCTGAATACTTTCCGAAAGCACTGTGACAGAGCCAAGCTTTAAGTTTATTGCTAACATGACTCAAAATCCTGGGGCTCCTACTGCAGTCAGAAGCTACTGATTTGCAGACCGGTGTCAAACCTTTCCGCTGTGCGTATGGGTGCGTTGAAAAACTGCGATATGATGCTGAATTCTAAAAGCTTTGGGAGATATGCCAGGAGGGCACGAGTACACCAGCTTCAAGCTAATGACGGAGACTCATGAGTAAAACGCTGCAAGAGTATGTAGCTGAAAGCACATTGGGTCAGCATGATGATGGAGATGAGTGTAAACTACAGTTTTTCAGCACTTTGGATAACATGGTGGAGATGGTCATCATTATTTAGCAAAGGAAATATTAAACTGGTGGAAGTTCTTTGTGCCATGGATTGGAAGCAGAGTTTATTGTGGCTCGCACATTCTTGCAAAGTGAAAAACGCAACCACAGCCAGCGACAACAAATGGAACCCACTCAGTGTTCTTCAAAGACATGGGGGGCCTTTGTCAGCAATGCCAACTGTGCTTTTGGCACTGAAGCATGGATTAACATTTGGGGCATTTAAAGCAATGTGCAAAAATTCCTTCTCCACCCTGAAGAACGTATTTAGTGAAGACAGACGCAGCATGTTACATCAACAAAAAGCCCAACTGGCATTTGAGAGGGACCTGCCAGGAAGGAGAATGGAATCAAAAAGTTATCATGAGGTTCAACACATCATCGAAGAGGCTGTAACTATTCTAAATGATAACCTACTTTATGGCCCTAGTTTGTTACAAAACAAGCTAGAGAATCATTGTACCATCTAAACCACTGTGAAATATGTTTTCTTTAAACAAAATATTTTACTTTCAGCTGTTTGAAGCTGGTGTTCAAAACTGAAAGTAAAAGACGCAAAAACAAAACTTAACGGGAAGCCTAGAAATAGCGCACATAGAACAGATCTACTGCTTCTTAGACTTGCTTTCAATGAGAATGATATCTATAAACACACATTTCTATGTGAATTTGGTCGGGTCGCACAAAAAGTTACAAATTAAATGTATTGGTTTTCCCTCATGTAAGCCTGGTTGTTTGGCAGATGTTTTAAAAGTAATGTACAGTAGAGTTACTTAATGCCATTACTTTTTACTTCAACGCATGTTAGATTTATCTGTGATTCTTAATATCATTGCTTGTTTTTGCAGGTCTAATTGATATTTATAGATATACAGCTTTGCACTACTTTATGGGTATAGGGAAAATGACCAATGTAGCCTATTGGTTGTGCTCTGAGGTGAGGCCTGGCGTGATGCTCCTATTGTCCTGGCTGTCCACTTCGTTGGTGCTAAAATTGGAAGCGCATCCTTTCATTGAGCTGACTCCGACGAACCATCAAACAGGCAAAGCTTCAATACATTACTTAAATCGAATTGTACTACACAGGCTCTGACGCTTGTCGGATGTGGCAGGGCTTGCAAACTATCACAGATTACAAAGGGAAACCCAGCTGAGAGCTGCGAGCCTACCAGAAGAGCTAAATGCCTTCGAGGCTCGCAACACTGAACCATGTGTGAGAGCGCAAGCTGTTCCGGGTGACTGTATTATCACACTCTCCATAGACAATGTGAGTAAGACTTTTAAACAGGTTAACATTCACAAGCCCGCAGGGCCAGACTTATTACCAGGACGCGTACTCAGAGCATTCACTGACATTTTCAACCTCTCTCTGACCCAGTCTGTAATACCTACATGTTTCAAGCAAACCATCATTTTATTTTATTTATTTTACCTTTACTTAACTGGGCAAGTCAGTTAAGAACAAAATATTATTTACAATGACGGGCTAGGAACAGTGGGTTAACTGCCTTGTTCAGGGGCAGAACAACCGATTTTTACCTTGTCAGCTCAGGGATTCAATCCAGCAACCGGTTCCATAGTCCCAGTGCCTAAGTATGCATAGCTGTCTGGAACAAACAAGTATAACATGTTGCCGCCATAGCATTTGATTGATTGATGCCAGCAAGCATTTGGCCTCCCTTGGTAAAACATTTAATCAAATAATTAGACAATCAGCGTTGAGCTAAGGTCAACTGTGGGTTGCTCCTGGCGCAGCAAAAGGGAGGCCAGTTTGGATTTGGCTTCATATCAATCATATCACATCCTAAGCAAAACGTCATAATTGTTTGTTTCTGGACTGCTTGTGTTAATATCCTGCAGTAGCTAGCTTGCTAAATCGTCTCTTTCCTAAGCCATGGATGGAGATAGGGATTTTGACTTGATTCTCTGTACAGGTCAATGATTATGATGGCGATTCTGATCTAACCATGATATTGTGCCACTGGAATGAGATGATTGAAGTTCAATATGTAGCCTAGATGTAGCCTAGTAGGCTCACTTTAACTAGCTAGCTAACTTACCTGGTTCATTGTTGCCCATGAGAGGAAGTTAGGCTAGCAAGCATTTTAGCTAGGTAGCCTATGACAATAAAAACTAAAAGCGTACAGACTCATAGACCCTTTTGCCAACATAAAGAGAGGAAAATGGCATTGGCGTACAACTAGTCTACAAGTTGGGTCAAAAATATATATATTTGCACAAGCACACACACACACACACACAGACATCAGTGTCATGGACAGCCACATGATATTTAGCAACATTGATTGGACTAAATTGTTTTTGTCATCTTTAAGTTTGTTTTCAGTGTATTAAACTAAGCATATACAGCCTTGTTGGTTTGATGATGTTTATGTTGAAATGGTGCTGGAATAGCAGATGCAGTGCTCCTATTGTCTTTGTGCTGACTTGCGGTAACTCTGTGGTTCTAAATCAGTAGTTGTTTAGTAAACTGTAGAAAACATTAACTTGCTTGGCCGTGCTGCACGTCATATAACTGTTTGTTACATACAATATCTGCTTTGTGGACTCAACTGGACAGATGTTGCTCTCCGGTTTTGCAATGAATCAAACGTACACTACCGTTCAAAAGTTTGGGGTCACTTAGAAATGTCCTTGTTTTTGAAAGAAAAGCTATTTTTTTGTCCGTTAAAATAACATCAAATTGATCAGAAATACAGTGTAGACATTGTTAATGTTGTAAACTACTATTGTAGCTGGAAACGGCAGCTTTTTAATGGAATATCTGTGACAGCGCTGGTAAGGCAGGTCTAGAAATTAGACGCAGGGAACAGTGAAAACAAACTCCTTTACTGAACATACACAAATTACTAATTTCGTGGAACAACACGAAACAATGGACCACAACGACAGAAAATAATCACGGACAAAGACCAGGGGGGAACAGAGGGATTATATAGGACACATATAATTAGTGGAATGGGAACCAGGTGAGAATGAGCCAAGACAAACATAAAAGGAGAAATGGATCGGTGATGGCTAGAACTCCGGTGACGTCGACCGCCTGTGGCCGCCAAACCCAGATTTGTCCATCGGACCGCCAGATGGTGAAGCGTGATTCATCACTCCAGAGAGCGCATTTCCACTGCTCCAGAGTCACATTGGCGGCGAGCTTTACACCACTCCAGCCGACGATTGGCATTGCGCATGGTGATCATAGGCTTGTTTGATGCTGCTCAGCCATGGAAACCCATTTCATGAAGCTTCTGACAAACAGTTCTTGTTCTGGTGTTGCTTCCAGAGGCAGTTTGGAATTGAGTTTTGCAACCGAGGACAGACGACTTATATGCACTACGTGCTTCAGCACTCGCCGGTCCCGTTCTGTGAGCTTGTGTGGCCTACCATTTCGCGGCTGAGCCATTGTTGCTCCTAGATGTTTCCACTTCACAGTAACAGCACTTACAATTGACTGGGGCAGCTCTTGCAGGTCAGAAATTTGACGAACTGACTTGTTGGAAAGGTGGTATCCTATGACGTTGAAAATCACTGAGCTCTTCAGTAAGGCCATTCTACTGCCAATGGTTGTCTATGGAGATTGCATGGTTGTGTGCTCAATTTTATATACCTGTCAGCAACGAGTGTGGCTGAAATAGCCAAATCCACTCATCTGAAGTGGTGTCCACATACCTTTGTATATATAATGTATCACAACATAGGTTGGCTTTTTTACTGGCTTGGCTTGGCTTCCCCAGTGATTTTACCCATGCACCGCTACTGGTAGCCATGAAATGCTTTGAAAGGCTGGTCATGGCTCACATCAACACCATCATCCTAGAGACCCTGGACCCACTCCAATTCGTACACCACCCCAACAGATGCACAGATGACGCAATCTCTATTGCACTCCACACTGCCCTTTCCCATCTGGATAAAAATAAACACCTACTAGAGAATGCTGTTCATTGACTACAGCTCAGTGTTCAACACCATAGTGCCTTCCAAGCTCATCACTAAACTCAGGACCCTGGGAATGAACACCTCCCACTGCAACTGGATCATTTACATCCTGACAGCCACCCACAGTTGGTGAGGGTAGGCAACAACACATACTCCACACTGACCCTCAACACAGGGGCCCCTCAGGCGTACGTGCTCAGTCCCCTCCTGTACTCCCTGTTCACCCATGACTGGATGGCTGCACACGACTCCAACCCCATCATTAAGTTTGCCCCCAAGACATAAGACTGCTGAACAGTTAATCAAATGGCTACCTGGACAATTTGCATTGAACCCCTTTATTATTTATTTATTTTAATTGTTTTGCACTGACTCCCAAGCACTGGCTATATGCACACTCACTAGACTATACACACATACTACATTGGCACTTGTCAGGCTCTGGCCATAGAGAAGCCTATTTGCTTCTCTATGTAGCCATGGTCAGAGTCTGACAGTTCTATTCGTTCTATGTACTGGTGGTGGTTTGTGTGGGATCCCTAATTAGAGGCAGCTGTAGTGCATCGTCTCTAATTAGGGATCCTGCAAAGGCTTGCAATTTTCACACTGGGTGGTGGGTTGTTATCGATTATTTCGCAGTCACGGTGAAAGTAAGTGTGCCACATTCGTTACGTCTAGTCATTCGTGTTTGTTTTTGTAAACGTGACGTTTGTATATCGTGTTTTGTTTTGTGTTGTATAGTTTGTTCTTTGTGGCAATTTTATACATAGTATAAAATAAAATAATGTCGAACTATAATCCCTGCGCTGCGTCTTGGTCACCCTATGCACCCTCTCGACCCACCACTACGAGACCAAGCAGCGTAACTGGGGAGAGACGGAGAGAGAGGAAGTGCCGCGTAATAGACGGGGCGCGAGACAGAGAGGAGCCCGTAAGCAACCCCAAGGTAATCTTGGGGGGGGGCTATGGGGGTGGTCTGGCTATAGGGAGGAGGAGCCAATACCACCCCCCATGTGGAACATGGAGAGGCCGAGGTACCAATGGGGGGCTCAGAGCATGGAGCAGGAGGAGTATTTAGAGGAGTATTATGGAGGAGTTCTGGAGGAATTGAGGGAGATGGAGGAAGAGGTCGAGAGGGAGATGGCGGAGTGGTCCAATCCAGGTCCGGTCGTCTACTCCACCCCCATGCCAGAGCAGTCCACCATCCGACCTCCAGTGAGTGCGCCCAGCCAGGTGCTTCCAGTGCCGGCTCCACGCAACCGACCTCCGGTCCGCCTTCCCAGTCCAGTACTTCCCATGCCAGAGCAGTCCGCTTTACCGATGTCCAGTCCGGGTCCGGACCTCTGCTCTACTCCCTGCACATGACCTCCAGTGCGTGCGCCCAGCCAGGTGCTTCCAGTGCCGGCTCCACGCATCCGACCTCCGGTGCGCCTCCCCAGTCCGGTACGACCCGTGCCGGCTCCCCGCACCCAACCTCCAGTGCGTGCGCCTAGCCAGGTGCTTCCTGTGCCAGCTCCACGCACCCGACATCCGGCGCATCTCCCCAGTCCGGTACGTCCCGTGCCGGCTCCCCGCACCCGACCTCCAGTGTGTGCGCCCAGCCAGGTGCTTCCTGTTTCAGCTCCACGCACCCGACATCCGGTGCGCCTCCCCAGTCCGGTACGTTCCGTGCCGGCCCTCCGCAGCCCGGAACCTACAGCGGAGGTCCGCAGCCCGGAACCTCCAGCGAAGGCCCGCCCCACGGAACCTCCAGCGAAGGTCCTCCGCCCGGAACCTCCAGCGAAGGTCCGCCGCCCGGAACCTCCAGCGAAGGTCCGTAGCCCGAAAACTCACGAAGGCCGTACCGGTGCCCAATCCGGGTCCAGCCGTCTGCTCCGCTCCAGTGCCAGAGCAGTCCGCTCCACCGGTACCCAATCCGGGTCCAGCCGTCTGCTCCGCTCCAGTGCCAGAGCAGTCCGCTCCACCGGTACCCAATCCGGGTCCAGCCGTCTGCTCCGCTCCAGTGCCAGAGCAGTCCGCTCCACTGGTGCACATTCCGGGTCCAGCCGTCTGCTCCGCTCCAGTGCCAGAGCAGTCCGTTCCACCGGTGCCCATTCCGGGACCAGCCGTCTGCTCCGCTCCAGTGCCAGAGCAGTCCGCTCCACCGGTGCCCATTCCGGGTCCAGCCGTCTGCTCCACTCCTGAGCCAGAGCAGTTCGCTCCACCGGTGCCCATTCCGGGTCCAGCCGTCTGCTCCGCCCCAGTGCCAGAGCAGTCCGCTCCACCGGTACCCATTCCGGGTCCAGCCGTCTGCTCCGCTCCTGAGCCAGAGCAGTCCGCTCCACCGGTGCCCATTCCGGGTCCAGCCGTCTGCTCCGCTCCAGTGCCAGAGCAGTCCGCTCCACCGGTGCCCAATCCGGGTCCAGCCGTCTGCTCCGCTCCAGTGCCAGAGCAGTCCGCCCCACCGGTGCCCAGTCCATGCCCGGTTGTTTTCCCCGCTCCATGGCCGGAGCCGTTTGCCCCACCGGTGCCCAGTCCATGCTCGGTTGTTTTCCCCGCTCCATGGCCGGAGTCGTTTACCCCACCGGTGCACAGTCCGGGTCCGGTACCTTGCCCAGCTCCATGGCCGGAGCAGTTTACTCCACCGGTGCCCATTCCGGGCCCGGTAGTTTTCCCCGCTCCTGAACCGGAGCCGTTTACCCCACCGGTGCACAGTCCGGGCCCGGTTAATTGCCCAGCACCATGGCCGGAGCCATTTTCCCCACCGGTGCCCAGTCCGGGCCCGGTTGTTTTCCCCGCTCCATGGCCGGAGCCGTTTGCCCCACCGGTACCCAGTCCGGGCCCGGTTGTTTTCCCCGCTCCATGGCCGGAGCCGTTTTACCCCACCGGTGCCCAGTCCGGGCCCGGTTAATGGTCCCGCTCCATGGCCGGAGCTGTTGGCCCCATCGGTGCCCAGTCCGGGCCCGGTTGTTTTCCCCGCTCCATGGCCGGAGCCGTTTGCCCCACCGGTACCCTGTCCGGGCCCGGTTATAAAGAAGGGGCATGGGAGAAAACTGTCCACTTCGCCGGAGCCAGAGCCGCCCCCGATGGGGGGGGGGGGTGCTTCTCTACTGTCAGGCTCTGGCCATAGAGAAGCCTATTTGCTTCTCTATGTAGCCATGGTCAGTGTCTGACAGTTCTATTCGTTCTATGTACTGGTGGTGGTTTGTGTGGGATCCCTAATTAGAGGCAGCTGTAGCGCATCGTCTCTAATTAGGGATCCTACAAAGGCTTGCAATTTTCACACTGGGTGGTGGGTTGTTATCGATTATTTCACAGTCACGGTGAAAGTAAGTGTTCCACATTCGTTACGTCTAGTCATTCGTTTTTGTTTTTGTAAACGTGACGTTTGTATATCGTGTTTTGTTTTGTGTTGTATAGTTCGTTCTTTGTGGCAATTTTATACATAGTAAAAAATAAAAGAATGTCGAACTATAATACCTGCACTGCGTCTTGGTCTCCCTATGCACCCTCTCGTGACAGCACTCCAACATACAAACACAGTGACTCACACATAAAACACACACACATGCATATTGACGCCACACACACACACATTGCTGCTACTCTGTTTATTATATATTGTGATTGCCTAGTGACGTTTACCCTTACCTACATGTACAAACTGTGTATTACCTCAATTACCTCAACTACCTCGTACCCCTGCACATTGACTCAGTACTGGTACTCCTTGTATATAGCTTCGTTATTGTTTTTATTAGCATTTCACTGTAAATACCTGTTGTTTTCGGCGCATGTGACCCATATAATGTTATTTTATTCTAATGTTTTATTCGAAAATTAGTAGGCAAACGTTCACTCTTATCATTAATTTGCATTGCACAGTCATTGTGCAATAGGTTACTCTAAAAGTGACGTCAATACTATACTAAATGACACAGCTGACTTTTTCACCCCCTCCCTGCTCTCTTGCTGTAGTGTGTGTGTGGACCGCGTTGCTCTCTGAATGGGCATTTACTCTTATTTGCGGCAGATTAAAATTGGCTACTGTCATGTAGGACATTTCACATTAGCTATGAATATAGAATATGCACTTAGTTTGATTTAGTTTGATTTTCTGAAACTCTCTTATACTCAGTGCGCAGTGTCACAAATTCAACAAGAATTTGAATTTATTTTGATTTTATTTTTAACTGACTTGCCTAGTTAAATAAAAATGTGGGAGAAGTTGGAGCTCAGGGATGATAGGCAAGTTTCTCACTATTAATTATGAGTTGGAGGGGCATTTAAGTGGATTTTTCCCAGTCGTATGTGATAAATAACACCTTCCCCCTCAATTCAAGACATGGTTTTAACTTAACTGACATGGCTTTGCTATTTAAAGAGTGCATCGTGGGTGGAGGAATTGACTGACATCTATAGATATACCAGCCTATAGCCTAATTTAATCTGTCAGAGGTAGGCCTACCTCTTACTTGTTAAATAGGCTCCAGCACAAAGCCCTCGTTGTTAGCCGTCTAATTAAAATGAAGACAGTTGAAATTAATGTCTACTTGAATTTGCCTACCTTCAGCACCATAAGCTGTTCATTTCCGATTGATTGTGCTGCAGCTGCTGCTTCAGGTGTGATATCCCTCCTAAATAGCTCGGGCTAATGTTCCTATCGACCCAGTAAGGCCAGCAGGCTAGTCTCTTTTTATTGGTACGCAACTGTTATGAAAGTTGTATTTTCAATTTGTTTTGTATTTAAATGCCACTTTAAACGTGTACATGATACTGCAACAATCTATCTTATTGTGGTAATTGATAAATACATCATGAGCAAAGAAACGTTGTTTTTAATTAACTGTAGCAGTAGCAAGCTATCAAAGTTGACCTCCGGTCCTCATCTTCACACTCTCCTTATCAAACTGAACATAGGCTAGTCCGCACGCACAATTTTTTGGACTAGGCCTAATCAGCAAAAACGTCTGGCTTTCACAGGAAGTAAGCCTGGCATGTAAAGCACTTCTAGGATAAAACATGGAAACTTCAAAGTATATTCACACTCGTAAAATAGCACACTCGTGATTAAACACCCCATAGTATAACACACGTGACGAAAACTCTCTTTGTAAGATAGTACACTCAATAGACTCTTGGAAAGATAATAACACTTGTGGTAATTAGCATGCGAAAGTACACATGTGAATTCATAAGACTGGCTCCTACATTCTTTTCAAAATAGAAGCTCCAAATGACAGCTAGCCCTGGAGGTCTGTCTGGCGAAGTGGTGACAAATGGCGCATGCACGTGCACTGGTATTTCCATAGAGAGAGATAAAGGACTCTAGTGCCCATAAGACCGTTTTTGCATGGGCAGCACCATTAAGGACTTTCACCATTTTGAAGTAGTCAACTGGGTTGGACTTCCTATGGGTTGAGGAAGGATAACATAACATTCAGGTCATCAGAAGGGATCAGCCAATTATTTATTCTTGTGAGCAAACCTTTCATAACTGCAGGCGTCAGGAAATCACCAACTTTGGCTTTATATCTGTTCAAACAACACGCTCCAGGTGGGAGTATGTACCCTTTTAGTTTGTTTACTCATAGAAGTAGAAAAATAAGAAAATGGACTACTTCAAAATGGGGATGGCCTCAATGGTGCTGCTCACAGATAACACAATGGGACTGGATGTATAAATGTGAAGCCAAATATGGTAGTGAAAGGAAGCCCACTGGCGGGCAGTGGAAAGGGAACGAGATGGATTTTGGCCGACATTCTGCAAATCTTCTCATTAATTAAACATTTCATGTCAATACAGTTTTCTGTTCCCAAAACCAGAATCTGTTATGAACAGAGTGGACTAAGACTTTACCCTTTGCAAAAGTTTTAAAAAATTGTGCAAAGGCGAATTGAGTTATTGCAAACGCGCACTTCACTAACGTAAATATGCAGATGTATACTAGAACGGGCCAATAGGATATCGCTAGCGCTTGCTTGGCTCTGACCACTTCCTTGCTTGTTCTGCCCACCTCTTTGCTTGTTCTGCCCACTATGGCTGCGGTCCACACACTTAAAAGACACCCTTGTCCACTTACCCTCGCCTTATGCCCTTGGGGGAATCCCCGTCGGCATCTTGGAGGGTGGTCCAAATGATTTGCCAAGCAAGGGAAGTTTGCAACGTTTTTTGTCGAGTTTGCGAGGGTACAATTATGTTCACTTCAGGGCCTGAAACGCCCTATAATTCAATTTACAATGCTTGTACATTCGCTAAGAAAAGTCTGCCGAAAATTAAAACCACAATGTCAATATAGAGAAGTCAACATACAAGTGTAAGTAAAAACGAATGTAAATAAGTTAGAAATTGTGCTACTAATGCACATGGCGGCACAAACACGTCTCGTAAAAGTAATTATGTTTTGTTTGGTTACCTTTTGGAAAATGTAGAAATAAAACAAGTTCCAGCTATGCAGGCTAACGTTAGTTAGCTAATTGATTTGCTAGCTATCATACAGTAGGCGTATATTCATAATTATATAGTTAATGTAAATAAATATGCAATCCTAATTGACTGTAGCGCAGATAAAGCACACACAAGCTACCGTCATCAGAAGTGTCCACTTAATTTGAGGGGAATAGGGTGTGTCTTTTAAGTGTTTGGACCACAACCTATGACTAATTTGTTCCGATTCAAAACGACAAGCTGTGGTCTATCTTGGTTTAGTTATAGAAATATTTGGTTGCATCCTCTAACATTTTCTATGGGGATTTCTGAGATATCAGCTGGCGGTCATATTGGATTTAGCTGAAAATTAGTAATTTCTACTTGAATAGTTTGTGTCATAAACAGTGCTTTTGTCCTTACTTGAACAGAGGGTATTTGATTAAGCTGGCCCGTGTTGAACAGGGCTATGGCCCATCACATGACCGGGCAAAGCAAGCGAGGGAGGTGCGCCCTGCTCAAATCAAACAGTAATCTGCGCCACTCGGTCATGTTGTCAACAAGGCACACTGTGAAAACGGATAAGTTCTGGCTACCAACATTTTTAGGAAACTGATAACCTAAAAAAAAATAGTTAAGCAACTTAAATAGCTGAAGTGAGCAGTACGACCTATGAGTAATACAAATGCAGATTTTTGAGTAAGGTATACTTCATTTTTTTTCATGTAAATCAACTTAGTTATTTTGATTTCTCTATACATAAAAAAAACACAAGTTAAATTAAATTAATATGGTGAATAATCTTATTTAAGTCAGTCATTTAATAAGTATAAATTGCAATACCTGAAATGTTTGAGTTTAGCAAAGTCCACCTTAATAAGAAACTATCATTTACCATTTCTCAAATGTAGCTAAGTTTACTTAAAAACAAATTGGAAACTGGTAACTTAAATTTGATCAATTAGCCTTAACTCAAATATAATCAGTAAATACAACATTTAGTTAACTACACTCAAAAAGAAAAAGTTCTGTGTTGCTTTAGCCTAGAGCTCAGAGAGACATACGTTTACGTAGTTCATCGGCCCAAGAAAGCAGTGCCCTGGCCCTCTCTTCCCTTACTGTAAACCACAATGTGCTGTCGTTATTCAAAACTTTTGTGGAAACCAGTTGCGCTAAGTATACCTTAGTACAGTTACATGATGTGATTTTGTAGTCATTACTCTAGTGGTTCCCAAACTTTTTATAGTCCCGTACCTCTTCAAACATTCAACCTCCAGCTGCGTACCCCCTCTAGCACCTGGGTCAGCGCGCTATCAAATGTTGTTTTTTGCCATCATTGTAAACCTGCCACACACACACACTATACGATAAATGTATTAAACATAAGAATGAGTGTGAGTTTTTGTCACAACCCGGCTTGTGGGAAGTGACAAAGAGCTCTTATAGGACCAGGGCACAAATAATAATATAGTAATAATCAATAATTTTGCTCTTTATTTAGACATCTTACATATAAAACTTTATTTGTTCACTAACATTTTTGAATAACTCACCACAGGTTAATGAGAAGGGTGTGCTTGAAATGATGCACATAACTCTGCAATGTTGGGTTGTATTGGAGAGAGTCTCAGTCTTAAATCATTTTCCACACACAGTCTGTGCCTGTATTTAGTTTTCAAGCTAGTGAGGGCTAAGAATCCACTCTCACAAAAAAAGCTACTTGCTTGCAAAGGGCATCAGTGTCTTAACAGCCGATTTGCCAAAGGCAGGATAGTCTGAGTGCAGCCCTATCCAGAAATCTAGCAGTGGCTTCTGATTAAATTACATTTTCACAGAACCGCTTGTTGCAATTTCGATGAGGTTCTCTTGCTCTGATAACTGTAAGTGGACTGGATTCAGGGCATGAAAGGGATAACAAATCCAGTTGTTTGTGTCGTCCGTTTCAGGAAAGTACCTGCGTAATTGCGCACCCAGCTGCTCAGGTGCTTTGCTATATCACATTTGACATTGTCCGTAAGCTTGAGTTCATTTGCACAAAAAAAATTATACAATGATGGAAAGACCTGTGTGTTGTCCTTGTTAAGTCAGACAGAGAAGAGCTCCAACTTCTTAATCATAGCCTCAATTTTGTCCCGCACATGGAATATAGTTGCGGAGAGTCCCTGTAATCCTATATTCAGATCATTCAGGCGAGAAAAAACATCAGCCAGATAGTCCAGTCGTGTGAGAAACTCATGCAAGCGGTCAGACAAGTGAAAATTATAAAACTTTAAGCTTGTCTCTCAATTTAAAAAAAAACGTGTCAATACTTTGCCCCTTGATAACCAGCGCACTTCTGTATGTAGTAAAACCGTTACATGGTCGCTGCCCATATCATTGCATAATGCAGAAAATACACGAGAGTTCAGGGGCCTTGCTATAACAAAGTTAACAATTTTCACTGTAGTGTCCAAAATGTCTTTCAAGCTGTCAGGCATTCCCTTGGCAGCAAGAGCTTCTCGGTGGATGCTGCAGTGTACCCAAGTGGCATCGGGAGCAACTTCTTGCACAAGCGTTACCACTCCACTATGTCTCCCTGTCATGGCTTTTGCGCCATCAGTACAGATACCAACACATCTTGACCACCAAAGTCCATTTGATGTCACAAAGCTATCCAGTACTTAAAAAATATCCTCTCCTGTTGTCCTGGTTTCCAGTGGTTTGCAGAAGAGGATGTCTTCCTTAATTGACCGCCCATAAACGTAACAGACATATACCAGGAGCTGTGCCAGGCCCGCCACGTCTGTTGACTCATCCAGCCATAACGCATAGAATTCACTGGCTTGTATGCAAAGCAGTAATTGTTTCAAAACATCTCCTGCCATGTCACTGATGAGTCACGAAACAGTGTTGTTTGATGAAGGCATTGTCTGTATAGTTTTTGGGGCCTTTTACTCCAGCATTGTCCCAGCCATATTTAAGTCCTCCACAATAGTATGGAGCTTGCCTGTCCTAGTCACTCGGTAGCTCACCATATAAGACGCTTCTAGCCCCTTCTTATTAATGGTAAATGTTGCTTTCATACATGTCTTACTACTCGAAAGTCATCTTAATTCTCACTCAAAAAACTCCTGTTACTTATTTTTCAAATTGGCATGTTTCGTTTCTAAATGTCTGCGCAAGAGTGAAGGTTTCATAGAGTTGTGAGATAGTACTTTTGCACATATAACACACTGTGGCTGAGGAAAGGCACTACTCCCAATATAAGTGAACAACAAATCAATGTAGTTCTCATCATATTTGCGCCTCTTCGGTGGTCCAACTTCCCTGTCTGTTGTTTGGTGCTTTCCCGGTGTAAGGGGGCAGTAGCTCTTCGGCTGCATCAGATTCACAAATGTCAGTGTCCATGCTAGCTGGGCTAGCAACAAATGTAGAATTACTGATGCTAGCATTGGATGTGCTTGTGGAAGCAGATTGGATGTTAATTATTTGACTAGGCTACCTGTATTTGACATTGTTGTTATTTCGCTGAACACTAGATGGTTTAATTTTATTTTTGGCAGTGATACGAAGCTGCTCAGGTTGAGAAAAAAACATCATCCAAATGTATAGCCATCATCCAAATGGACTGTTTGAAAATGTGAATCACATTTTTATTTGGCGTACCCCCGATGGAATTGCGAGATAGTCACTGTGACCCTGTAGGGGGTCCAGATTTGAGTTGTATCAGCTTGAACTTCCCACTAAGCCAAGCCTCCAACATCATTTTCCAGTGTGCTTCGCCATTGAGTAAATTGTAGAGTTACCACCAATGACTGTATTTTGTTAGTGACTGAGACATGGTTGTTGAATTCCTTCATTTTCAGTCCTGTGGCCTTCACCAAGTGAGTCCCTATGCAAATGTTATCATTATAATTAAACTCTTTATGATATTACATATCTCATAAGGCCTTATTTTGAGGCCAAGTTTAACCATAATACCGGGGCCTGAAACTCTTGGTTTAAAGGCCACATCAGGCCTGCAAGTAAGGTTGCAAAATCCTGGTAATTTTCTAAAAGTCCTGGTTGAAGGACTTCCAGGAATCTTCCAACTGGGATTTCTGGAAAACTGCAGTTCTGCAACCCTACCTGTAAGTCACATGATGCTCTCTTGCAAAGTTATGTGTAATTCCTATTGGAATCCAGACAGTTAGGATATTCAATAGTTTAAATTAGTATTCACCAGAAACCTGCTTTCATAATGACGACCAGGGTTCGGAATAGTGGGAGGAGACTACTTAAGCCATTGAAACTGGAACAAGCATTTCAGTAATGGGTGGAAACATTCTAACTAAATTACTGGATTAGTTTAGAAAAATGTATGTTATTTATCTACCTGCAGTAGAGCATGCTAGGAAAAAGTTAATTTGTAAGTAAAAAATAGAGTTAATGTGACTTTTTCAAACAAGGTTTAATTGGGAATGCAAATAAAGCTTTTTTATCAAAACCAATCTCTTTTGTATGTGAAAACACAGAATCCCACTTATTACATGGGGAAGGCAGCCCGGTTTCGCAGCCCGGTTCCAGAACAAATGCAATCACTTTTCACCCGGTGCAAAGTCCTCCCACCCTGGTGCTCAAGCCAGCATAATCGAATCCCCTTAATGGTTACATTGTGGGAAGAAACTGTTCAAGGAGGTTGGTGGCAACTTCTTTGGGGAGGATGGTATTTTATTTCCTCATTGTGTAGTAGCCAAGCTGATCCTGAAGTCAACGATTCCCAGGCAAGGTCATTTGACGCGGAGCCTAATCTACTGTCTCTGCACCAAAAAAATTGTATGGTATTTATTAGGCTGGGTTTTAACAGGATGAAGGTGGTGCTAACTGAGTCATTCCAGAATCTATTTATGAGACGGGAGGCAACCAGTGGGTCTTGGCACTGAGTTCTGGATGAAAGTGCCAGTAAGTAAACAACATATTGCCTAGATGATTTCTGAGAGAATTAATTTATGCATATAGCTACAGGAAATGTAAAGGCTATGGTCGGTAAGTGAGAAGAGTGTGAGTGACATTGACAGACAGATGTGCTTGGTTGCTGTGTCAATCCACACACTGAGCAGTGACTCTTTCTCTAGGCAGGATGGAGAGGTTTAGGTCCAGCGCTTGGCAACATGGTCCTATGCTGGTTTTCTTTCAGGGCAGGGTAAAAGGGTAAATGTTTACTGCAAATATTTTAAGGGCTTCTATCTGCCTGTCTGGTCTGATTCCAGATGAAACATGACACACACATGGGCAGTGGTCCAGTGAGTTAAGCCCTCCTTTTTTGAAAGGTAACATTTTTTTATATGTTTTTTTCTTGTGTGTACACTGCATCACAAACCCAACTCCACTGCATGGCAGTTTACAGATATCCTAAATGCTGTTAGGATATTCAAAGCTGATGCTCCAGTGCCATCAAGTGGAGCTACATTAAATTACATATAAACAAACACCTTTCTGTACATAACATCCCCCATAATAGAACTTGCTGAGAGCCATACCGCAACATCACATAACTTTGTAACAGGAAACGAAAAGCGTAATGGACATACATAAACAAAAATAAAGGACACACCATCCATGGGACTTGATTGAGATTATGAATGTTCTATTTAAAACTGCAGATAGTATCCACACACACACACACACACACACACACACACACACACACACACACACACACACACTGTCAATAAGTGTTAATTTAGTATATGGGCTCACAGAAATACATTATTTTAACATGTAAAACCACCTTGTAATCAATTGCATTTGCCAGTTAAAGTGTATCAATGGGGATTACTTGACCAAATGTGGAATATCGATTTGGCTCAAGAGACACAGTGCATTCTGTTATCTGAGAATTCTAATTAACTGAAATAACCACGTGGGCTCATCAGGGCCAATGTCACATTCCCTTTATTCAGGCGCTCCTAATTTCTCTATTGATCGCTGACTCTGCCATTACCTGCACTTCCATTATGATCATGAGTCATATTCACTATGCTGTGGTTAATTTTTTTAATTATGCTTTCTTTTTTCACTTCTCTTAATAACAAAACATTTTTTGTTTGTATTGCTCAATAATCTTCCCCTTATCTCTGATATACAGCTAATTGAAGCCTGAACATCAGTTTGACTTTCAGGGATGGTCGTTTAAGGACATACATTTTCTTTGTTATTATGAACTGTGTGAGGAATCTGATATCATCTCTGGTATCACCTGCTCTCTGGTATCACCTGCCCTCTGGTATCACCTCTGAATCTATCAGCCTTTAGTGAGATACTTTATGCCCCCAGTTTAACTTTGTGTGGCTAGTTTGATGCAGGTTGAAGGTGAAAGGTTCAGCTGTCTGTCTGGGGATGAGAGGTCAGCTGAGGTAAGGCCCATTTGAAAGACTCCTATGTTTGTTGAAATAAAAGGTCAAATTTAATCTGAATGCAAAAAACCTATGCAACACACCTGGCCAAGACTCACCCAATAGCCCTGTGAAAAACGTTGAAGCTTTTAATTAGCATCAGGTATAACATAACTCGTTTTTAACTGTCATAAATCACGCCATCTGTATCCTAGAAGACACCCAGGAAGTATACTTTTCTTAATCAGCATCATTAACAAAAACATTTGTTTTCATTGTTTCATGTTTAAATGGTAATGACATTTCTAATAACACCTGACCTACACTGTTTGATTAGTTTAAAAAAAGACAACACAAAACAGATTGCAAACAAGCTGGTACATCCTTCTCTGAACCTGAATGCAGGGTTTGATCTCACTCTGACAATGCATTCCTAATGACATTGTGCCAGTTAAATAATATTGTGGTTTTGTTTCTATGCCTATTTTATAATCCTGCGTTGTGTAAGACAATTCACCCTGGGTCGTTTCTGTGGGGCTTACCCATGTAGGCAACCCTATAACCAGAGCATTACCCAGACTGATCTCCTGGTAGACTGGGTCAAATGATGGGTCAGTCCCACTACCTCTGTCTTGGGGATGTGCTTGCAGGTGACAACATGGGCGTGGGCAACAGAAACAATGTAGTAGTGTGTAAACGAACACTGTAAACATTGCTATGGCAGATTCAATTGAAATCCAGCCGTTCCAAGTGAGAGGATTAGACTCATCCTTTGTTTCTATGTGTTCCCTGTGTGCAGTATTACTGTATAATGTGTCTGTAATGTAAGTTTGACTGTAAGCACTGCAGTCCCTTTCACAGGCGTAGGCAGGAACAAGGTGATTCATGGCTGCATCATCATTATGGAATGCAGTTTTTACTGGGTAGACAACATAAATCTCACTTGTGTCTATAGCACTTCCAAAATTTTTTTCATTGAAACAACTAAGTTGTGTTTATATTATTTTTGGACCAAGCAATGGATTGTCCCTATCCTTATTCGTAGTGATGTTATGCCATGGATGTGGAAAATAATAAGACACTTTTTTTTTCTGTTGTGTAATATTGTAAAAAGCCAAGGAATAACCAACATCAAAAGCTTTGGAATGATCAAATAAGATTTAGATATTTGTCCCATTTACAGGTCAGATAAAACCATATCCGTTATTGTCTTCCCTAATGCTGCTTTTGTTAAAATAATTGTTAAAATGGCTCACCACAAAGGGTGTGTAGTAATGGTATCGTGTAAGGACTTGAAATGTCTCACCTATTTAATCATGCAGCATTTCATTCACACTGGCTGCTCTGATTGGAAACATTTGATTGGTTAAGCAACACGGTTCACGTGAAGAATCAAAAGATATGGGTACGAGTAGCATCTTGTGAGCAGTGGCGATTTTAGCATGTAAATCTTGGTGGGGCAAAAAATAAATGCCAGCAAAGCCACTACACAACACAACACTAAACAATAAATGAATTGCACTATAACGGTGACAAACTGTGCCCACAATCTGTTAGGGCCTACGTAAAGCTGTCCCAACAGCAGAGTCCCAACAGCAGTCCCAACATCTTACCACTGCTACACCTGGCTATCAGCAGAGCCTTGTCTGGCAGCGAAGAAAACAAACAACATAGCTGATATGGCTGACTTGTTTAAACAATTGAGATGTACAAACTATGGCATAAGGGAACGACGAGCGGCTAAGAGGAGGCAGGTAGGCAGGTAGCCTAGCGGTTAGAGTGTTGGGCCAGTAACCGAAAGGCTGCTAGTTCGAATACCTGAGCCGACAAGGTGAAAAAACCTGTCTGTGTCCTTCAGCAAGGCACTTAACAAATGGGCTACTAACAGCTTACTACACAACATATACTTCTTAGCTACAGTATCTCCCTGGCATATTATATCATGTATGCAGCAGCATGCAATATATTTTTATAGGTGGTGCAGCGGTCCTTCTTGCGGGCTCTAAAAAGTGGCCCAAAATACAGACTTGGAATTCCGAGTTAGATGACTGTTCAAAATAATTTTCCTAGTCGGAGCTAGTTTTATCCGAGTTCCCAGTTGTCTTGATCTCACTGAATTCTGATATTTCCCAGTTCCGATTTTCCAGTTGTTTTGAATGCAGCAGAAGTCATGCTGGATTGACAGCATGTCCAATGTATTCAAACTTTTCTGGCCCATGGTGTTACCCCCTTTTTTTGTGGTATCCAATTGGTAGATACAATCTTGTCTCATCGCTACAACTGCCCTACAGACTCGGCGACGGTCAGGAGCCAAGCCGCACTGCTTCTTGACACACTGCTCGCTTAACCCGGAAGCCAGCCGCACCAATGTGTCGGAGGAAACACTGTGGAACTGACGACCGAAGTGGACCGACCGGCCCGCCACAAGGAGTCGCTAGAGCACAATGAGACAAGGACATCCCGCCGGCCAAATCCTCCCCTAACCCGGACGACGCTAGGCCAATTGTGCGCCATCCCATGGGTCTCCCGGTCACAGCCGGATGTGACATAGCCTGGGATTAAACCCGGGGCTGCAGTGGCACCTTAGCATTGTTGAATTTGGGATTTCCAACTGTAATGTCCAATGGCCAATGAGCACTGATACGTTTTATCTATAATTTATCTTTATATGACAAGGATTGAAAAGGATTTTCCAGCAGATTGCCAACTTGACGAGGGGTGGGGGTGTGTCTATTTGTCAATAACAGCTGGTGCGCGATATATATAATATTAAGGTAGTCTTGAGGTATTGCTCGCCTGAGGTAGAGTACCTCAATGTAAGCTGTAGACCACGCTATCTACTCAGAGTTTTCATCTATATTTTTTGTAGCCGTCTATTTACCATCACAAACCAATGCTGGCACTGAGACCACACTCAATTAGCTGTATAAGGCCATGAGCAAACAAAATAATATTCATCCAGAAATGGCGCTCCTAGTGGCCGGGGACTCTAATGCAGGCAACTTAAATCCATTTTACCTGATTTCTACCAGCATATCACATGTGCAACCAGGAGGAAAAAAACTCTAGACCACCTTTACTCCACCCACAGAGACGCGTACAACGCTCTCCCTCACCCTCCATTTGGAAAATCTAACCATAATTCTATCCTCCTGATTCCTGCTTACAAGCAAAAACTAAAGTAGGAAGTACCAGTGACTCGCTCAATACGGAAGTGGTCAGATGACACAGGACTGTTTTGCTAGCACAGACTGGAATATGTTCCGGGATTCATCAAATGACGTTGAGGCATATAATGTACCACCTCAGTCACCGGCTTCGTAAATAAGTGCATTGACGATGTACATATCCCAACCAGAAGCCATGGATTACAGGCAACATCAGCACCGAGCTAAAGGCTAGAGCTGCCGCTTTCAAGGAGCGGGACATTAATCCGGATGCTTAAAAGAAATCCCGCTATGCCCTCAGACGAAACATCAAACCGGCAAAGTGTAAATACAGGACTACGATTGAATCCTACTACACCGGCTCTGACACTCGTCGGATGTGGCAGGGCTTGCAAACTATTACGGACTACAAAGGGAAACCCAGCCTCTAGCTGCCCAGTGACGCAAGCCTGTAAGGTGCTACAGAGGGTAGTGTGTACAGCCCAGTACATCACTGGGGCCAAGCTTCCTGCCATCTAGGACCTATATACTAGGCGGTGTCAAAGGAAGGCCCAAAACATTTTCCAAGACTCCAGTCACTCAAGTCATAGACTGTAGACTGGAGCGCCAAGTCTACATCCAAAAGACTCCTTAACAGCTTCTACCCCCAAGCCATAAGACTGCTGAACGATTAATCATATGATATAGATATAACGTGATTTGATGTCATTTTATCTGGGGCCAATGACCTTGAGCATTCTTGGATGGGTACTTCTAATGTAAGTCTATGGCAGCACCGAAGGGGCTTGAATTTTCGAGCTCTACACGTAAATTTTGCTCTGACGTAGTGCCCTCATGAGTGACAAAACACTGAGCCAATCACGGCGCAACTACAGAACATTACCAACCCCTACGCTCTGTATCTTCTGCTGGCTGCCCCACCACAACAGAAAGCACTGAGCTAGGCTGAAACACCTGCATTTTGGAGCTGTTTAACTCAAGAAAGACCATGTTTGTATGCAGCTTTATTAACTAATTTTTGTATATTTATTTTTTACATTGTTTCCAAACTGATATGTGACACATATTAATGCCAAAATAACATGCAGAACAGAATGTTCTTTTGAGCTAAACAGGTGGGGCTCAAAACAGGTGGGGCTCGGCCCCACCTGCCCTGAATGACACGTTGCCTCTGCTTTTGAAAAAGATCATTCACATTGAGTGTTGAAAGGGTTGATAGATGCCATAACAATGTTTAGAATGTAAACAACTGGGAGTTGATTTTCACACGCACACACCCACTCATGACTCACACATACACACACACACATTTACACTCTGTCGAGAAGTGGTCATTTAGTCCAATCTAGTACAGGCTTATCTGAATGGACAGCAGAGACCGAATGCAGTATGACATTTTATTAAATAGTTTAGGGAATGGCCAGATGATATGATGGCAGGTGACCCTATGCGGTGCTGCTGGCATCGACACACCCCTAATGGGAGAAAGGAGTTGCAATGACGGACCTTATAAGGTTATTATAGCTGTTGGTGTTGGGGAGGTGGAGGGTTGTGTAGGCTCCCAGAAATCTATTATTTTCAAGTGTAAAACCGCCTTGTAATCAATTGCATTTGCTGGTTAAAGTGAATCAATAGGGATTACTTGACCAAAATGTGGAACATCGATTTGGCTCAAGAGACACAGTGCATTCTGTTATCTGAGAATTCTAATTCACTGAAATAACCACGTGGGCTCATCAGGGCCAATGTCACATTCCCTTTATTCAGGCCCTCCTAATTTCTCTATTGATCGCTGACTCTGCCATTACCTGCACTTCCATTATGATCATGAGTCATATTCACTATGCTGTGGTTAATATTGGTATCTTTCATTTTTCACTTCTCTTAATAACAAACCCAGGGTGTTTTATTGCTGTGGTGTTTAGAAGCACCCCCCTAACAATGTGACCATTCACATTAGCTAACAGGGTCGCCGGAAAACATGTGGCGAGGAAACATTTGCCACAGTGCTTTTCAATCAGGCGCCACACCACTTTTGATTTAGTTTAATAAAATATATTGGCGCAAGGCGTTAAAAAGAGGAGCAAAGTGATGTTTTTTTTTAACCCATTTGTCTCATGATTTGTCAAATTGCGCACAATTTCTCTGTCGTTTACATCAGAGTGCTGCAGCAGGCTCTTTGAGTGTCTTTACAAATAATTTATATATACAATAGATGACTAACAGGGGGCTCTGTTTTGAAGCCACCATGCTTCCATCTTGGCACTTTCCCACCATTGTAAAAAATATTTTTGAAGTTATAGAAATGCATTTATTAAAGTATACATCTGTTTTGCCACGTTTATTATATTACAGACACCTTAATGTATACTTTTAAATTATATTATGTGAGCTAAACATTTAAAAAAAAAATCTATTAAAAACAGTAAATAGAAATCGAAGGTTCTAATGATACTATCCACACTACAACAACAAAAATACTTAAATGCATAATTTTGTCCTTGAAACATTACATTTAAATACTGTAGAAACCCATTAATTTCCCAAACTTGGTCCGGGGGCCTCCAGCTTTGAATATTTGAATCAGCTGTGTAGTGCTAGGGCAAAAACCAAAACGTGCACCCAGAGACCAATAAGGTTTACTGAAATAGCAGGTTGCCCAGCCCTGCACAATGCACAAAGCTCAAGGCGTGCTGTACACATTCCCACGGGTAAGCTGACATATGGAATTGTTTTAAGATGGTAAAACCATGGATGATTTAGCTATTTGATTTAGAATTTTAGGACCCATTTAGGTATGAAAAAATATATACACTACCATTCAAAAGTTTGGGGTCATTTAGAAATGTCCTTGTTTTCCATGAAAACATAAATGAAATTAGTTGCAAAATGAATAGGAAATATAGTCAAGACGTTGACAAGGTTATAAATAATAATTTTTAATTGAAATAATAATTGTGTCCTTCAAACTTTGCTTTCGTCAAAGAATCCTCCATTTGCAGCAATTACAGCCTTGTAGACCTTTGGCATTCCAGCTGTCAAATTGTTGAGGTATTCTGAAGAGATTTCACCCTATGCTTCCTGAAGCACCTCCCACAAGTTGGATTGGCTTGATGGACACTTCTTACGTACCATACGGTCAAGCTGCTCCCCCAACAGCTCAATAGGGTTGAGATCCGGTGACTGTGCTGGCCACTCCATTATAGACAGAATAACAGCTGACTGCTTCTTCCCTAAATAGTTATTGCATAGTTTGGAGCTGTGCTTTGGATCATTGTCCTGTTGTAGGAGGAAATTGGCTCCAATTAAGCACCTTCCACAGGGTATGGCATGGCGTTGCAAAATGGAGTGATAGTCTTCCTTCTTCAAGATCCCTTTTACCCTGTACAAATCTCCCACGTTACCACCACCAAAGCAGCCCCATCCATCACATTGCCTCCACCATGCTTGACAGATGGCGTCAAGCACTCCTCCAGCATATTTTCATTTGGTATACGTCTCATGAATGTTCTCAGTTGTGCACCGGGGCCACCCACTCCTCTTTCTATTCTGGTTAGAGCCAGTTTGCGCTGTTCTGTGATGGGAGTAGTACACAGCGTTGTATGAGATCTTCAGTTTCTTGGCAATTTCTCGCATGGAATAGCCTTCATTTCTCAGAACAAGAATAGACTGACGAGTTTCAGAAGGAAGTTATTTGTTTCTGTCCCTTTTGAGCCTGTAATCGAACCCACAAATGCTGATGCTCCAGATACTCAACTAGTCTAATGTTTTCAGCTGTGCTAACATAACTGCAAAATTATTTTCTAATGATCAATTAGCCTTTTAAAATGATAAACTTGGATTAGCTAACACAACGTGCCATTGGAACACAAGAGTGATGGTTTCTGATAATGGGCCTCTGTACGCCTATTTAGATATTCCATAAAAAATCTGCCGTTTCCAGCTACAATAGTCATTGACAACATTAACAATGTCTCCACTGTATTTCTGATCAATTTGATGTTATTTTAATGGACAAAAAATTTGATTTTCTTTCAAAAACAAGGACATTTCTAAGTGACCCCAAACTTTTGAACGGTAGTGTATACATAAAAATGATTTAATAAAATATTGAATATTGTGTTTACTACTGCTATACCCATAGAAATGTCCTAAATAACACATGCATAAACGGCAAAAAAGACAGTAAGAAAATCTACACACAATACCCCATAATTACAAAAGGAAAACAGGTTTTTAGAAATGTTTGTAAATGTATTAAAAATAAAAAACAAAAATACCTAATTTACATTCTGTAAGTTTTCAGTCCCTTTGCTATGAGAGTTGAAATTGAGCTCAGGTGCATCCTGTTTCCATTGATCATCCTTGAGATGAGAACTTGACAGCCCACTTGGAGTTTGCCAAAAGGCCCCTAAAGACTCTCAGACCATTCACAAAAACATTTGTTTTTAGTGTATCATGTTTAAATGGTAATGACATTTTTTTTTAAAAGAGCCGACTGCAAACAAGCTGGTCCTTGTCTGAACCTGAATGCATGGTTTGATCTCACTCTGACAACTCATTCCTCATTTCTTTATTTTTTTTAAATTTAACCTTTATTTAACTAATGAAAATGTGCCAGTTAAATAATATTGTGGTTTTGTTTCTATGCCTGCGTTACCCTATAACAGTCCAGAGGAGGCTGGTGGGAGGAGCTATAGGAGGATGGGCTCACTGTAATGGCTGGAATGGAATAAATGGAACGGTAGCAAACACAAACATATGGAAACCAGCCATTACAATGAGCCCATCCTCCTATAGCTCCTCCCACCAGCCTTCTCTGATGCAGTCTCATGACCAAGACTGATCTCCTGGTAGACTGGGTCAACAGATGGGTCAATCCCTCTACCGCAGTCTTGGCGATGTAGTAGTTTGTAAACAAACACACTGTAAACATTGCTATGGCAGATTCAATTGAATTTCAGCCGTTCCAAGTGAGAGGATTAGACTCATCCTTTGTTTCTATGTGTTCCCTGTGTGCAGTATTACTGTATAATGTGTCTGTAATGTAAGTTTGACTGTAAGCACTGCAGTCCCTTTCACAGGCGTAGGCAGGAACAAGGTGATTCATGGCTGAATCATTATGGAATGCAGTTTTTTCTGGCTAGACAACATAAATCTCACTTTTGTCTATAGCACTTCAATTGTATTTTATTGAAACCACAGAGGATGTGTCATTTTTTTATTCAACAGTGGCTTGATAGGTGAAAATAAACATTTGACACACCTTACATGTGTCAATGGGCAGTGGCATTCAGAAGAATTAATATTAACAACGTACAAAAAAAGAAATATAATTTCATAAAGTGCAACTAATTGGATTCATGTCAACTCTGTCAGACACCATAAAAGGCATTTCATTTTTACAATTATTGTCCAACAAGGCCTTGATTGTTTAACTAACATTAGATTATTAAAATATGCAATACAAATATGCAATACTCTAAAAGTAGAGAACTTTACAGACCACGAGTGTTATTATTGCACTACATGTAATGAGTGCATGAATAAAGGGTCCTTATGGAATAGCTGACCATACTCATTCCTGATTCATTTTAGACACATTTTTACCAAATCCCCGGAATCTTTTAGGAATCACAGAAATATACTTTAAAGTCACAGAGGGCTATTGCAAGAAAATACCTAAGATAATTATTTCAATTAATACCCATCCTTTGCTCCGGGCAAGGGCATTCATTTTTTAATCGGCATCATTCACACAAATATTAGTTTTTAGTGTATCATGTATAAATGGTAATGCAACACGGTTATTGAACCAATAGAACAAATGACCAGCCGGCTTGGGTAGCAACCCTAGATTTGTGTCGGGACTATATCTTGTGGAAGGATTAAATAGTATGAATAAATTAATCAAAATAAAGTTTTTTAATTACAATATGTTAATCATTATTTTAATATGTTGATAATGTGCGGCGGTCTAAGGCACTGCATCTCAGTGCTAGAGGCGTCAATACAGACACCCTTTTTGGAATCCAGGCTGTATCACAACAGGCCGTGATTGGGAGTCTCATAGGGCGGTGCAAAATTGGCCCGCGTCATCCGGGTTTGGCCAGTGTAGGCCGTCATTGTAAATAAGAATTTGTTCTTAACTTACTTGCCTAGTTAAATAAAGGTTAAATACAAATATATATATATACTCTGGGGGCCAAAAGTTTGGAATACTAGCCATATCTACTCGCTGCTAGCGTGATCGTGCAATCGGCGAAACACAAAGGCCACAATAACATGACTCCATTCATTTTTAGATCGGACAGCAGGCTCAATCAGCCAATGGCGTCATTGGTTGTACTCTCCCAGCGGGAAAAAAATAAATTTACAGCTATAGTGCATAGATATGTCTGAGACACCCTCTCATCAATCAGAATTATGTAGGGAGACAGGAAAAACACCCCAAATAGTGTCTAGCAAGCATAAACTAGCTAGTTTGGAATGGCACGGCTCATCAGGATAACTGACTAAACTGACTGAACCGAATCTCCACTCGACATACATCATCAATTTGGGAACCAGGCGTGTCCATATAGCTGCTCCCATCCTCCCTGAAAACCGGAACATCTGGTTGTTGGGGATTCGGAAGAGGCTAAACAAAGATGATGGATATACTGACAAAAAACACTACACGACCAAAAGTATGTGGACACCTGCTCTTCGAACATCTCATTCCAAAATCATGGGCATTAATATGGAGTTGGTCCCCCGTTTGCTGCTATAACAGCCTCCACTCTTCTGGGAAGGCCTTCCACTAGATGTTGGAACATTGCTGCAGGGACTTGCTTCCATTCAGCCACAATAGCATTAGTGAGGTCGGGCACTGATGTTGGGCGATTAGGCCTGGCTCGCAGTCGGCGTTCCAATTCATCCCAAAGGTGTTCGATGGGGTTGAGTTCAGGGCTCTGTGCAGGCCAGTAATATTCTTCCACACCGATCTCGACAAACCATTTCTGTATGGACCTTTGTGCATGGAGGCATTATCATGCTGAAACAGGGAAGGGCCTTCCCCAAACTGTTGCCACGAAGATGGAAGCACAGAATCATCTTGAATGTCATTGTATGCTGTAACACTAAGATTTCCCTTCACTGGAACTAAGGGGCATACCCCAAACCATGAAAAACAGCCCCAGACCATTATTCCTCCCCCACCAAACTTTACAGTTTGCACTATGCATTCGGGCAGGTAGCGTTCTTCTGGCATCCATCAAACCCAAATTTCTCCGTCGGACTGCCAGATGGTGAAGCGTTATTCCTCACTCCAGAGAACGCGTTTCCACTGTTCCAGAGTTCAATGGCAGCGAGCTTTACACCATACGACACTTGGCATTGGCGCATGGTGGAAAACGGAAAACCATTTCATGAAGCTCCCGACAAACAGTTATTGTGCTGATGTTGCTTCCAGAGGCAGTTTGGCCTTCCACTTCGTAAATGAGCCGTTGTTCCTCCTAGACGTTTCCACTTCACAAGAACAGCACTTAAAGTTGACCAGAGCAGCTCTATCAGGGAAGACATTTGACAGGTGGTATCCTATAACAGTTTCAAGCTGAAAGCCACTGAACTCTTCAGTAAGGCCATTCTACTGCCAATGTTTGTCAATGGAGATTGCATGGATTTGTGTAAAATTTTATACACCTGTCAGCAAAGGGTGTGGCTGAAATAGCCAAATCCACTAATTTGAAGGGGTGTCCACATACTTTTGTACAGTATATATAGTGTACATGTCTCTACGCACTAAGAACGGGAGCCATTGTCCACAAAGCAGCACGGCAGGCTCTCGCTCCCATCTATCTTTAATTTGGATTGGTGGATACATCTCATTATTGTAATCATTTTTTAAATATTCGATGAGGATTGTTGACGTCAACTGCCTGTATTCAATGGAGAGAGATGCTATGCTACTAGCCTCATGCCATGAATATGCATAGCCTTCGAGACAACACCGATATGAAGTGTTTTTTCTCAAAGTTGCCGGGGTGTCACGTGTCCTACTTACTGTATATTAGTAAACTTAAAACAATTTAAGCAATATGAAGCTTCTATTAGATCAATAAACCTTAACTAGCAAAAAAGTCATTCATTTATTTGTTTACCAAATTCAACACTTTCTCAATGACCGCAAGAAAAAAAACTCCTTGCTTGGTGGGGCAAAATGTTGGGGTAACCATGTTGCTGGGGATTGGAAGTGTCCAGTGCAAGAGAGGCAGAGTAGTGCAGAAGGTGTAGTATGCGGAGGCAGTGAAGAAAGTAGAGGATGGGTCAAGGGATCTGGAGAGTGAGTAGCAGAGGACTAAGCCAATAAGTGATATATGCTTCAGTAAGGTTGGCATATTAGCGTTCATAGCAATGGTTATGAACTGTACCGCAGAAATGACAAAAATGTAGATAGATAAGATAGGTACTTTATTGAACCCCGAGGGGAAATGTCTTTATCAAGCAGCTACGAAAAAACACAGGGCAGGTGCAAAATGCCAGAACGAAATACACAAGACAGATCCACGATACATAGTGCGGCAGTATGAAAGTGTATAAAAATACAAGTCTGGAGTGCGAAAATCTATAAAAAGGGATTGCATAGTATGGGTGAATGGCTGAATATGTACACTATACAGTGTACATGATATTTATCTATATCAACTTGCAATATTTTTATGATTTTTGTTACAGTGTTAGGTGAAAAGATCATATTAATATTGCAAGTTGATATAGATAAATAAGGAATATTTGCATGGTTAACTATACTATACTATACAGGTCGATTGCAGAGAAATACTTAAATAGCTAAATGTGCATATGATATAAGTGAGGGTAATAATAGTTTACTTAATATACATTCTGGTTAAATGAACAGGTAATTGAACATTTGCATGGATAAATTAACTGTACATGTCACGTTGGGGTGTGTAGCTAGACCAAGGCGCAGCGCAGTGATAGTTAGACATTATATTTATTTATAAATATACTCAATGACGAACTACATAAAACAACGTATGACCAAACCTGAACACTACTGACATTGAAGACAACAAACCACACCTAGGTGTGGAACATTCAAACATAAGTAGGATCCCTAATTAGAGACAATGCATAGCAACCGCCTCTAATTAGGGATCCAACACAAAACACCACACAGAACTAGAATACTAGATCTGTCAGGCTCTGACTATGGCAACATAGAGAAGCAAAAGGCTTCTCTATGGCCAGAGCCTGACAGTACAGGTAAATGACAGGAAGAGATACTTAAATATCTAAATGTGCGTATGATATAATTTAGGGTAATAATAATAATAATTCCCTTAAAATAAAGTCCTTAGTACAGGGTTTAATTACATATAAATGCACGTAATTAAACCTTCCCAACAGAACAGGACTGACTAAAAGGACTGTATTTTAAGGGAATTATTATTAATTAGTATGTTACCAATTGAACAACATCTATTGCAGGATAAATCAATGTTAAAGTTTACATAGCTGGCCATATATGGATGTTAAATTGTACTTTATGGGTTGGTTATGTAGGCATCTTCTAACCCATCACTTTCTACTACATATAATACAATAAAATTATATCTATACATTAAAAACCAAAGTCTATCAGAATTCCAGTCATTCCAATTAATGTTTTACCCCTTGATCTTCAAGAATAGGACTTGGAATATGAAAGTATAGATTAGCCAAATTGTTTTACCTGAGCATGACCCCAAAACTAAGGACTTATTGGACAGCGTTCTGTTGTTTATGATTTTGTAGTCATGGAGGACTGATTGGGCTCATTGATTTGAGTTGAAAAATAAATGCTGCGCTCATGGAATGGCATGCTTTGCCAAGAGTGTGCAAAGCTATCATCAAGGCAAAGGGTGGCTACTTTGAAAGATCTAAAATATACAATATATTTTGATTTGTTTAACACTTTATTGGTTACTACATAATTCCTTATGTGTTATTTCATAGTTTTGATGTCTTCACTATTATTCTACAATGTAGAAAATAGTAAATCTCTTTTTACATAAACCGATGGCACAAAGTGCTATACAGAAACCCAGCCTAAAACCCCAAACAGCAAGCAATGCAGATGTAGAAGCACTGTGGCTAGGAAAAACTCCCTAGAAAGGCAAAAACCTAGAAAGAAACCTAGAGATGAATCAGGCTCTGACGCATGGCCAGTCCCCTTCTGGCTTGAATGTGCCCAAAACTTTGACTGGTACTGTATACATAATTTATAAGTCCAGAAATGTATGTAGCAGATTGCCCCTTTAAGTCTATCAAAAGTGTGCAAGTTTGAGCATGTGTCCATTAGGCCAATGGATTTTCTTTTTTTATGAGCATGAATTAAATTGAGCAATAAAAGCCCCACTGTTATTCCATATGCTTGTTTCTGCACTATGCAGTTGTTGCAAGAGTGCATTTTTCACTGGCTGCCCACTGGTTTCAAAAACAATGATTGATAGGCAGTTTAAACTTCTTGAATTCAACCATTATTGGGTTAAAATACACATTTACATTTGTGAACAGCCATCCACAACAACCACAATCCGTAAGGGGCAAATAGCTAAATGAGAGAGCAGCAGTGTGATTCACATCAATGCGCTATGTAGATATCAATAATAAGTGATATCCGTATCGCCGTAGACTACACCACTGCTGTCATTCTTACCTCCAAGCGTTTATTCAAGCTGTATAATCTTTGGATGCCGACAGCAGTCACACCATTGAAAGACATAGCTTGGACTGTAGCCTGCAAAAGCCTATTCCTGCTCTTTTCCCGCGTGTCATCATAGTGGTCTCTGACAGACTCGCTCAGGTGGAACAGATTTAAACTTGCGCCGCTACTGCATCCTAGTGAAAATCAGATATGTTTTACCTTACCTTTAAATGAAAGATGTCAGGCAGCTTGTTGGCCATTTTCTCTCCCCTTGCATCTGGCTAACCTTCATTTCGGAAGGTTGTGGTTGTTTTTACTTTATGATAATCCACATATTGTGGGGAATGTCACAGGGAACATCTTCGCTAAACAAATAGACACGAAAACAGGCCTAGTAGCGGAGATTGATCATCATAGATAGCGCTGCAGATAATCAAATCCCTTTTTCAATGCTGATTTGATTGTCATTGAGAAAATGGAGAAGTGTCAAAGATTTTTTCCGCAAACATCCTTTCTTAATTTAAAAGTAATCATCTAGTTTAGTATCTGTAATCTGATAACAATATTTTTGCTGGTAATGTAACGGATTACAGTTACCGTTTTTTGTAATCCCTTACATGTAACGGATTACATGTAATCTGTTACTCCCCAACCCTGTTTGTATCACATAGTATAATGGTTTTATATTATAATCCAGTTGGGGGTGGTAATGCAACATATTGGATGCCAACTGTTCTTAAACGCCAAAGAAGAAGAAGAATGCCCCAGTATGTAGGTAGAGGGTTAGGGTTAATGTTAGGGGTTAGGTTAAAGGGTTCCTGTTAGGGTTAGGGGAAGGCTTAGCTAACATGCTAAGTAGTAAATAGTAGCACAATTGCTAATTAGCTAAAATGCTGCAGTTGTCCTTTGAGTTGCTAGATAGATGCAAATACCTATAGGAAATACCTAGGCGTCTGGTTAGACTGTAAACTCAACTTCCAGACTCACATTAACCATCTCCAATCCAAAATTAAATCTAGAATCGGCTTCCTATTTCGCAACAAAGCCTCCTTCACTCATGCTGCCAAACATGCCCTTGTAAAACTGACTATCCTACCGATCCTTGACTTTGGCGATGTAATTTACAAAATAGCATCCAACACTCTACTCAGCAAAATTGGATGTAATCTATCACAGTGCCATCCATTTTGTTACCAAAGCCCCATATACTACCCACCACTGCGACCTGTATGCTCTCGTTGGCTGGCCTTCACTACATATTAGTTGCCAAACCCACTGGCCACTGGTCATCTACTGGTCATCTATAAGTCTTTACTATTTAAGTCCCGCCTTATCTCAACTCGCTGGTCACCATAGCAACACCCACCCGTAGCATGTGCTCCAGCAGGTATATTTCACTGGTCACCCCCAAAGCCAACACCTTTGGCCACCATTTCTTCCAGTTCTCTGCTGCCAATGACTGGAACGAATTGCAAAAATCATTGAAGCTGGAGGTTCCTATCTCCCTCACTAACTTTAAGCATCAGCTGTCAGAGCTGCTTATCGATCACTGCACCTGTATATAGCCCATCTGTAAATAGCCCACTCTTCTACCTAATCCCCATATTTATTATTTTCGCTCATTTTGCACTCCAGTATCTCTATTTGCACATCATCATTTGCACATCTGTCACTCCAGTGTTAATTCTAATTTGTAACTTATTTCGCCGCTATGGCCTATTTATTGTCCTACCTTCCTAACCTTACTGCATTTTGCACTACATTTGCACACTCTGTATATAGATTCTCTATTGTGTTATTGACTGTACATGTGTTTATTCTCATGTGTTGTTTTTTGTCGCACTGCTTTGCTTTGTCTTGGCCAGGTCGCAGTTGTAAATGAGAACTTGTTCTCAACTGGCCTACCTGGTTAAATAAAGGTGAAATTAAAAAATTTAAAAAATTTAAAAAGATTTGTGTTATACGTGTCACGTTATGTAACCATACCAAATATAACATATCATAGTAATTCGATTGTCTCCCATTTAAAATGTGGCCTACTATGTTATGTCTAGTCTATAAAACCAGTCTGCTACATTAGATTCATTTGATCATGCCGCACTTCATTCATACAGGAAGCTCCGTTTGGCCAGGATGGAGACAGGAGACATTTGATTGGTTAAACCACTCGGTTCACGTAATGACTCAACAGCTGGGGGCAAGACTCACGAGTAGTATCTCATTAAATAGCGATTGGATCTATTGTGAGAGAGAACATTCACATGAGGCGGCTGAAAGGTTGACACTGTAACAACAACTGGGAGGTGATTTTCCGACTCATTCAGCGTGTTTATTCTCTGTTCTTCAAGCTAATTACATATGGACTTTATCGCCGTGCATTTGGAGTGAATATTCCGTAAGTAGCTTACTCTCATTTTGTAACTTTATTTTTGTGGGCATCTTTTCACAAATTTGGCAAAGTTACTTCGCATGAAATGTGTTGTGTGTTCATGTATTTCGTTTTTTATAGATCGTTATCTGGGTCATTTTAAGAAAACTGTGGCTTACCTCTCACCATAATAATGACACCAAATATTTTTCTTGTTCATATTGAGTTTTTTTTTTTTTTTAGTTAAATTGCGAACCATTTTTATATGTTGTAGAACAGGGTCAGTAGCATGAAATCGGCTTGTCTCTGGGGGTTCATGAATCGATTTTTACAGACATATTGACAATTTTTTTTTTTATATATATATGTGTATGTGTGTTCTCTCCCACTTTGTAAATGTCATAATGCAGAAGCAAGTATTAGATTTATTTAAATACTAATGTCAACATAGTACAACAAAATCATTTACAGGGAATAGCTGCCTCAATTCCATATCACTGGTGTTATCCTACCCTTTATAAAAATAAACCTTTTTCCTTGGTCAAATGTTCATTGGAGGCAGGTCTGTTGTTAAAAGCACATGGTGGGTGTGCACTCTCTCATTTGGTAATTTTAATACAGGGCCTTAAAATGCTCAGTGGTGTTAGTTTTATAGTAAGGGGAAAGGAATTTTTGATCAAATCACATGAGTAAGTGGTTATATTTACATTTTAAGAATTGTGGTTCGAGCTACTTTGGCTGCCATTTTAGAGCTTGTCTGCAGATTTGTCACTGGTGTTATAGTTCCTGCTGATGTTAATAGAAGTGTTACCTTCACTGGTGTTACGCAATATAACTTTTCACATACCAGTTTAACATTAATTATTACTAATCAAAACATTTTACATAACATTTTAGTCATTTAGCAGACGCTCTTATCCAGAGTGACTTACAATTAGTTAGTGCATACATTAATATTGTCTTTTCTGTCTTTGATTTATATATGCTACATCCTAAACTTCCAGAGTGTAGTTTGGGTTTTAATCATCTCTGAAACCCCACAATTTAAATCTTGCATTATTGCATCAGATGCTCATACCAGTTGTGTGTCTGTCCATTTTATATTAGGGTTTCCACAATGTGTCATTATAGATTTGAGTCTTACATTTTGTGTTTCTTATTCACAGATATCATTCAGGTCTTTGCTAGAACAACTTTCAGCTCGGCTCCATACAACATCCAGTCTGAGAATGAACTGTACAGAGTAAGTGTTCACTAATCTTTTGGATCTCACCAAACACATTTGTAGATGTTACATCTCCACCCGCAACCCCCCCCCCCCCCCCACAAAATCTATCTTTGTTCCTCATCATTTTTCTCCTTCCTTCCTCAGAGTGCTTCATGCGTTTGGAGGCCACTCTATACCCCAGCAGTCTGCCATGCCAGTGGACCTCGCCATGCGACTGTGCCTGAGCCAGAGCCTGCCCCTCTGTCACCTACAGGGTGTGTCCCCTATGAAGACCCTGAGACCTCACCTTCACACCAGAGACTACCAGTCTCCCAGGACCAGCCTTCACACTGTGCCACACTCCTCTTCATCGTCATCCTCTTCTTCCTCCTCCCCAGAGCGATCAGAGACAAAGAGCTGTGTGCGCAGAAGCACTGCCAGCCCTAAGAAGAATCGTGTAGTGTTTGCTGATACTAAGGGGCTGTCTCTCACTGCAGTGCGACTGTATATACCAGACAACTCCTCGTCCCCTTCCACGGCCCAGAGGGTTGACTCCTCTTCCCCCTCCACCACCTCCTCCCCTGTCAGACTGCAGGGCACGTGGCCAAGTCCTGCCGTTGGGAAACAGCAGCTCTGTCGGTTAAGTCTGGCCTTCCCCCAACCCATGGCAGACTTCAAGACCTTCCAAGCCCGCCTGCAGGAGGTCCTGGTGCAGCTGGAAAGCTGCAGTGTGACCGAGCGATCGCTGAGTGGTACCGTGCGCGTCTGCAATGTCAGCTTTGAGAAGGCTGTGCACGTGCGAGTGACCTTTGACTCGTGGCGGAGCCACCGGGACATCCCCTGTTCCTACCTGCAGCAGCGCTATGGGGGCGCTGACACTGACGTGTTTGCCTTTGACGTCCCCCTCCCCCAGAACCTGGATCCCAGAGAGCGTCTGGAGTTCTGTGTGTTGTTCTGGCCAGGCAGTGGGGCCACACTGCGTTGGGACAACAACAGGGGACAGAACTACTGTGTGTGTGTGGAGCCTGAGGGGGCTGGGTATAGTAAAGCCCAGGCCCTGGTACAGCGCCGCATCACCAGTCCCCGCTCCCTCCAACGTCCCCCCTCATGGCCAAGGACTGGGAGGACCAGCCTGAAAAGCCCCCTGAACCCTGATCTCTCCCACCCCTCGGAAGCCTTCATCAGCCAAAGTTCGGGGCGACTGGATAACTCTGTGACTTTCTGGTAGAGGGAACACGCCCTAGTCTGGTCAGGCTGCGAGCCAGCTTTGCCTTTCTGATTCGGGTTTGGCTGTAAGTAGCTGTCTCAACTTGTCAGCTGGACAATCTGTTGCCAAGAAAATGTGCCATGTTAAACCTGATTTAATCTTAATCGAGGAAGTGACTTGTTGAATTGACCCAATCTGATGGTAGAGGTTAGGAGGACTACAATGTGTTCCTTTGTAGTGGCCCCTACTTCTACGGTTCATCTGGGCCCCAACTAATGTGAAAATGATTTGCACCTGTGTATTTCTTACAGAATATAGGCCTGTTTTTATATTTATTTTTTTCTACCTATTTCAGTGGGTGAGTTTCCCAATACCAAGATCATATCTTATTGAATATTTGAGTGTGCCTAGGCTTCTGGGAAACTCCAGATGTTTGTTTTTAGGTGTATATGAGGTACTAATTGTACAAACACAATGCCCTTCCACTGAGGCTGGATGTTCTTTATAACTGCCATGCAGACTTCTCCAACTTCAGCCACCTTAACTGGCATTTGAACAAATGAATATGTGCCTTGAGTTTTATTAAACATTTGAAAATAATATTGTGTACAGTTCTCATTCTGAAACTTCATTGATAGAAAAACAGACCAATCATACCACCCTCCAGTTTCCTATATTAGTTATCAGAAGGCCTCTACGCTCACCCCTAACATAACAATGAACAACTCAAATGAGCCTACTTTGACAAATGTGGGTGGAATCTTGCACATTCTTTTTGTTGTCCCGTGAATAGAATGCTGTAGTGTTTGTCCAAAGCAGATGAACAACAGTGATAAAACTGATCAAGCATTGAGTGTTTTGTGTGTGTAGTTTGCTCACACGGGTTGCATATTTTGGGGAATATTTAGAGGTGGAAACTTTCCATGGGAATAAATGCAAATTTAATATGAATACCATTTAAATGTAGATATTTTTTGCATTGACTATATTTACCATATATGTAGACAAACATAAACCTTTTACCTTATAAGTAGACATAATTAAATCCTTCCAATAGAAATAAAAACAATTTAGTTACGAAATGAACTTTAATTAAATGAGTTGACTCTTCACATGGGATTATTTCACTGAACAACAAAAGAAAGGGAATATTGAAAGATCCCCAATGATCCATCGCATCTCCCAAAAACATTTCAACACACATCTGTAAAATAATAGTATAGAAACTAAAGCTTTGGTTGTCTTCCTCCAAGGCTTCCATGTCTTCTCCCTGGACCTTCTCAATGTCCACCTCTTGAACATCAGACTGATTCCTCATCTTCACTGTCACTTTCCAACCTTGGTGAGGATGGCTTGTTGTCAGGCTCAAAAGACCTCAAATTTGCCTGGATGGCCACCAATGTTTCAACCCTTGTATTGGTCAGCCTGTTGAGTGCTTTGGTGTGTGTGTCCCCAAACAAGGACCAGTTGCGCTCTGAAGCGGCTGATGTTGGTGGGATTTGGAGGATGATTGAGGCAATGGGAAAGAGCCTCAGATCCACAAAGTCCCTTCCACCAGGTGGCTGATGAGATATGTTGGCACGACTGCCATATTGCATCACCATCCCAAAGCCCTTGCTTGGAAGTGTACTTCGCCAGACTGCCAAGAACCTTACCCTCAACCTGGCCAAGGTGGTGAGACACTGTAGTGATGACACCATAGGCCTTGTTGATCTCTGCACCAGACAGGATGCTCTTGCCAGCATACTTGGGGTCCAACATGTACGCTGCGGCGTGTATGGGCTTCAGGCAGAAGTCTTCATGCTGTTTGATGTATTTCAGAACTGCAGTTTCCTCTGCTTGGAGCAACAGTGAAGTGGGCAGGGCAGTATGGATTTCTTCTCTTACATCTGCAAGCAGAGTCTGAACATCAGACAGGATGGCGTTGTCTCCCTCAATCTGTACAATGGCTACTGCTATAAGTTTCAGGTTGCTTATCACTCTCTCCCAAAATACATCACCCAGGAGGATCTTCTTGATGGGACTGTCCATATCGGCAGACTGTGATATGGCAATTTCTTGGAGAGACTCAATCCCCTCCAGGAGACTGTCAAACATGATGACAACACCACCCCAACAGGTGTTGCTGGGAAGCTTCAATGTAGTGCTCTTGTTCTTCTCACTTTGCTTGGTGAGGTAGATTGCTGCTATAACTTGATGACCCTTCACATACCTAACACTTTCCTTGGCTCTCTTGTACAGTAGTGTATCCATTGTTTTCAGTGCCATGATGTCCTTGAGGAGCAGATTCAATGCATGAGCAGCACAGCCAAAGGGTGTAATGTGAGGGTAGGCCAAGCAGCCTTCATGTTTGCAGAATTGCCTGTCACTAGTGCAAATACCTTCTGTGGTCCAAGGTCATTGATGACTGCCTTCAGCTCATCTGCAATGTAGAGACAGTTGTGTCTGTTGTCCCTTGTGTCTGTGCTCTTGTAGAATACTGGTTGAGGGGTAGAGATTATGTAGTTAATTATTCCTTGCCCACTAACATTCGACAACCCCTCAGCGATGATTGCAATACAGTCTGCTTTCTCTATGATTTGCTTGACCTTCACTTGAACTCTTTAACTCTACATCCAGCAAATTAGTAAAATAAAGCATGTCTGGTTGGAGGGGTGTATGCTGGGCCAAGAACATTCAGAAATATCTTCCAATACACATTGCCTGTGAGCATCAGAGGTGAAACGGTTGCAAACACAGCTCGAGCAAGACATTCATCAACATTTCTCTGACAACGTTCCTCCATTGAGTCAAAAAACTTCTGATTCCAGGAGGACCATGAGCTTTTGCAATCGTAAGGTGTCTGATTCATCATTTTCACCTCGAATAGAAGTAGAGGGACTTTTGATAGAGGTTGCTTGTTGTGAGCCCTGAGGGAACTTTATGCACTTGGTCAGATGATTCTGCATCTTTGTTGCAGTCTTCACATATGATTTGGCACAGTATTTGTAAATGTACACAGCTTTTCCTTCTACATTTGCTGCAGTTTAATGTCTCCACACATCAGATAGTGCCTGTGGCATTTTCCTGTTAAGATTAGAAAGAAATTAGTAAAATACACCCAAATACTATTCCATGTACAGATAAATAGTTAAGCAGTTAGATTAAACAACTCCTTTGTAAGATAAATGTTTTAAAATGAAACGTATGGAAACAGGTGAATTAACACTCTTCAGTACGCAGGCTCAAGCAAGCTAAAATCCACATGGTAGCAAAAACTAACTAGCTGAACTTGTTAACAAGTTAGAAATTATTTAAACACTGATGTAGGCTACTATTTATTAGTTAACAAAAAATCATGTATGTCATATAAAATATATTCACCCCACCCAGTATTGTAATCAAAACTTACCAGAAAGCATGTAGTCCTTGGCTCAGACAGTGTAGTAGTGTGGGCTCAATGGCATCTCATTAGTGTGCAAGATCTTGAGAATCAGCTGAACATGATGGAAGAATGCACTGTTTATGCATTGGGGATAGTTTAACAAAAATATGCCACAAGACCTAGAATTGCCTTTTGTGTTTCCATCTTTTTTGATGAATTTATGCAAAAATCCCCAAATTCCAGGGTTTAACTTCCCATGGAAAATTCCTGGAAATTTACCGGAAAGCTTCCAACCCTTTGCTCACACTTCCACTACTGAACACTAGCTAAGGGCTTGCTATTACTTTAAATTGTTTTAATTGAACCTTTATACAGTGGGGAGAACAAGTATTTGATACACTGCCGATTTTGCAGGTTTTCCTACTTACAAAGCATGTATAGGTTTGTAATTTTTATCATAGGTACACTTCAACTGTGAGAAACGGAATCTAAAACAAAAATCCAGAAAATCACATTGTATGATTTTTAAATAATTAATTTGCATTTTATTGCATGACATAAGTATTTGATCACCTACCAACCAGTAAGAATTCCGACTCTCACAGACCTGTTAGTTTTTCTTTAAGAAGCCCTCCTGTTCTCCACTCATTACCTGTATTAACTGCACCTGTTTGAACTCGTTACCTGTATAAAAGACACCTGTCCACACACTCAATCAAACGGACTCCACACACTCAATCAAACAGCTGTGTAAGGACATCAGGGATAAAATTGTAGACCTGCACAAGGCTGGGATGGGCTACAGGACAATAGGCAAGCAGCTTGGTGAGAAGGCAACAACTGTTGGCGCAATTATTAGAAAATGGAAGAAGTTCAAGATGACGGTCAATCTCCCTTGGTCTGGGGCACCATGCAAGATCTCACCTCGTGGGGCATCAATGATCATGAGGAAGGTGAGGGATCAGCCCAGAACTACACGGCAGGACCTGGTCAATGACCTGAAGAGAGCTGGGACCACAGTCTCAAAGAAAACCATTAGTAACACACTGCGCCGTCATGGATTCAAATCCTGCAGCGCACGCAAGGTCCCCCTGCTCAAGCCAGCGCATGTCCAGGCCCATCTGAAGTTTGCCAATGACCATCTGGATGATCCAGAGGAGGAATGGAAGAAGGTCATGTGGTCTGATGAGACAAAAATATAGCTTTTTGGTCTAAACTCCACTCGCCGTGTTTGGAGGAAGAAGAAGGATGAGTACAACCCCAAGAACACCATCCCAACCGTGAAGCATGGAGGTGGAAACATCATTCTTTGGGGATGCTTTTCTGCAAAGGGGACAGGACGACTGCACCGTATTGAGGGGAGGATGATGGGGCCATGTATCGCGAGATCTTGGCCAACAACCTCCTTCCCTCAGTAAGAGCATTGAAGATGGGTCGTGGCTGGGTCTTCCAGCATGACAACGACCAGAAACACACAGCCAGGGCAACTAAGGAGTGGCTCCGTAAGAAGCATCACAAGGTCCTGGAGTGGCCTAGCCAGTCCCCAAACCTGAACCCAATAGAAAATCTTTGGAGGGAGCTGAAAGTCTGTATTGCCCAGCGACAGCCCCGAAACCTGAAGGATCTGGATGGAGGAGTGGACCAAAATCCCTGCTGCAGTGTGTGCAAACCTGGTCAAGAACTACAGGAAACGTATGATCTCTGTAATTGCAAACAAAGGTTTCTCTAACAAATATTAAGTTCTGCTTTTCTGATGTATCAAATACTTATGTCATGCAATAAAATGCAAATTAATTACTTAAAAATCATACAATGTGATTTTCTGGATTTTTGTTTTAGATTCCGTCACTCACAGTTGAAGAGTACCTATGATAAAAATTACAGACTTCCACATGCTTTGTAAGTGGGAAAACCTGCAAAATCGGCAGTGTATCAAATACTTGTTCTCCCCACTGTATAGCCTGGAATCGAACCAGGGTCTGTAGTGACGATTCTAGCACTGAGATGCAGAGCCTTAAACCGCTGCTCCACTTGGGAGCTCCAAAATCTGCCACGTCATGCATTCCAAACCGCCTGTGTCAATGGATGTTCTGGGTGGAAGAATGTTACAATAGCATGTCTCCCCATTAGCAACCCTGACTGGCACGCCTACCTATCTTCCTCTGTCAATCTGCAGTACTATTGGTTAATGCTGTAGAGCCTCCGACATCAACTCACTTGGACAGCAGGCACAGCAAGTGGTCTGTTACCATGGCAGCATCAGAGCCTGTGTTTACATTCTAGGGTGGAGTCACCATGTGTTGAGAATAGGGAGTGATGTGAGTCTGCTTTCACTTGTTCTCTCTCTCTTACTCACCCCCTTCTCTCTAGGACTATAATGTCCTGGGACTAAAGACTTTGTGAATAGTTCCAGGTAGTTAAGTCAGCCTGAAACTAGTTTGTGCCTGTGTACACGGTTCTCGCATTGTATGGTCATAATGAAAAGTGATGCCATGTGTCATGAACCTTTCCCTCAAAACATAAACATTATAGTCCTCTAATTCCAAATACAACTCAAAAGCCAGCATGGCATGTGTCCACTATTGTCAGTTCTGACCAACCTGGTCTTAGTATTATATGTGATGTTTCCATCACCTATTTTGTATGATATGTTATGAATTACAATTCCTATTACATGTTACGAATTGGCGGAACATACTATATGTTACGAATTTGCAAAACATATGAACATACGAATTCTAGCTATGTGGCTAATGTTAAGCTTAGGAGAAAGGTTAAAGGGTTAGGGAAGGGTTTGCTAAAAGGGTTAGCTAACATGCTAAGTAGTTGCAAAGTAGCTAAAAAGTAGTAAGTAGTTGAAAAGTTACTAAAATGCTAAAGTTGTCCGTGATGAGATTTTAAGTTTTGTTATACGCCCACTCATCCACCCCGACCAACCACTCTTATTTAACCTCACCAAACGTGCCATACAGGTATCATACTAATTTGAGTGTCCTGGATTAACACTTACTATGGTATGTTTGACGTCTGAGACCAGGCTGTTCTGGCAGGCTGGTACAGGGAGACCTACATGTTGTGGAATGTTCCAAGTTCCAACCCCACAATGAAACAGCATGTCCTGTTCCAAAACGGCACATCCTGGCTCCCAAGTGGCGCAGTGGTCTAAGACACTGCATCTCAGTGCTAGAGGCGTCACTACAGACAACCTGGTTTGAATCCAGACTGTATCACAACCGACCGTGATTGGAAGTCCCATAGGGCAGCGCACAATTGACCCAGAGTCGTCTGAGTTTGGCCGGTGTAGGCTGTCATTGTAAATAAGAATTTGTTCTTAACTGACTTGCCTAGTTAAATAAAAGGTTAATAAAAAAATAATAACAAAAACCACATATTACCCAATAGTTATGCCAAGTTAAATGTCTGGACTTGTGTAAAGCTCTCCCAGTGAAATGTCAGTCGGTGGTCTGTTTCTAAAATGCAGGCCTGTAATTTATCGCCAACCAGTCTGCTTCTCGGTGCCGATCTGAAAGCTCCCTTGTTGATTCTAGTGTTGTCCCACCTGAATGCTACTAACATTTATGAACCACTCGATAAGAAGAGTGATTATGTTGCTGTGGGAACATAGTTTTCTTTTATGCTTATTGCTGCCGCTCTTCACCATGACAGAAGTGGGAACGCTCTTTTGTCAGCAGCACACCTGAGACGGGCCTGAGGAGACAAACAGAGAACTGGTCACATTGTGTTCCACAGTTTGGCAGGTGTACAACAATGTTGTGCATATTCCTCTCAAAGTGCAGGACTTGTCACTAGTAGGAAATATGAAAACATTGGTCCCCTCTACTGGTGGTTTGAATGTTGGCCTGCGGAGTACAATAAAAAGTTGCTAAAATGCTAAAGTTGTCCGTGATGAGATTTGAAACTGCGTTATACGCCCACTCATCCACCCCGACCAACCACTCTACTTTAAATTTTACCTTAAGGTAACCATCTGTCTTATTTAACCTTACCAAACGTGACATACAGGTATCATATTCATTTGAGTGTCCTGGATTAACAGTTACTATGGTACGTCTGACGTCTGAGACCAGGCTGTTCTGGCAGGCTGGTACAGGAAGGCCTACATGTTGTGGAATGTTCCAAGTTCCAACCCCACAATGAAACAGCATGTCCTGTTCCAAAACGGCACATCCTGGCTCCCAAGTGGCGCAGTGGTCTAAGACACTGCATCTCAGTGCTAGAGGTGTCACTACAGACAACCTGGTTCAAATCCAGACTGTATCACAACCGACCGTGATTGGGAATCCCATAGGGCAGCGCACAATTGACCCAGAGTCGTCCGAGTTTGGCCAGTGTAGGCCGTCATTGTAAATAAGAATTTGTTCTTAACTGACTTGCCTAGTTAAATAAAAGGTTAATAAAAAAAGAATAACAAACACCACATATTACCCAAATAATTATACCAAGTTAAATGTCTGGACTTGTGTAAAGCTCTCCCAGTGAAATGTCAGTCGGTGGTCTTTTTCTAAAATGCAGGCCTGTAATTTATCGCCAACCAGTCTGCTTCTCGGTGACGATCTGAAAGCTCCCTTGTTGAGTCTAGTGTTGTCCCACCTGAATGCTACTAACATTTATGAACCACTCGATAAGAAGAGTGATTATGTTGCTGTGGGAACATAGTTTTCTTTTATGCTTATTGCTGCTGCTCTTCACCATGACAGAAGTGGGAACACTCTTTTGTCAGCAGCACACCTGAGACGGGCCTGAGGAGACAAACAGAGAACTGGTCACATTGCATTCCACAGTTTGGCAGGTGTACAACAATGTTGTGCATATTCCTCTCAAAGTGCAGGACTTGTCACTAGTAGGAAATATGAAAACATTGGTTCCCTCTACTGGTGGTTTGAATGTTGTCCTGCAGAGTACAATATTTGGGCCGTTTTAATTACAATCTCTTTGCCTCTTTCTTTACTTCCAGTGGACAGTTATCCAAATAGAGAGACACAGTGACACTAGTGTGAGTTTCTCAATCTTGAAGTTTCATCTGTTACTTATTTTATCATCCACACAATCTCAAATAGAAACAAATCCCAGAGTAGAACGAAGTGTTTCATAGAGTTACTGTCTGGTAGGTAACAACCAGATATAGGACCAAACAGGTAACATCAATAGCTGACAACCAGGTAGATTCAGCTCAAAAGGCATTGCATGAGTCATGTCTTGAAAAGATAAGGGGGTTTTAGCAGGGGAAAGCAATTGAACATGGAGCACTGAAGGAGCTATCTGAACTATGTCGTCTATTTTCTGCAGGTCTATCCAACAGGAGCATGGTCCTCTGTGGGCCTTACTTACACCTGACGCTGGGAAGGTGCTTCTTCTTTGGGTTCCAGGTGATCCTGGCGAAACACTCAGCAGCCTTCCTGTCACACTCACAGATGAACATCTCACAACCGTCATTGTTGCCTGAGGATGTGAGAGAAAAAACGACAGGAAGGGTAGAGAAAGAGAGTGACATGGAAAGAGCAAGGGAAAGAGAGTGATGAATACCATGAGCAGTACTATGTTTAATGCAGTACATAGCTAATCCTTGTCGTGTATGAGGTGAGAGGGGAAGGGACTCTTTGGAGCGACTCACTCTTGCAAGTGACCTTTTGAGGCTTTCGTCAAATGAAATTGATCCAATCAAATGTTATTTTTCACATGTGCCGAATACAACAGGTGTAGACCTTAACCTGAAGCAAGCCCTTAACCAACAATGCAGTTCAAGAAAGAGTTTAGAAAATATTTACCAAATGTACGGGGTATAGATAGATAGATAGATAGATAGATAGGTACTTTATTGATCCCCCGGGGGGGAAATTTCATTATCAAGCAGCTACAACAAAAACACAGGGCAGGTGCAAAATGCCACAACGAAAGTACACAAAAGACAGATACACGGTACATGATACATAGAGCGGCAGTATGAAAAAGTATAGAAATACAGGATATCTGGAGTGCAAAAAAAAGCTATAAAAGGACATTGCATAGTATGAGTGGTTGGCTGAATATGTACACTATACATTGGTGGATGTTGGATGGTTAACTATACTATACAGGTTGATGGCAGAGAAATACTTCAGTAGCTAATGCGTATGATATGAGCGAGGGTAATAATAGTTTACTTAATAGACAGACTGGGTAAATGAACAGGTAGGTGAAAATTTTGCATGGTTAAATTAGCTGTACAGTTAGGTATACAGTTATATTTACAGATAAGTGAATACTTGCATGTTTACACAAACTGTACAGGTAAATGACAGGAAGAGATACTTTAATAGCTAAATGTGTGTATGATATCATTGGGGTAATAATAGTAATTCCCTTAAAATACAGTCCTTAGTGCGCAGGGTTTAATTACAGACAACTGCACTTATTGCACATTTGATATACTAAAAGCAATGAGAAAAGGTGCAACTGGCAGGATACTAATATGCATTCCTGAGTGAATGCCTAGGTCCAATAATTACTTACAATATTGCATGTGATATAATATAACAACTGTACATGGGTATGTATATACAGACCTGTATGAATACGTATGGCCTGAGTGGATGAGTGCTGACGGAACAGAGTTACTCACGGATGGATGCATAATTATTAAACTAGGTCCTAGCACCCCAACAGTTCCAGATCTATGTTGCCGACGGCACGGCACCCCGGTGAGGCATTATATAGTCTCATAGCCGCCGGCAGGAAAGACCTCCTGTAGCGCTCTCTGGCACACCGTGGTGGGATCAGTCTGTGACTGAAAGAGCTCCTCTGCGTCATAACCATAGCGTGCAGAGGGTGGGTGACGTTGTCCATGATGGCCAGCAGTTTGGCCAGGATCCGTCTCTCCGCCACCTCCTCTAGAGTGTCAAGGCTCATCCCCAGGACAGAGCTAGCCTTCCTGATCAGCTTATTTACCCGAGTAGCATCACCGGCTTTGATGTTTGCTCCCCAGCACACCACTGCAAAAAAGATGGCACTGGCCACCACAGACTGGTAGAAGGTATGCAGTAGTTTACTGCACACGTTGAAGGACCTGAGCCTCCTCAGAAAGTAGAGTCGGCTCTGGCCCTTTTTGTACAGGGCCCCGGTGTTACCAGCCCATTCCAGTCTGTTGTCCATATGGACACCCAAGAACTTGTATGACTCAACCATTTCCACATCCATCCCCTTTATAGGGACTGCAGTCAGTTGTGCCTTGGTTCTCCTGAAGTCCACCACCATCTCCTTAGTTTTGCTGATGTTGAGCTGAAGGTGGTTCTGCTCACACCACAACACAAAGTCACTGATTGTGCTCCTGTACTCCTCCTCCTGCCCACCCCTGATGCACCCTACAATAGCAGAGTCATCCGAGAACTTCTGTAGGTGGCATGTTTCAGAGTTATATCTGAAGTCTGAGGTGTAGAGGGTGAACAGGAAGGGGGACAGGACCGTACCCTGGGGGGCCCCTGTGTTGCTAACTGCCCGTTCTGACACACAGCTCTGTAGTCGCACAAATTGTGGCCTACCGGTCAGGTAGTCCGTGACCCAGGAGACTAAGGGTCCTTCCACTTTCATCCTCCTCATCTTCTCACCCAGTAGCAGGGGCTGAATGGTATTGAAGGCACTGGAGAAGTCAAAAAACATGACCCTCACAGTGCAACCTGCGTTGTCCAGGTGAGAGTAGGCCCTCTGCAGAAGGTAGATGATTGCATCATCCACCCCGATGTTGCGCTGGTATGCAAACTGCAGGGGGTCCATTGATGAACACACCAGGGGTCTGAGGTGAGCGAGGACTAACCTTTCCAGGGTCTTCATGATGTGGGATGTTAGCGCTACAGGTCTGAAGTCATTCAGGACAGTGGGGTGTGCCTTCTTGGGCACTGGGACGAGGCAGGATGTTTTCCACAGCACAGGGACCCTTTCTAGGCTCAGGCTAAGGTTGAAAAGACGCTGGAGTATTCCACACAGTTGGTCAGCACAGACCCTCAGCACCCTTGGGCTGATGCCATCAGGGCCCGCCGCTTTCCACTGGTGTAGTCTCTCCAGCTCTCTCTTCACTTGGTTGGTGGTGAAAGCCAGCCCAGGTAGGGAGGTGGGGGGAAGGGGGGTGTTGAGGATCAGTCCAGGGGGGGCAGGGGCGGAGGTGGGGTCACTGATTGTCTCAGCAGAGGTGCTGTGAGCAAAGTGGGGGTGGGATAGCCGTGAGGGTGTGTGGTCTGGGGAGCTGGAGGGGAGGTGGACAGGGCCAGTATCGAACCTGTTAAAAAATTGGTTCAGCTCATTGGCTCTGTCCTGGGTCCCCTCCGTCTGCCCACTGTTTGACTTTTTGAAGCCAGTGATATTTCTCATACCCTTCCACACCTCTCTCACCTGGCTCTGCCTCAGCTTGTCCTCCATCTTCTCCTTATACACTCTCTTCCCCTCAGCAATCCGCAACTTCAGCTCCCTCTGGACGCATTTCAATTTGTCCTTGTCCTTCTCCTTGAAGGCCCTCTTCTTCTCATTCAGCAGGGCCTTCAGGTCGCTGGTGACCCAGGGTTTATTGTTTGGGAAACAGCGTACCTTCCTGGTGGGTACAGTGTTGTCTACACAAAAATTAATATAGTCTGTTATGCAGTCAGTGAGTCCATCGATGTCCTCCCCATGAGCCTCACACAACACATCCCAGTCTGTTGTTTCAAAGCAGTCCTGTAGGGCCTCATTCGCCTCCGGGGACCATCTCCTAATAGTCCTGGTGGTTGCAGGCTGCTGTTGGACCATAGGCCTGTAGAGTGGGGTGAGGTGGACAAGGTTGTGATCCGATCTACCGAGGGGAGGGAGTGCAGTGGAGTTGTATGCATCCTTCACATTAGCATATAACAAGTCCAGAGTTTTATTATTCCTGGTTGGGCACTTCACGAACTGTTTGAACGTGGGCAGCGTTGAAGAGAGAGATGCATGGTTAAAATCCCCCGAAATTGCAAGGAAAGCACTGGGATGCGCTGTCTGTAACCTCGCGATAACAGAGTGGATGACGTCACACGCTGCGTTTGCGTCAGCAGAGGGCGGGATGTAAACAATAACAGCAATGGCCGCCGTGAATTCCCTAGGTAGATAGTAGGGTCTCAGGCTAACGGCTAGCAGTTCAATGTCCGGGCTACAAAACTTTTCCTTAAGAGTAATATGGTTCGGATGACACCATCTGTTGTTAACTAATAAAGCCAGCCCACCACCCTTACTCTTACCGGAAGAGACGCGATCCCTGTCCGCTGTGATGGTCTGGAAACCGTCGATAGTGACGTTCTGTATGGGTATGATGTCGTTCAGCCATGTCTCAGTAAAACACATTAGGCTAGCTTCCCGATAAATCCTTTGTCCACGAACAAGTCCCGCCAACTCATCCATCTTGTTATGTAGACACCTCACATTGCCCATAATAATAGACGGTATAACCGGCTTGTACTTGAACCTCCTCCGCTTTGCCTTACATTTCAATCCCGCCCTGCGTCCACGGCGTCGTCTTTTCAATTCGTCCGGAATATCAAACTTTTCCCTGGGGAGCAGCAGCGCTGCGTGGGCTAAATCCAGGAGCTGGGCTCTGTTGTAAACAATAACAGTTGACGACTCCTGTCGACGTTCAGCTGCGATAAAATCCATAAAATCCATAATCCTGAACTGTTATAGTTCGACTGTAGCAAAATAAAAAATAAAACTAAAGAAAAAAGACGAAAGAAAACGAACTAAAACAACAATTAATGCACGGACAACGGGAGCTGCTTAAAAGGCGACCACTCAGGGCGGCGCCAAACGGGTATATGTGCGGGGTATAGGACTTGTGCGGGGTATAGGACTTTGGCACAACATTCATCGTGCTGCATGGCATCATTGTAGCACTGGTCATAGACTTCACAGCACCTGTAGGATGATGCCACAGAACACACTAACTCTGAGACGATATCATAACACACACTGGCAATACTTTGTCAAGTACTTTGTTAGAAGCAATAAGTAACAAAGAAACAACACTTTCAAGCAAAACCTTAATTGATCTCAAGTCAACATAGTTTCATTAGTGGTTGGGATAGAATGTGTGTGAACTGGAGTGGTTTTAACTCTACTGCCATATTCCCAACCCTTGTTCCTTGAACCTTAACCCCTGACCTGTCCAGATCGTCCACAGGGGTACCAGAGCCTCCCTTGCCACAGTAACATACTTAGTCAGTGTAGTCCAAGATGGGCCAACTATCAGGCATGGTGCAGATCTCTCAACTGCCACAGGGTCCTGTAGTTAAGGTTGGTTGCCTGGGCTGTAAGAATGATGATAAAGGATGTGCCAGATCAGATGAGTATAAACAATAAGATTCAACCCCTTTTCTTGTTTTCTTCATCCATTTAATACATTTGACATCTTCACAAATATTGGATTACACTAATGAGGATGATAATGAATGAGATTTATGCATGACAAAATGCAATTTAAACTGTTGCAGGTAAACTAGATTGTATGAAGCTGCTAGTCACCAAAAGAGAGGCCCAAAGCCACAATGAATACTGCTTGGAGGATGTTCATGTTGTCAGCCAATGAGAAGTGAAGTTCTGGACCTAAATCTCGGAAATAGGGTCTACTTATATTACCTGTAACTCAGCGACCTTGAGGCGCTTTCCAAGTCTTCCATATCTGTACATGGTGTGCAGGTACAGAACACTTGGCGGCAGGTATTTGGCAGCATATGCACACGCACATGGAAAATCCCACGTTTTTCATACTCACATGATTCTCTTCTTTTGTCTACCTGCAATAGGCACTATAGGTTTCATCTGTGAAAATTAAGTGCCCCAAAGACACTCAGTAGGTATAAATAGGGCCCCATTACAAAGGTTTGGGTGAGTAGTTTCATCTCTCGCCGACTGACAGTATTCCTGGTGACTTTCGGCCTCTCTGCTGAGTAGCAACGTCATACAATCCAATGGTTAAGCGTAGTCCTATGTCAGATTGGCAGTGTCCACTGTTGGAAGAAACTTTTACCTATATCAGTTTAATTCAATTTTGGTTGCAAAGGGGGCTGTCTTGGTTTTTCAGTTCATAATAACATACTAAAATGTGTATGTGCGTCCGTGTTGGCACTTTCGTGTGTGTGTGCTTTGTGCCTAAATGTTTTCCAGCTCAGGAAAGCACCACCTACAGGGCCCTGTGGCAGTTTAGAGACATGATGCTCTGCACCATGCCTGATAGCTGGCCCATTCTGTCCAGCCAATCTCACAGACAAAATGGCTGTCCTCCTTCTTCCCATGTCGTCATTGTGAAGAGTGGTATCAACAGTGAAAGATTAGTTTCACATGCAGATGTAAACAAAACCAAAAGGAGTCATACATCAATGATTTTCATTGAATCATGTTTGATAATGAAATGTACAAATTAGGTACTGTATTGTCTGTAACTATATAAGTGTGTTGCTATCTTGTTCAGTTCGTGATATGAATTTTAAAACTGAATGGAAATAACCTGTTACAATACATTAATACATTAAATTGACAAGTGAGAAATATAAAGATAGCTATACGTCATGCTGTTATGTCATCATATTTTTTGCTGCACACATTTTGGGGTGAAAAGGACACAGGCAGATACTGATTACAGGATAACATGCAGCCCCTCTTTTCAGACACATATGGTCATGTCTGAGATTGAGATTTTAGTAATTTAGTAGACACTCTTATCCAGAGCGACTAGGGTTAAGTGCCTTGCTACCTGCCGCGTCTGAGATCGCAGGAGAACATACAGTCCAGTACAGACAGACATCCACTGAGCTTGTCTGTCACATCTAGATATCATTTGTTCCACTACAACCGTAACATAATGTCCATCTTCTATTGAAAGAGGAGTGGGAGTCCCTGGTGCAAGAGGACAAGTACATTAGAGTGTCTAGTTTGAGAAACAGACGCCTCACAAGTCCTCAACTGGCAGCTTCATTAAATAGTACCTGCAAAACACGTCTCAACGTCAACAGTGAAGAGGTGACTCCGGGATGCTGGTCTTCTAGGCAGAGTTGCAAAGAAAATGCATCTGCTAAATATGTGTATACGACCAATCAAATTTGATTTGATTTAGTCAAGGTAACATAGTTGAATTGGGTGTAATTCCACCAATTTGGTGGTTGGAAACAACTTTCACTGTAATTGAGCTCAGGGCAAACTAGAGTCACATTACTAGTTGAACAAATGCTTTGTGTTTAAAAACATATCACACATTTATACTAATGTAGATTAAACATATTATATGTTGTGGTTGTTTGGGGAAAGACATGGTGAGAAATATGTATCTGGAAAGAGGTGCTGTGTGTCCTCCTGCAATCTCTCTCCTCAATGTCTCTGTCCTTTTCACCCCAAAACATGTCCAGGAAAGAAATGTCCATATTGCATTGGGGAAGAATTTTCTTTAGCCTGACATATTGCTCTAGGATCAATAAGGCCATGCCACAACAAAATGTAACCTATTACTTGAACATGAAAGAATACTAATAACACTTCAATAGATTCACAATATTTTGGTTCAACAAATACTGTGGAAATCAAATCAAACGAAGGGGAGGAATACATTTTGATTAGATCTTCCATATGTGACACTCAAATTGATAGTCAAGGGGCTATGCCCATCTACAAGAGTTGTAATCCTATCCATACTTGTACACCCTTTATTTCAGAGATAACGCACAATAAGAATGGTATAAAATCAATTATCTTTATTGGGATAGAAATCTGGAACAAAGAAATAAATGTACACAAAACAACATGGTCCAAGAGGGTTACATTAACAAGGATGTCAAAGGAGATTCATCCTCCTTAATCCAACTCTGCTTGTCTGTCACCCACCTGAGTTGGTCCCTTGGATTCACATGTAAGGGAGGTGTTTTGACCATATATAGTCATTTAGAAAATATACACTATGTAATGATTACTTAACGTACTACTACTTAAATAAAACGTGCACTGATACGCAAACTGATATAGCTGGTGAAGCATAAACGATACAAAGGCCAGGCACACTGGCCAAATGGCAAGTAAGAGAGGCTGAAGATCACAATAAAGCAAGTAAGAGAGGCTGAAAATCACAATAAAAAGGCAGGGAAAAACTCCACTGGCAAAATAAATGATTATTGCTACTGTACAGCAACACTGGGGCTTCCATCCTAGATCAAACACTGTATGGTTTTCCATGATACTGCACCTTCCCTACTACTTCCTGTTCTACTATTTCCTGTTCCTGTCTGATGAAGGGACCTCCTATCATCAGGCACAGGCCACAACACAACCCTTACGTATTATCGGTCAGAATTCCCCTCCACCCCTCAAAACGTCTCGATCCTTCCAATGCGTAACTATTCTGCTAACTAGTACTCCTCTATGTCTATAATGAAGCAAGGCTGGTGACCAGCAAATTGGATGGCAGTCATTGAACAAGAGGAAAGGCAGACTGAGGGAGATTGGGGTGATAGAAATCATTCCAAACGGAGATATGTACAGATGTAACGCTGTGAGAAGCTGTGGTGTCTGCGGTGCAAAGGCAGAGGCTGAGAAGCCATATCTGGTCAGATAGGCTTATACAGCAGGGTGGTGACATACTTCTTCTTGTAGCGATGAGTCGCACTAAGCACCATCACACCATCCTGCGAGGAGAGAGAGAAATATAGAACTCCATTAGCACATACTTGACATTTCCCTTCTACTCTCCAAAAGCAACTCTTCTGGGAGTCATCCGGTTACATCTTGCAGACTTTGAATCAATCTGCTAATGCTCCATGGCTTTGATTTAATCTTTCTGATCTCTCTGTGGTCTTACCTTGATGGACAAGGCGTAGAGGTGATTGAGCATGACATGATTGGGTTCTGGGAGCAATGCAGGGTCACACTGAAGAGGGAAAGAGAAAACATCTTACTCCAGTGCATACACATTACTGTCAATTACTTGAATAGCTCTCTCGTGTCATCATCATTGATATTCCCATGAGGGTTTGGATTCAGTTGTCAGTGTCTTGTACTCACAGAGATTCCTGTGTCCTTGTTTAGGATGACCTGTAGCAAGTGAGGTGGGAGAATGGGCGGAGACTTGAACTTTTCTTCCTGTTTGGGTATGTAGGGGTCCTGATGGTACGGTCCGGGAGGGGAGCTGGACAGGTCTAACTCACAAACAGATTGGAGGAGGGGCAAGTTAATAAATACAATAGGAGAGTGAACAAGATTTGTCTAGTTAATATTTTGCTATTGCCAGTTGCCATCGAACACCATGGAGACATTTTCCAAAACAGTGGCATAACTTGAAATGGGTGAACACGTTATGGATACTGACCTTGACACTGACCTGACATATCAGAGCATTTCTGCGAGTCCACCATAAGTGCATCAAACACCTCAAAGTCAGTCTTCTTCACTTGGATGACATTGTTGACAGTGCCTAGCTGGTTGGTTACAACAGGCTGGGGGACCACAAAACCAGCACTCAAACAGAGAACTCATAAACATAACATCTGTTAGTCATTCAATCCCATATGCCTGTGTAAATAGCTGAGTAGTTGTTCCTATGAAGCCATTACAACACGTAAAACAGAGGTCGTTCTGGTCCCAAAAACACGCTGCTCACCTCAGCTGGGTCATGGGTCCACGTCCCGTCTACATAGAACTTATACTGATGCTCCCCTTCAGGCAGATCCACAATTGCCACAAAGTTATTCTGACTGAAAGAGATAACACACTAACACAGTAAGCGTTATGAATTTGGAGGGAAGAAATGATTAAATATGAAAGCGTTAGACCTCACTAAAAAGGCTTCAGTCATACAAAAGCTATACCTAAATCCAAACTGGTTCTCTAGCAGATTGGTAAGAATGGCTCACCCAGTGTTCAAGAATGGCCTTTTTCCCTTCATTCAGATTACAACCTGTCCCTTTCGGTTATTTGAAAATTAAATAATCTCCAAATATCGCTATATTTAAAACAATCTATAGAAAGTTGGTTGTAATTTCAGTTTAATCCACCAGAAAATACAGAACAAATATTATGGTTAAACTCAAATATTCTTATTGATAAAACAACATTATTTTGGGATTAAATCATTTAAAACGGTATAATCTTTGTAAATAATATCATAAAAAGGACTGGTGGAGCTAACATAAATATATGGAAACGTCTCCTCTACCCGAAATTACAACCAACTAATTGCAGCATTACCGCAAAAATGGAAGAGGCAAGTGGAAGGGGGAGAAAGTAAGGAACACGTCTGTCGGCCCAGCATTAAAGACGAAAACTGGCTAAAGAAAATAGTGATGAATAAAAAAGTATACCAGTTTCTATTAAGGACCAAACAATTGCTGTGCCATACAGATTGCAAAATCACTCTGCAAATAGCATTGCTGGGTGATTTGAAAAGTCATAAGTCAATCGATCAATAATATAATAATACTCTTAGCAAAAAAAAAATATTTTATTTAAAATCTGTAGAAACTACGAGAATAGAAAAGTTCAGAACTTGTGAAACATCACAGTACAGTTGAAAAATACAATAGAAATCAAAACTGGATGGTGTTCAGAGATAGATGAGCGGGGTTGAGGGTAGCTGAAAGATGGGACTAACAACAAATAAAAGATAACTCATGTAAAATATACTGTGTCTGTAAAATGTATATAGTATGTACAAGCTGGAAGTAGAAGCCTAAGTGTTGTTGTCCATTATCTTACCTCAATTAAGGGAAACAATAAAGGAAAAATAAAAAAGAATATATACATACATACATACATACATACATACATACATACACAGACACACACACTGTCAAAAGGTTGGAATATTACTCATTCAAGGGTTTTTCTTTATTTGCAAAAATGTTTACATTGTAGAATAAAAGTAAAGACATCAAAACTATGACATAACGCATATGGAATCATATAGTAACCAATAAAGTGTTAAACAAATCAAAATACATTTTATATTTGAGATTCTTCAAAGTAGCCACCCTTTGCCTTGATGACAGCTTTGCACACTCATGGCATTCTCTCAACCAGCTTCATGAGGACCGCCATAGGAATGGAAGACCCAGAAATACCTCTGCTGCAGAGGATAGAGGATAAGTTCATTAGAGTTACCTGCCTCAGATTGCAGCCCAAATAAATGCTTCACAGAGTTCAAGTAACAGACACATCTCAACATCAACTGTTCAGAGGAGACTGTGTGAATCAGGCCTTCATGGTCAAATTTCTGCAAAGAAACCACTACTAAAGGACACCAATAAGAAGAAGAGACTTGCTTGGGCCAAGAAACATGAGCAATGGACATTAGACCGGTGGAAATGTGTCCTTTGGTCTGTAGTCCAAATTTGAGATGTTTGGTTCCAACCTCAACCAAATTTAGATGGTTTGGAATGAGTCGGACCGCAGTTAAGGAAAAGCAGCCAACAAGTGCTGAGCATATGTGGGAACTCCTTCAAGACCGATGGAAAAGCATTCCAGGTGAAGCTGGTTGAGAGAATGCCAAGAGTGTGCAAAGCTGTCATCAAGGCAAAGGGTGGCTATTTGAAGAAACTCAAATATAAAATATATTTTGATTTGTTTAACACTTTTTTGGTTACTACATGATTCCATATGTGTTATGTCATAGTTTTGATGTCTTCACTTTTATTCTACAATGTAAAAAAAAATTGTGCAAATAAAGAAAAACAATTGAATGAGTAATATTTCAAACTTTTGACCGGGGGTGTATATATTTAAAAGAATATACAAATTATGCAGACAATTACATTAATAGAAGCCACAATATATCTGCAATATTAAAGCTGATCTACCCTAAAAAAAAACAGTAAGCGTAAGTGCATTCATACAGTATACTGAGTGCACAAAACATTAGGAACATCTTCCTAATATTGAGTTGCACGCCCTTTTACCAGTGTATACACTTAGTGTATACTCACTCACAACACTGTGTGAATTGCACCATAGGCAAGTCAACAATAATGCTATGAGTATGATGCCCTTCTCATGGCTGCTAACCCACCTCCTGGTTAGGGGGATCTTGTTGGTCCAGTTGTTGAAGGATCCGGACAGAAAAACCTCCTTCCCGGTTCCAGTCCAGCGGAACACAGTGGGACGGTCCAGAGTGGGCCCTTTATCAGCCTCCAGGTCCTGCCTCCATGCAAGGTACTCCTCTTTCTCTAGTGGAGCCTAGGAGACCAGGGAAGAGTGAGAGATGAGTCTCTGTGTGTGTGAGAAATGGGAAGAGTGAGAGATGAGTCTCTGTGTGTGTGTGTGTGTGTGTGTGTGTGTGTGTGTGTGTGTGTGTGTGTGTGTGTGTGTGTGTGTGTGTGTGTGTGTGTGTGTGTGAGAAATGGGAAGAGTGAGAGATTAGTCTATGTGTGTGTGAGAAATGGGAAGAGTGAGAGATGAGTCTCTCTGTGTGTGTTTTTTGAATGTTAGAGTCTTTGACCAATGGGTAAAATATTATGTTAATACTTGTGTAGATAATCCTCTAAGAAAAACAAAGGTCCAAACCTAATGTCTTTAGGTGCCCTTGTAGGATGGACAGAATTGGTTTGGCCATCCTACAAAAGGTGACTAAACAGAGGCCACGGAAAAAAATTAATCTGGAAAATGGCATCACTTCAGCTAGTCGGGATTCTGTGCAAAAATTAATGCTACTGGCTACCGGACAATACGCAGGATAATTACATTTACATTTTAGTTATTTATCAGACGCTCTTATCCAGAGCGACTTACAGTTAGTGCGTACATGTTCATACATTTTTATTATTTTAAGAATATTTGTCACAAAAACAATGTATCTCTGTGAAATGTCAAAGGAGCACTGAGATTATACCAAGCTTTTTATTTTCAAAGCCTTTTATATTTAATTCAGCTCATGTCATACTAATTTTGCCTTTTGCGACCCACGGAAATAACTTTGAAGACAACGACCACAAAATGTAAAATCTTCAAAAGTTGTAACGAGAAACATGCACCACTATGTCAACATAAGGAAGTTAAATTTCATAATCAAATCATTTTGGACACCCTACATAATTACAGAGGCTTGCTTACTCCTGTAAAACTGACCTTGATGTCCTCTCCATGGAACATATCAGCATCCTCTGGACTGTCCATGAGGATTTTAGGCCTGTCACCCTCCTTGGCGCGGCTGTCCCGCCTGTGTCCCGTGCCCATACCGGTGTTAGTGTTCCCCATGGTTCCCTGTGTCACTAAGCAAAAATCACTGTGGACAAAGGTTGGAAAATTGCTTAAACTAATGGGACAACAGTAAAAAATGTTTTTTTTTTAAACAATAAAGGACATCATGGAAAGCGAATGTGGGCACATCCAAAGACTATGTGTAGGCTGAATCAATTTGAATTCAATCACTTTTTGACAGCATTCCTTTTGACTTAAACTAAACTTTCCATACATGTGTTTGCCCATGGAAGAAGTGGTCAGAAAAATACTTTGTGGACATGGTTGCAAAAACATTCAAGAGATAAAGGTGTTCAAAGTTGACCCATTTTGCATACACCACTATAACATGAGACATCCATGTCTTCACTGGAAAAGATAAACGGTTGAGTTCGATATAATTTAAAAGCTTACCAAACAGTGTTGTTGTTATTCTATTGTTTCTTAAAAATAAAAAAATGTATAAAACATAATCTAAAACGAGTAAACTCAGATTTTTTTCATATTTGCAGTATGTAACTTGTTAGGCATGTGAGTTATAGATCTGTCATTCTCCTTGAAAGAAAGTCTAAGAAGCGGTAGATCTGTTCTATGCGCACTATGCCTTTGTTTCCCGTTCTTAAGTTTAGTTTTAGCATCTTTTACTTTCAGTTTTGTACACCAGCTTATACAGCTTTATTGAAAATATTTTTCACAGCAGTTTAGATGGTACAACGATTATGTACATTCTATATGCTTGTTTTGTATACCGAAATTAGGCAAACTATTAGAACTTTAGCAACCAGGAAATGGCAGAGTGATTTTTGCCAAATATTATGGATATATACTGACAAGATACTTCTCTCTCCCCCCTAACAGCCCCATCACATGAATATGCATAGCCATCTCGAGACAACTCCGATATAAAGTGTTCTCAAAGTTCATGGGATTTCAATGTGCTCTACTTGTATCAGTACACACATAACAACCTACGCATTACACAACTTATATTCAATCAAATAAACCTCATATTGGTTCACTCCAGACTTGACTGCCCTTGACCAGCACAAAAACATCCTGTGGCGTAGTGCATTAGCATCGAATAGCACCCACGATACGCAACTTTTCAATATACACAGTCAGCTAGGAAAGCAAAGGCTAGCTTTTTCAAAAAGAAATGTACATCCTGTAGCACCAATTCCAAAAGGTTTTGGGACACTGTAAAGTCCATGAGAATAACAGCACCTCCTCCCAGCTGCCCACTGCACTGAGGCTAGGAAACACTGTCAACACCGATAAATCTACGAAATGGTTGGGTCAAACAAGTTCCTGGGAACTTGGCTGGAATGGGCTGGTAACACCGGGGCTCTGTACAAAAAGGGCCAGAGCCGACTCTCCTTTCTGAGGAGGCTCAGGTCCTTCAACGTGTGCAGTAAACTTCTGCATACCTTCTACCAGTCTTTGGTGGCCAGTGCCATCTTTTTTTGCAATGGTGTGCTGGGGCGCCAACATAAAGGCCGGTGATGCAACTCGGGTAAATAAGCTGATCAGGAAGGCTAACTCTGTTCTGGGGATTAGCCTTGACACTCTAGAGGAGTCGGATCCTTAACGAACTGCTGGCCATCATGGACAACATCACCCACCCTCTGCATGCCAACGTCACCCACCTTCAGTCACAGACTGATCCCACCACAGTGTGCCAGAGAGCGCTACAGGAGGTCCTTCCTGCCAGTGGCTATTAGACTATTTAATGCCTCACCGGGGTGCCGTGCCGTCGGCAACATAGACCTGGAACTGCTGGGGTGTTAGGACCTAGTTTAACAATTATGCATCCATCCGTGACTAACTCTGGTCTGTAATCACTCATTCACTCAGGACTTATTTATTTATTCAGGTCTGTATATACATATTCAAGTACAGTTGTTATATCATATCACGTGCAATATTGTAAGTAATTGTTGGACTGAGCTTACGTAGTCATTCACTCGGGAATGCATATTAGTATCCTGTCAGTTGTATCTTTTTTCATAGCTTTTAGTATATCGAATGTGCAATACGTGCATTTATCTGTAATTAAACCCTGCACTAAGAACTGAATTTTAAGGAAATTACTATTATTACCCTAAATTATATCATACACACATTTAGCTATTTAAGTATCTCTTCCTGTCATTTACCTGTACAGTTAATGTAACCATGCAAATATTCACTTACCTGTAAATGTAACTGTATATTTACCTGTACAGCTAATTTAACCAGGCAAAATATTCACTTACCTGTTAATTTAACCAGACTGTATATTAAGTAAACTATTATTACCCTCACTTATATCATATGCACTTTTAGCTATTTAAGTATTTATCTGCCATATACCTGTATAGTATAGTTAACCGTTAACCATGCAAATACTCCTTATTTATCTATATCAACTTGCAATATTTTAATCATTTTTTTTCACCTAACACTCAGTAACAATGTATAGTGGACATATTCAGCTATCCACCCATACTATGCAATGTCTTTTTATAGCTTTTTTGCACTCCAGACTTTTTATACCTTTTCATACTGCCGTTTTATGTATCGTGTATCTGTCTTTTGTGTATTTTCATTCTGGCATTTTGCACCTGCCCTGTGTTTTTTCGTAGCTGCTTGACGAAGAAATTTCCCCATGGTGATCAATAAAGTACCTATATATCTATAATTGAGTGTTTCAATAAGCATTTTGCTACGGCTGGCCATGCTTTCCACCTAGCTACCCCTACCCCGGCCAACAGCTCTGCACCATAATAGTCTCCAGAGCTCTGCACTGTTCTCGCCATAATATGGCCCTTGGTCTTTTATCAAATAGGGCTGTCATCTGTATAACACCCCTACCTTGTCACAACACAACTGATTGGCTCAAATACATTAAGAAGGAAATAAATTCCAAAACCTGTTCATTGAAATGCATTCCAGGTAACTAGCTCACGAAGCTGGTTGAGAGAATGCCAAGAGTGTGCAAAACTGTCATCAAGGAAAAGGGTGGCTACTTTGAAGAATCTCTTTTTTGGTTACTACATGATTCCATGTGTTATTTCATAGTTTTGATGTCTTCATTTTTATTCTACAACGTAGAAAATAGTAAAAATAAAGAAAAACCCTTGAATGAGTAGGTGTGTCCAAACATTTGACTGGTACTGTAGGTAGTAGTGACTAAACATTGTACCCTAAGCAGCTCACTGGACAAACAAAGGAGTTTGCCCATGGAGTGTTGGGGGGAGAGTGGAGTGGCTCATTGAAACCCCTCAGGTGTTCATGTGGCTCTAGTGAGCGTGAAAGGCACAGAGAGATCCATATTCTTCCTGGCTGGCTGGTTTTGTAAGAATCCCTACCTTGGCGTGGTGGGAGTAAAATGGTACTGCGAGTGGCTGCTGCCACCAACACCACTGAGCACTATCCCCAGGAGTTTGGGCCCTCAGATCCTCAAAAAGTTCTAAAGCTGCACCATTGAGAGCATCTTGACTGGCTACATCACCACTTGGTATGGCAACTGCTTGGCATCCGACTGCAAGGCGCTACAGAGTGTAGTGCTTACGGCCCAGTACATCACTGGGGTCGAGCTCGCTGCCATCCAGGACAGGACCTCTATACCAGGCGGTGCCAGAGTAGGTGCTAATAATTGTCAGCCACCCAAGTCATACTGTTCTCAATGCACCAAGTCTGGAACCAAAAGGACACTGGACAGCTTCTACCCCCAAGCCATAAGACTGATCAATAGTTCACCCGGGTAACTATTTTGCACTAACTGTTTTGACTCATCACATACACCGTTGTTACTGTTTATTATCTATCCTGTTGCCTAGTCATTTTATCACTACCTATATGTACATATCTATCTCAATTACCTCGTACCCCTGCATATCGACTTGGTACTGGTACCCTGTGTATATAGCTAAGTTATCGTTACTTATTATGCATTCCTCGTGTTATTCTTTTTCTATTATAAAAAAAATCTCTCCATTGTTAAGTAAGCATTTCACTGTTAGTCTACAACTGTTTTTTAAAAAGCATGTGACAAATACAATTTGAATTGAAGTGCTCACAGCACTGCTCCACTCAGTGACAGCAGGGTCAGTGCCCATTCAAGCCAGAGTGTGTCTATGCAGAGTTTCTCAAATGACTGCCTCGCCTGGTTCACCAACTACTTCTCAGATAGAGTTCAGTGTGTCAAATTGGAGGGCCTGTTGTCCGGACCTCTGGCAGTCTCTACGGGGGTGCCACAGGGTTCAATTATTGGGCCGACTCTATTCTCCGTATATATCAATGATGTCGCTCTTGCTGCTGGTGACTCTCTGATCCACCTCTACGCAGACGACACCATTCTGTATACATCTGGCCCTTCTATGGACACTCTGTTAACAAACCTCCAAACGAGCTTCAATGCCATACAACACTCCTTCCGTGGCCTCCAACTGCTCTTAAATGCTAGTAAAACTAAATTAATGCAATCGAACGCTTACTACATTTGCACACACTGTACTTATATTCTCTATTGTGTTATTGACTGTACGTTTGTTTATCCCATGTGTAACTCTGTGTTGTTGTTTTTGTAGCACTGCTTTGCTTTATCTTGGCCAGGTCGCAGTTGAAAATGAGAACTTGTTCTCAACTGGCCTACCTGGTTAAATAAAGGTGAAATAAATCAAAATAATATATTTATATATATAAAGTACCTATCTATCTATATACACACACACACACACACACATATA
>CM042403.1:28012351-28162351 GCA_023634145.1 Thymallus thymallus | reverse complement strand
ATCTATCACAGTGCCATCCGTTTTGTTACCAAAGCCCCATATACTACCCACCACTGCGACCTGTATGCTCTCGTTGGCTGGCCTTCATTATATATTCTTTGCCAAACCCACTGGCTCCAGGTCATCTATAAGTCTTTATTAGGTAAATCCCCGCCCTATCTCAGCTCACTGGTCACCATAGCAACACCCACCCGTAGCATGCGCTCCAGCAGGTATATCTCACTGGTCACCCCCGAAGCCAACACCTCCTTTGGCCGCCATTCCTTCCAGTTCTCTGCTGCCAATTACTGGAACGAATTGCAAAAATCATTGAAGTTGGAGGTTCCTATCTCCCTCACTAACTTTAAGCATCAGCTGTCAAAGCTGCTTATCGATCACTGCACCTGTACATAGCCCTTCTGTAAATAGCCCACACTACTACCTCATCCCCATATTTATTTTTATTCTTTTTTCGCTAATCTTGCACTCCAGTATCTCTATTTGCACATCATCATTTGCACATCCTTCATTCCTGTGTTAATGCTAATCAGTAATTTATATCACCACTATGGTCTATTTATTGTCCTACCTCCTAACCTTATTGCATTTTGCACTACATTTTGCACTCTGTATATAGATTTTCTATTGTGTTTTTGACTATGTTTGTTTACTGTGTAACTCTGTGTTGTTGTTTTTGTCGCACTGCTTTGCTTTGTCTTGGCCAGGTCGCAGTTGCAAATGAGAACTTGTTCTCAACTGGCCTACCTGGTTAAATAAAGGTGAAATAAAAAATAAAATAAAAGGGGTACGAGATAATTGAGATAGATATGTACATATAGGTAGTGATAAAATGACTAGGCAACAGGATAGATAATAAACAGTAACAACAGTGTATGTGATGAGTCAAAAGAGTTAGTGCAAAATAGTTACCCGGGTGAACTATTTAGCAGTCTTATGGCTTGGGGGTAAAAGCTGTTCAGGGTCCTTTTGGTTCCAGACTTGGTGCATCGGTACCACTTGCCGTGCGGTAGCAGAGAGAACAGTATGACTTGGGTGGCTGGAGTCTGACAATTATTAGCACCTACTCTGGCACCGCCTGGTATAGAGGTCCTGTCCTGGATGGCAGCGAGCTCGACCCCAGTGATGTACTGGGCCGTAAGCACTACACTCTGTAGCGCCTTGCAGTCGGATGCCAAGCAGTTGCCATACCAAGTGGTGATGTAGCCAGTCAAGATGCTCTCAATGGTGCAGCTTTAGAACGTTTTGGGGATCTGAGGGCCCATGCTGAATCTTTTCAGCCTCCTGAGGGGGAAGAGGCATTGTCGTGCCCTCTTCACAACTGTGTTGGTGTGGATGGAGCATGATAATTCCTTAGATATATGGACAGAGGAATTTGAAGCTCTCAACCTGCTCCACTACAGCCCCGTCGATTTGGATGGGTCTCTGACCTTCTCATTGTCATCGGTGGTCAGGCCTACTACCGTTGTGTCGTCGGCAAACTTAATGATGGTGTTGGAGTCATGCGCGGCCACGCAGTCGTGGGTGAAAAAGGGAAACAGGAGGGGACTAAGCACGCACCCCTGAGGAGCCCCTGTGTTGAGGGTCAGCATGGAGGATGGGTTGTTGCCTACCCTCACCACCTGGGGGCGGCTTGTCAGGAAATCCAGGATCCAGTTGCAAAGGGAGGCGTTTAATCAAAGGGTTCTTAACTTAGTGATGAGGTAGGAGGGCACTATGGTGTTGAACGCTGAGCTGTAGTCAATTAAAAACATTCTCACGTAGATTGGTTGAGGTGCTTCAGAGCTGCCAATAAACATGAGAGTAGAATATCATCACTTAATTTGTTATGAAAGCGTTATAAAACGCTCATCTAAGAAAGTATGCTCCATCCCTCTCTTTCCCCAAGCTTAAATCTCAATTTAGAGATGGATCCAATATTTTATTTTTCAGAAGAACCGTGCTGACAAACTCCTGGGGATAGTGCTCAGTGGTGTTGGTGGCAGCAGCCACTCGCAGTACCATTTTACTCCCACCACTGCAAGGTAGAGCTTCTTACAAAACCAGCCAGCCATGAAGAATGTGGATCACTCTGTGCATTTCACACTCACTAGAGCCACATGAACACCTGAGGGGTTTCAATGAGCCACTCCACTCTCCCCCCAACACTCCATGGGCAAACTCCTTTGTTTGTCCAGTGAGCTACTTAGGGTGCAATGTTTAGTCACTACTACCTACAGTACCAGTCAAACGTTTGGACACACCTACTCATTCAACGTTTTTTCTTTATTTTTACTATTTTCTACATTGTAGAATAATAGTGAAGACATCAAAACTATGAAATAACACATATGTAATCATGTAGTAACCAAATAAAAGTGTATATATTATTATATATTTTATATATTCTTCAAAGTAGTAACCCTTTTTCTTGATGACAGTTTTGCACACTCTTGGCATTCTCTCAACCAGCTTCGTGAGCTAGTTACCTGGAATGCATTTTAATTAACAGGTGTGCCTTGTTAAGTTAATTTGTGGAATTTCTTTCTTTCCTTGTTAATGCATTTGAGCCAATCAGTTGTGTTGTGACAAGGTAGGGGTGGTATACAGAAGATAGCCCTATTTGGTAAAAGACCAAGGGTCAAATAAGCAAAGAGAAACGACAGTCCATCATTACTTTAAGACATGAAGGTCAGTCAATCCTGAAAATTTTAAAAACTTGCAGTTGCAAAAACCATCACGCGCTATGATGAAACTGATTCTCATGAGGACCGCCACAGGAAAGGAAGACACACAGTTACCTCTGATGCAGAGGATAAGTTAATTTGAGTTAACTGCACCTCAGATTGCAAGTAACAGTCACATCTCAACATCAACTGTTAAGAGGAGACTGCGTGAATCAGGCCTTCATGGTCGAATTGCTGCAGGACACCAATAATAAGAAGAGACTTGCTTGGGCCAAGAAACACAAGTAATGGACATTAGACTGGTGGAAATCTGTCCTTTGGTCTGCTGAGTCCAAATTTGAGATTTTTGGTTCCAACCGCTGTGTCTTTGTGAGACGCAGAGTAGATGAAAGGATGATCTGCGCATGTGTGGTTCCCACCGTGAAGCATGGAGGAGGAGGTGTGGGGGTGCTTTGCTGGTGACACTCTCTGTGATTTATTTAGAATTCAAGACACACTTAACCAGCATGCTTCCACAGCATTCTGCAGCGATACGCCATCCCATCTGGTTTGCACTTAGTGGGACTATAATTTGTTTTTCAACAGGACAATGACCCAAAACACACCTCCAGGCTGTGTACGAGCTAGTTGAGTGCTGCATCAGATGACATGGCATCCACAAATCACCCGACCTCAACCCAATTGAGATGGTTTGGGATGAGTTGCACTGCAGAGTGAAGGAAAAGCAGTCAAGTGCTATGCATATGTGGGAACTACTTCAAGACTGTCGGAAAAGCATTCCAGGTGAAGCTGGTTGAGGCAATGCCAAGAGTGTGCAATGCTCTCATTGAGGCAAAAGGTGGCTACTTTAAAGAATGATTTGTTTAACACTTTTTTGGTTACTACATGATTCCATATGTGTTATTTCATAGTTGATGTCTTCACTATTATTATACAATGTAGAAAATAGTCAAAATAAAGAAAAACCCTTGAATTAGTAGGTTTATCCAAACTTTTGACTGTATATAGAGCGCTTGGCATTTATTTACAGTTTTACACAGTTACATTTATCTTGAGAGTGAATGTAATCTAGTAAAGACACTAACATTTGTTCCTTGGGCAATGGACACTTAGTAAAGAAACACGTAGTACATAGAGTTCATTACGAGGGTTAATGCCATGCATTTATTTCAGCACTGTCACATATTCCCCAGCCTTAACCCTCTTAGCATTCAAGTACCAGACATTAGACCTTCATTACATGAGCATAAACATGATTTACTGTAGCACCTGGGAAAATGTATCAACATGTTCCCCTAACTAACACAAACTCTGATGTCACTCCATAAAACCAATACATTTCACAGTTAATGTACAAGTCCGGTCTGAAGCAATGCTACTGCAAGTGTCATGAAGGCCTAATGTGTGGGCTCCAACTTTATCCTGCGTAGATCATCCTTTCAAATGCATGATTTAAATTCCAATAAATAATCCTCAAAGCCGTACAATTCTACATTTCAGTGTTCAAATCAAATATTAGAATGGCAGCAGCAGATAATTCCACTTTGTCATGTGCAGTGGTTATAGAAGGCTGCAACAAAACAGGAGCACATGTACTTATGGATGAATGTACAGGCTAGCTACTGGATTAGTGTCCAATAAAACAACAAATTCACAACCTTCATCATAGTCATCACTTAAAGATAACAAACATAAATGGATCTTAAACAAGTGAGTGGAAAAATGAAGGCTAACTTGGAGGCTACAGGAATAAATACAGCCTTTTAATGCATAATAATATATGTCATTATACTTATATGTATGGCATGTTTTGATATATAATATTATGTATGCACAACACGTACTGTGCTGATCAGGAGCAGTTGCACTGTCAGTCTTAACACAGAAGTCTCTCTCCATTCATCAACCAAGATTTGAAGGGTCTTCAAAATCTCCCTCTATGACAGATGCTATTATATGATCAACAATATAGTGATACAATACAGAAGATGATCCAAATATGATGCTTGAACAAATAGCAGGTGATTTGATAGCATAAGACTATCAATGTCATTCTTATCCAATTCAAAATTGATCACATAAAGGTGTGTTAGACTGTAACATGACAAATGGAATGTATAAAGTAATCATTTAGGGCAGCGTTTCCCAACTCCGGTCCTCCAGTACCCCAAAGGTACATTTTTTTGTTGTGGCCCCGGGCAAACATACCTGATATTACTTGCCAACTAATCATCATGCCCTTGACAAGTTGAATCAGATGTTTTTGTCTGGGGCAACAACAGAAATGTGTGCTGCTGGGGGTACTCAAGGACCGGAGTTGGGAAACACTGATTTAGGGGAGAGTGAACCTCCCATGATACCTCAAGCCTTCAAAGCACCACTAAATTGTTGGGTTGTCAGCTTGTGTTGTCTGGTTGTTTGTCATTTTACCGTCAGTATGTACTTGTAGGTCATTGATTGTTGTCTTCAGTGGGTCGTTGATTGGTGGTGTCAGTTGGTCGTTGATCTATGGTGTGAAGCAGGAGATCTGTTGATGGCTTGTTCTGTCCAGTTTCTGAGTGGTGCAGTATTCCTCTGGTGGGCTCAGGTTTGTCCCCTACAGTGCCATGGTATCTGCTCTCCCAGGCAGGGTGAGGTCTCTGGGGCTATAGTGGTAGGCGGATGTGCATGGCCGAGCTGTTGGGCCGTGCAGCCAGGATGTAAATGGCACTCTCCCTCAGGAAGTCTTCCCAGCTCACTGGTCTGGTGATTTGAACAGAGAGGAGGTTAGGGAGCCATCTCATTTAAACTGAGGTCAACCAAGGAAAGATGCGCGCGAACACACACACACACACACACACACACACACACACACACACACACACACACACACACCTGCTTACAGCAAACGCACATCATTATATTTAGTACACACCTGTTGTCATCTTTCTGACTGCTTCTCTCACTGTTGGAGCTGGCTGGACTGCTCTCAGATATGGGGCCAACATGGCTAATACTGCCTCAGGAAACACACACGACAGAAATATTGTATCACTATACACTACAATTGGTCTGCTTTGTGAACCTCATCTATGAAATATGAATACTTGAACACTTTCTGCTACATCCTCAGTCTTGTCGCACTCTCTGGCTTAATGTTATGTCTATATTATACATTATAAGTAAGCTCTATGCAAAATCTGTAAAAAGAAACAGCAGCTTCTCGCCGTGTCTGACCTAAGAGGTGAATTAGAATGCATTCTCAGTTCTGGGCGTAGACCCTTTCACGTCAACCTGCCCCCCGTGTTCTCTTAAAGCTGATGTGTGAAGCCTTCTAGAGCTTCTTTTGATCTTTCTAATGAGAGGTCTGGCTCTTTCTTATCAAACCAACAGGGAATCATCATAGGAAGGGCTCTTGGAGTATAGGCTAGACATCTCAATTGTTCTTTAAACAACCGCCTGGAGTGTTTTGATCTATGGTTTCATTATTCCTCAGGTGGACTTTATCCTGGCCTTGGTGAGAGGGGGAGTGAAATGATGGGTGGAATGTCAAAAAGGAATAGGTTGTGTGAGATTACTTGTGGATTGAGGGCTTGGAGGTGCTGAAGAGAAGAAAAAGACATAACCCATGCCGAGCTGTGTCACTTACCCACAATTCACAGAGGAACACAATCCAATGAGTCTGTGAAGGATGGAACATAAAGTGGATGGAATGGCATTACATGACATATATCAATGAAGGAGGGTAACACAGGGTAGTGCATGCACACACACACACTGCAGGCCCAACCACAGAGATCGAGAAGAGCCAGGGCCTATCATCAGCAGCACAAGGGTAACATCACAACAAGCACCTCTGTTACCACAGTCACTAGCAACTGATGACCTGTTGAATCTAACCAAAACTGAACCAGTGGAGTTTATTGTGGCTTGAAATGAAATCGCAACAACAAACGGACCCCATTCAGTGTTCTTCAAAGACACAGTGGGCCTTTGTCAGGAATGCCGACTGTGCTTTTGGCACTGAAAGATGATTAAAAGTTTTGGGGTATCTACAGCAATGTGAGAAAATTCAGATGAAACCCCAGCAGTCAGATGAAACCCCAGCTGTCAGCTTTAGTTCACAGCTCTCACAGGCATCTCACACCATGTTAAATAAATATCAGTCATTTGTTTGTAGAGCAGGGTTCCCCAACTGGCGGTCCACAATTTCATTTGGCCTCCCAAGTTTGGAGCAATTTATTTGTATGTATTTATTGTTGAACACCCGCAAATCAGCTCCAAGTGATTAACATCTTGGAAATCTGTCCCAAAGTATTCCCATGCATTATGGAGAGATTTACTGTACGTGATTGTATACCAATTCAAACAAGGTTTGAAATTATTATATCTTAGTCAAAAATGTAATCTGTTTGTCTTCTTGCAGTCAATTTGCAGTCTACAAAATATTTGTAATTATGTAACCTCAAGAATAAAATAATCCCGCAGCTGAATCTAGTTGATGTTCGCTGTTGGAGAGTATGAGGCAGATAGAAATGTGTCATATTGAATAGGAGCGCCTGTCTGCGACAGACACTGAATTAAGTTAAGTTTTCAACATCATCTCCTGTAGATGGATGGCCATGGGCTCAGTCTCACCAGCGTTATGCTCACCTCACGTTGCAGGACTGGGACTCCTTGCTGAACTTCTGAAACCAGGACTGCTGGGCCAAGCGGGTCTCTGCTCCCGTGACCACACAGTCTTTATCCAAGTCCAAACCCACAAACACTGCCCGCACGTGGTCTCTCTCCTTAGCGCTCAACAGACGCACCAACGAGTTCTGGGAACAAGGCAGTGTTAATTTTTTTAGATTTAGTCCAGTCTCATTTTCACTAAAATATCATTAAGTCTTAGTCACATTTTTGTCATTTGAATAAGGATTTAGTTTAAATATTGTCAAAATGACAAAAACAGTGGGCCATTTTAGTCACATCACATTTTTATTGTCTCATTAACCTACAGTAAACATAAATTACTGACCATGTGCACAAACATACATAATCTAGAATTTTTCTCTGATGAAAAGAGGGAGACTTGGCCAAAGAACCTGGATATAAAATGCAGTGGGGAATGTGGGAAGGTTGAGCGAGACTACAACTTCAAAGACATCCTCCTTTTCTAAACTCAAGGGAGAGAAAGGCATAGATAGACTGTTGTTTTGCTATTAAACTCTATGCTGTTATTGTTTTTAATTAATCAGCTCACCAGCTGATGTAGGCCGGGTGTTCCAGGTGTGGCGTGTACTTCCCACTGCTGAACAGAACTGCACTGCACATCTGTGGTGCTAATACTGTGCTTATCACTAAACCGCTCGCAACCTCTCCAAAAACTCTTGTCCAGTCCACTTAGTCAGAGATTATTTAGTCTCTTCTCATCTCGTTTTAGACAAGTGAAATTAAAATAATTTTTGTTTAGTTATAGTTTTTTCTGAGTCCATCTAATCAGTTATAGTCTTGTCAATTGCCACTGAAAAATAGGTGTTTGACTAATATTTGAGTCACTATTGTTGTTGACAAAATTGACACTGGAACAAGGGCATCCAGAGTGTGTGTGTGTGTGTATGTATGTATGTATGTATGTATGTATGTATGTATGTATGTATGTATGTATGTATGTATGTATGTATGTATGTATGTATGTATGTATGTATGTATGTATGTATGTATGTATGTATGTATGTATGTATGTATGTATGTATGTATGTATGTATGTATGTATGTATGTATGTATGTATGTATGTATGTATGTATGTATGTATGTATGTATGCATGTATGTGTCTATATGCACATGTGTGGCACACATGATTCCCACAGGTTTAGTGGGTTCTGATGGGTACTGGTACCTCTGTGCGGAACTTCCTGAGCACTCCCAGGGACTCATGGTAGAGGAAGTCAGACCACTCAATCTGGCCCTTCTTCTCTGGGTCCAGGGCAGCGAACTGAGCCAGTACCTCCTCTTCCTGTTCATCAGACAGGTCCTTCTCAAACAGTTGCTTGGAGACAAAGTGGCGGTACTGCAGCAGCTCATCCGACACCAGGCATGACTCTACACAGCAAGAGCAATTCATCACAACACCCTAAATAAATCTCCACAAGTAGTGATCCAGATACAATTTGTTTATGATTATTATGAATTTTACAAAAGGTGAAATGCCACTCGTCGATTTCCCTTCACATCCCGTCACACAGTAGTTTAATAGCTAACTGTAACAGACAATTGATAACAAATACATACAGTAACAGGTAGTTACCAATAATTACTGTATAGAGAAATGTTTTAGTTACTATGAGCATGTGTGCATTACAAAAACAGAGAGCTTTTGGAATTTGGCTGTACTCAATAACTCATAATATGTTCAATGGGTTGGTTCAGAGATGCTTGATGTGCTGTATGATAACAACCCTGTATGTATGTATGTATGTATGTATGTATGTATGTATGTATGTATGTATGTATGTATGTATGTATGTATGTATGTATGTATGTATGTATGTATGTATGTATGTATGTATGTATGTATGTATGTATGTATGTATGTATGTATGTATGTATGTATGTACTTATCTATTCATCTGTCTACAGTGCTATACCTAATACAGCATTCTTGTCCCGGCTTATGGAGATATGTCAGCTATGAAATGTAGTGTTCCCTAGAGCTGCAGCAGTAGGACAGTATGACTTACCAGGGATGATCTTGCACTGCTTGAAGGTTTCCATTAGGCTGTACATCTCCTCTTCAGTTAGAAGCAGGTTCACATTGTCCTGTGGGAGGGAAAGGTCACGGTTTATGGGGAGAGATATGATACAAACTGGCATCTGAAGTATAGTCAAGTAGAGGGAAAGCAGCACAAGTAGGCTTGGTATTTGGAAATAGCCACGGGATGGTTTTTCAATACCATCAATACCTATGAAAGGTTTTTTAATATTTGTGGATACTTTTTAATTAAATACCTGCAGTCAACTTGTGCAATACGATAGGAAATAAAGCAGATCACGTTCTTCATTTCACCTGTCCCATTGTTTTACATTATGAAGTTTTTACACAACAGCTGAGCCAGTCATGTGTTTATTTGTAAATAGCACAGCAGGAGAATGTAAGGATCGACGCTGGCAGACGAGAAGCAGGTACAGGCAGTGAAACGTTTAATAAATACCGGACATGCAACAGAACAGGAACAGCGTCTGGACATGAACACAACACGACAATCAATGCGGACACGGGGATGAAACAGAGGAAACAGACAGATATAGGGAAGGCAATCAAAACGTGAAGGAGTCCAGGTGAGTCCAATAAGCGCTGCTGCGCGTGACGTGGGGAAACAGGTGTGCGTAATGATGGTGGCAGGAGTGCGGAGTGATGGACAGGGGGCGCCATGGAGGGAGAGCGGGAGCAGGTGAGTCCAGCAGTGTATTGACAGGGGTTTTGTTTTATATTGAAAATCTGTGTTTTTCTTTGCTTCAATAGAGTTCAGGGGCGTGCAGCTACAATTTTACTTCACAGAAAATACATTAGTGCAACACATTTGGCAGAAAAGAGCTTCATCTTCATCAGATGACAACAGAAGTCCAACGCTATTTGGCTGGCAACCACACAAGTCAATTAGCTTACAATGAAAAAGCAAGGTATTTTTTGTAACAATGCATGACCATCATATTTCTAATGTTAATCATAGAAATAATGTAGCCAGCTACATTTCCTAATGTTTTTCTTCAAGTAAAATGTAACATTTTACCAGAGAAAAGTAGGCAACTGAAGCACAAAATTAGTGGACTAGATTGAAAAGAAATATGAAATTGAAAAAGCATGACCCTTCACCCTCCCCCGTTTTCCTCCAGGTACCAATTCTCTACATTTCTATCCATCCCTTATGGGTTTTATCTTTTTTTCAATGTGAAAATACAAAAAATGTATTAATTTTGCCTTAACTAACAAGTTAAGCTTAGGGGTCAGGTTATCTAAGTAAGTGGCTGAATTAATAAGGAGACGCGGCATTATATGGCATCATATAGTATTAGCTTTCTGCCGTGTTTGAGATTGAGATTTCCTTGCGTTCTCTCTCCTCTCTGTTCATGGCCCTCTACTCCTCCCCCTCTTCTCCGAGCAGAGCAGACAGAGCATGTACACATTTGGCTCCAGAGCCAGTACTGTTCTTCTTAAAAGACAAGCACGCGTCAAAACTTTGTTCATTTGCACAATGTATCTCATTCACATTAGCTTGTAAATGTCAAAAACTCAAAATTCAGTAGCTCCTACCTATATATGTATACATTTATGACCTGGATTGCCTTTCTTTGCAATTCATTTACTTTCATTTGCTCTCGTTAACCTATTTAGCTAGCTGCCTCCATGGAAATTCACTATTACTTCTGCTAATTCTGTTAGCATTCTGGTAATAGACGCCTAATGGGATTTGGGGCGTTTTTTGGAGCCCACTTGTGTACTAAACCAGTAATACTGTAAATCCCAGGATGAGAGAAGGACAGTATAATGATATGAAAATCTGGATACCGCCCAACCCTAGCAAAGTGTGACCCATTGCCCTCCTATTGTATGCGGTATAATGGCGTGTACCATAATTATATTAAGTGTTCTGCAGTAGATAATATATGGATTGGTGTGCAGTGTGTCTGACCGCATTAAGTTCAGCATGCGTCCAGAAAGCCCTGGTGTACTTATTATGCAGTTTCTCTGAAGTTATTATTATCATCATGTGTATCAGGTGTATTAGATGGTTTTGTAGTATCGCTTCTTAGTAACTGTCCTGAAATAAATGACCACGGTAATAGGAAAATAATCCTAGCAGCCATTTTACTACACTCCAGAAAAGTGATGGGTCTGAATGTGCACCATATGTCTACCTGATTCTGTCTACCATGCTGTTTGCGCTAAAGACTTGACAAGGGAGCAGTTCAGGTCGAACACATTAAAACTTCCATTAAGTTAATTATCTGCAGCAGGTGTGTGGAGGATGCGGAGGCTCTCAACCCTAATGAGCAGGTTGAGAGGAGGGAGTCGCAGGATGAGGATGACATTAGGTAATAATTGGGGTGGATAATTGGCTATGATTTGTGAAGCCCACTAAATACTTTAGTATTTCTAAGGATTGCGTAAACACACTGCGTTCAATACGAGTCAACAGATAATCCCAGAATTATGAGTGCCTTGATTAGCCTGCATGGGGAGGCAGTTTCCTGGGATCTGGCTGTGTACCATACTAACTCTGACTCAATATCCACAGTGCTCAAATCACCTCAGCACCGGGACTGCTGACTTCATGTTTGAAAGAGCGAAATCTGTTGTGTATCTGTACATAGTGAGATGTGTTAAACTTGGTGTGTAATTAAACACCACAACCCACTTTCTTGGCTACTGTAAGTGTTTGTGTTTTCTCCAGCAGGTTTATTAAACTATTGCTCGAGATCAGTTCATAGTGAAAATAATCCCATTTGAAATCCTCAGGGAGCATTACTAAATATACACTACATGAGCAAAAGTATGTGGACACCTGCTTGTCGAACATCTCATTCCAAAATCGTGGGCATTAATATAGAGTTTGTCCACCTTTGCTGCTATAACAGCCTCTACTCTTCTGGGAAGGCTTTCCACTAGATGTTGGAACATTGCTGCGGGGACTTGCTTCCATAAGATCATTAGTGAGGTCGGGCACTGATGTTGGCCAATTAGGCCTGGCTCGCATTTGGTGTTCCCATTTTTCTCAAAGGTGTTTGATGGGGTTTAGGTAAGGGCTCTGTGCAGGCCAGTCAAGTTCTTCCACACTATCTCGACAAACCATTTCTGTATGGACCTCGCTTTGTGCACGGGGGGATTGTCATGCTGACACAGGAAATAGCCTTCCCCAAACTGTTGCCACAAAGTTGGAAGAGCAGAATTGTCTAGAATGTCATTGTATGCTTTAGTGTTAAGATTTCCCTTTACCGGAACTAAGGGTTCTAGCCCGAACCATGAAAAACAGCCCCGTCCACCAAACTTTATGGTTGGCACAATGCATTGGGGCAGGTAGCATTCTCCTGGCATCCGACAAACCCAGATCTGTCCGTCAGACTGCAAGATGGTGAAGCGGGATTCATCACTCCAGAGAATGCGGTTTCCACTGCTCCAGAGTCCAATGGTGTTGAGCTTTACACCACTCCAGCCGACGCTTGGCACTGCTCATGGTGATCTTAGGCTTGTGTGCGGCTCCTCGGCCATGGAAACCCATTTGGTTCCAACGATCAGTTCTTGTGCAGTGAGTGTTGCAACCCAAGGACAGACGATTTTTACACGCTTCAGGACTCGGCGGTCCCATTCTGTGAGCTTGTGTGGCCTACAACTTCTCGGCTCAGCCGTTGTTGCTCCTAGACGTTTCCACTTAACAATAACAGCACTAGCAGGACAGAAATTTGACAAATTGACTTGTTTTCCTATGACGGTGCCACAAAGAAATTCACTGAGCTCTTCGGTAAGGCCATTCTACTGCCAATGTTTGTCTATGGAGATTGCATGGCGGTGTGTTCAATTTTATACACTTGTCAGCAATGGGTGTGGCTTAAATAGCCGAATCCACTAATTTGAAGGGGTGTCCATATACTTTTGTATATATGGTGTAGCTGTCAACAACAGTAATCAATTGGATGACCTGCCCTGGATGTTTCTGATTATAATATATTATTATATTATCTCCCGAGTAATGCCTGGAGTTTTTTTTTATGTATTTGTTCATCCACAATCCAAACAAGTTTAAATAGGTTACTCTATCCTGATCACTTTGGGGATTTGTGCGCCCGAATCAAATTATAACATATCGAAAGTAATTACTTATTATGTTGCAAAGACCCTTAAGCAATAACAATAAAATATAGGGACACAGTTGTTGTAACTTTCTGGTCCCCTTGACAGTGGAAAAGTCTAGTCAGAGGTGACAGCAGCACCAGCTCTAACCACTTCAGGCAAAGCCCTAAGCCTCATGTCTGTGCCTGAGATGAGAGATGATAATGGCACAACGCCAAAGCTGTGAAATTAAATGTCAAAAGGGGACATAGACATTTTGGATGACTGTACTAGGCGATAAAAATAAATAGTATTTGTTTCTGCAGCTTCGATGACAGTTCTTACACTCTTAGAAAAAAAGTTTCCAAATGGGTTCTTTGGCTGTCCCCATAGGATAACCTTTTTTTGCTTCCATGTAGAACCCTCTGTGGAAAGGGTTCTTCATGGAACTCAAAATGGTTCTACCTGGAACCAAAAAGGGTTCTTCAAAAGGTTCTCCTATGAGGACAGACGGAAACCCCTTTTAGCTTCTAGATAGCACCTTTTGGAGTGCAGAGCTGAACTCTACAGAGATGAAAAGGTGTATTTACACCTAACTGTCACTTTCATCCTCTTCTATTATCACTCTTCATCTCTTCACTTTCTCCCTCTCACCCGTACTGATTGCGGGCCAGCGAGGAAAAAAATTAATTGGCTTATATACAGCACAATGTACAATGTAGAATTGTCCTGCATAGTGTGTGGAGACAAGTTGTGTTGAGGTTCATAAAGTGTGTGTTGTTAACAGTTGTGCCTTTTAGCTGTTAGAGCGTTGGGCCAGTAACCGAAAGGTTGCTGGTTCGAATACCCGAGCTGACAAGGTGAAAAATCTGTTTGTGCTCTTGAGCAAGGCACTTAACCTTAATTTGCTCCAGGGGCGCCGTACTACGATGGCTGCTCTGTAACACATTTCCCAGCACCAATCCGGTGTATTTTTAAAATAACAGTGGTGGGTATGATTATAATAATTGTTTGTGTGGTTGGTCTGTGAATAGCCAATGGAAGGTTCAGATTGACTGAGTGACTCACGCAGTAGTAGCAGCTCCAGCCTGTCGCGGTGTGGGCTGTCTCCCTCATCTCCTGCAGGAGTTCGGTGCGCAGGTAGCCCAACTCCCTCAGACAGCCGTCATGGAAAACTCGCGTGCAGGTCCTGCAGGGGAACAGGTCGTCGGCCGTCCACACCTCACACACCTCGCACATCTCATCATTGACCGGCTGGAGGAAAAGGTAATTAAGGTCACTGGGTTAAAGGTAATGCTCATAATTCATAATACTCATGGGGGTTTGATGCCTACATAGGAGGACTTGGAGTTGTGTTTCAAATCAACTAGCTGAAAGATGCATCCATATGTCTGTGAAATTTAAGTCACTCACACACAGAGCAGCTTTGTATCAGATGGCACCATGATGAAGGCTAGCGGTCCTCTACTTGATGTTACAGTCTAGACAGGGCATTGGCTTGATTAAACAACGAATACAAAAAATGTTGTCAGGCTGCTAATTATGCCATGCACTCAAAGCTAAGACAGCACTGTTTTCTTTTCAGGTCCATCCCTCAGGACTGTATTTACAGGCGGAACACACTTGACTGTCAACACAGTGAAAAATATTATAGTGGGAAGTTTGACTATAGCACAGTAAGTTTTATTAGTATTATTAATGTTATAATAATAATTTAGACTAACTTTACTGTCTGTGTGTTTACCTTTTTCACTTTAGGATAAAAATGATCATGGTCATCTGGACTGATCTTGTCAAACCTGGTCCCTGACAGGTGACCATAGCCAGAAGGAATCATACCTCCTCCATGCTCAATACTCAAACCTATTAATTATATCCCACAGACAGTGTGATCTATACGCTCATCACATGATGAAACGGATGTAACTCAACAGTAGTTTCTAACTATCTTGTCTTTTATCATTATGTGAGAGGATTCTTATTACAGTTATTCTGTAAAGAGGCTAATCAGAAAGGATACATTTCTCTATTGATTTTACCCAATCATGAAGGAGGCTGAAATTATATCAGATTTTTTTTTAACTCCTTGATGTTAAGGTTTTTATCTTCTCCTCTCCAGTCTGACCCTGAAGCTTGTATTATTGGAACATATCATTCTTAATTACTGCAAATAGTCCACTGTCTATTTGTTATATCTGATGAGCACCATTAATGATTGATGGTTGATTGGTTGATTGGTCATCTGCTCCACTCCTGAACCCCGCCCCCATTCCTGACCACCTTAGGATCCCAATCAGTTATGGTGACCCTGGGTAGTGAGGCAGGGCCAAGGTCTCCTCTCTGAGACAGCCCGAGTACCCGCCCACGCCACAGCATGCTCTCTATGAAGAGCACTTAGATACAAACTCTACTGTGGAGTGGAAATAGCTGGTGTGACTAAAGCATGTCTTAGTCATATGTACGGAATACACATGGTATACACCGTCCAACTAAATGCTTACTTGCTTATCTATAAATGGTTCTCTCACCTATGGGAGAAAAGTATAGACTCACAATACTTCAGAACATCAACTCAACTGGAGTGCATGGGAGATAAGACTGTTGCCATGGTAATTTCTTTAAAATCTCACATGCATCATTAAAATCCCAAGGTCCAGGGTTTTAAATAAAAAAATGGTGGATTGAGTCAAAGTAAACCCTTTATTGTACAATACCCCACACTACATTACCTGCTCTCTCTGTCCCAGTGCTATTTCTACAGGCTGGTCATCATTGGCATCTCTCTTGGGACGTAAAAAGGCAGGTGGGGTGAGCTGATGGCCAGTCTTGTCCAGATCTTCAGGCTCCACCCCCTTCCCGTCCCGTAACCTATTCCAGGCCTCCTGGTTGACCTTACACTCATCCCTGGTGGGAGCAGGAGCTGGAGCTGCAGCTTGCTGGGAGGTCCCTGAGGGCCCCACTTTGCTGTCTGCCTCCCTGTGCTCCCCCTCCTCCTCCTCCTTCTTCTTCAGGTTTGGTGGTGGCAAGGCTTCAACCGGCCCCTCTCCTTCCTCTCCAGATCTTTCCCCCTGGTTTGTTGTGGATGGAGCGCGTTCCTTCAAGCCCTGCTGAAAGGCAGAGACGACCGAGGTGCACTTCTGCACCTGCTGCTTCTTAGACATGAGCACTCCCATGACTACTGGAGAGAGTGGGGAGAGGGAGAGAGTGAGAGATTGGTGGGTGGGCGGGGGTGTTCATTACTGTGTGCATGGCATAAATATTGGCTGAGAGATGATAATTAGAGAGACTTGCCCTTTTATCAAGAGTTACTATCAAACTGATATGCTGAACATCTTCATGTGGTGTGTGTGCATGCATGGTTCCATTCTAAGGCCTAGTGTCATATCATGATCTATCTCCAGACTGAGCTCAGCCGCCTCTAGTCCTTCATTACTGCTCATCAATCACATCCCACTGGGCACAGATGTCAACTCAACATCTATTCCACGTTGGTTCAATTTGATTTCATTGAAATGACATGGAAAACAACGTTGATTCAACCAGCGTGTGCTCAGTGAGATAAAATGATAGGAGCAGTAAACATAAATCAACAAATTAAATGGATGGGAAGAGTAGAACAAAACCCAGTAATCTGCAGACAACAACACAACATGTGTAACTAACTACTTGTGCTCCTTCTACTTAGCTCGTAAGTGACCATGAATTACAGTTGGATTCAAGTTGATTACACGGTACTTAGGAGGACATGTTGCGATCTGAAAATCCAATCCCATTCATCCAGAGTACAACAGGAGTTCTTCCCTGACTCTGTCCTTCCCTGACTCTGTCCTTCCCTGACTCTGTCCTCTCCTGTCATTCACAGGTTGAAGGGCTTTAGGCTTCTGTTCTTAGGGCTGTTTCTGTACTATTTTGTCCTGCTCAATGACAGGATATGGAGGACACTCTCCCCTCACACCCATAGACAGGATATGGAGGACACTTCCCCCCTCACACTCATAGACAGGATATGGAGGACACTCTCCCCTCACACCCATAGGCCTTTACTGTCACAGCCTCCTTCTGTGGGCCTCATCTAACTAGCAGCTCAGACAGACAAGATGGGAACACAAGCTCATCAAAGTCCTCAGAGTGATAGGAGGAGATAATTATGCTGGTGTAATTAACCTCACCCAGTGATGTGTCCTTCCTCCCTTAGCTAAGAGTGTTGAGGGACGGGTGATACATCTGACAGTCTGACACAGTGAGGAGGCTTAAGAGCCAGGATTTGTCTGCAGAGTGGTATGCCTGTGTACTGTGTCATATTAGATAGGATTGACAAAGTCAGGAGTAATGGAAAGGTCCAGGGTGGTCATCTTTGTTGAATCTACTCAGAATGTACTGAGGAAACATAATATTTATGCACAAGATACAATAGGTGTAAAACAGTTCAGTGAAATGCTTACTTGCAAGCTATTTCCCAACATTGCAGTATTAAATATCAATGGTACGAGGAAATAACATAAAATATTAGTGTAAAGTGGAAAACAATGTGAGCTAGTGTAAAGGTGTTTCCAGACACTCAAACTAATTTAAATGAAAGTGAAGGACTTGCATTGTGTATAAGGAGAGTAAAGACAGTGCAGAGGATCACATAAAACATGAGCAGGTAAAAAACGATATCCTTTACTCATGTCAGATATCTTCCATGATGGGAAGTCAGACTGTATAGGTAGGTTGTCAGATATCTTCCATGATGGGAAGTCAGACTGTATAGGTAGGTAGGTAGGTAGGTAGGTAGGTAGGTAGGTAGGTAGGTAGGTAGGTAGGTAGGTAGGTAGGTAGGTAGGTAGGTAGGTAGGTAGGTAGGTAGGTAGGTAGGTAGGTAGGTAGGTAGGTAGGTAGGTAGGTAGGTAGGTAGGTAGGTAGGTAGGTAGGTAGGTAGGTAGGTAGGTAGGTAGGTAGGTAGGTAGGTAGGTAGGTAGGTAGGTAGGTAGGTAGGTAGGTAGGTAGGTAGGTAGGTAGGTAGGTAGGTAGGTAGGTAGGTAGGTAGGCACACACACTACCATCCTGACTAAAGGGCCTGGCACCCCTTGGTAGACATAAGAGCAGTGTAGCAGTGCAGTTAAAAACATGATTTTCCTTTTTATAAAACATTTTATGGTATTTCCACACTATGTTGTCGAAATAATAATGTAAGAGCTATTTGGAGCTATGATGTCACAATGTGATCTGATTATAATAGACCAATGACTGTTCATCTGGGTAAGCGAGTGGGCTCCAGACTATCCTATCAGCCAATCAGGGCTGTGAATGTAAATATCTTCCCATTTGTTACGTAACGCTGGAACGATCAGACTGAGCATTTCAAGTGGCAAAGGAGGCTCAGAGAATTAAATTATTAAATAAACACAGTGATTTATTAGACATACAGTGATGACTTAAAAATTAATAACACATTTCTTCTGGGGGTAAGCTGACAAGTTGTTCAGTGCTTTGTACCTTAAAAGGGAATTGAGAGATATGCCACTGGTTGTCTAGCAGGTCTGCTAACACAAAGCTTTTGCCAAGAAACTGTCAAAAATGCAAACATTTTATCCTCGAAACTGTCACTGGCACAAAATAATATACTTTCCCTCACACTTGGCTGGGGTTTTAGTAAGAGAGTTTTACACTAATCTTACCTCATGAGACACTTAGAATGTGTAGCCTACGGTCTCGAATTTATAGTAGTGAAAACAGCATTCATTTACAAAGGGGGTAAAGACTCAAGATGTCTGTAGGATGGCAACAACCTTTCTCTTTTGGCCCACGTGCTACAACTCAAGCTAAATCCAAAGAAATGTGTAGGGGAGGAGTGCTGTAGATCCGTCAGGCTGGGTTTTCACTCGTTTCCAACAGAAGCAGCTGCCTGTGCTGCTCTGCAAAGACGGTCAGACCTCGGAATTATTTAAAGGCCCCATTTATTGGGGAAGAAATGGATGAAGCGTAAAACATGGCCACTCCTTGGGGCTGGACCCTACATACAGTTGAAGTCGGAAGTTTACATACACCTTAGCCAAATACATTTAAACTTTTTCACAAAAGTTTAAATGTTTTTCACAATTTCTGACATTTAATCCTAGTAAAAATTCCCTGTCTTAGGTCAGATAGGATCACCACTTTATTTTAAGAATGTGAAATGTCAGAATAATAGTAGAGAGAATGATTTATTTCAGCTTTTATTTCTTTCATCACATTCCCAGTGGGTCAGAAGTTTACATACACTCAATTAGTATTTGGTAGCATTGCCTTTAAATTGTTTAACTTGGGTAAAACGTTTCCACAAGCTTCCCACAATAAGTTGGGTGAATTTTGGCCCATTCCTCCTGACAGAACTGGTGTAACTGAGTCAGGTTTGTAGGCCTCCTTGCTCGCACACGCTTTTCAGTTCTGCCCACACATTTTCTATAGGATTGAGGTCAGGGCTTTGTGATGGCCACTCCAATACCTTAACTTTGTTATCCTTAAGCCATTTTGCCACAACTTTGGAAATATGCTTGGGGTCATTGTTCATTTGGAAGACCCATTTGCGACCAAGCTTTAACTTCCTGACTGATGTCTTGAGATGTTGCTTCAACATATCCATATCCAACATATCCCCCCCCATCCTTTGTCATGATGCCATCTATTTTGTGAAGTGCACCAGTCCCTCCTGCAGCAAAGCACCACCACAACATGACGCTGTCACCCCCGTGCCTCACAGTTGGGATGGTGTTCTTCGGCTTGCAAGCCTCCTCCTTTTTCCTCCAAACATAACGATGGTCATTATGGCCAAAAAGTTATATTTTTGTTTCATCAGACCAGAGGACATTTCTCCCCATGTGCAGTTGAAAACCGTAGTCTGGCTTTTTTTTTATGGCGTTTTTGGAGCAGTGCCTTCTTCCTTGCTGAGCGGCCTTTCAGGACTTTTTACTTTTTATATAGATACTTTTGTACCGGTTTCCTCCAGCATCTTCACAAGGTCCTTTGCTGTTGTTCTGGGATTGATTTGCACTTTTCGCACCAAAGTACGTTCATCTCTAGGAGACAGAATGCTTCTCCTTCCTGAGCGGTATGATGACTACGTGGTCCCATGGTGTTTATACCTGCTTACTATTGTTTGTACAGATGAACGTGGTACCTTCAGGCATTTGTAAATTGCTCCCAAGGATGAACCAGACTTGTGGAGGTCTACAATTCTTTTTCTGAGGTCTTGGCTGATTTCTTTAGATTTTCCCATGATGTCGAGCAAAGAGGCAATGAGTTTGAAGGTAGGCTTTGAAATACATCCACAGGTACACCTCCAATTGACTCAAATGATGTCAATTAGCCTATCAGAAGCTTCTAAAGCCATGAAATCATTTTCTGGAATTTTCCAAGCTGTTTAAAGGCACAGTCAACTTAGTGTATGTAAACTTCTGACCCTCTGGAATTGTGAATTATAAGTGAAATAATCTGTCTGTAAACAATTGTTGGAAGAATTACTTGTGTCAAGCACAAAGTAGATGTCCTAACCGACTTGCCAAAACTATAGTTTGTTAACATGAAATCTGTTGAGTGGTTGAAAAATGATTTTTATTGACTTCAACCTAAGTGTATGCAAACTTCTGCATGGCAGAGAGAGAATCCCAATCTGAATGAGCACTGCGACAGCCGAATATTCTCACCACTAGGTCTCGAGATATGGGCGTCATTCGAGGCCCTTTTATGGGCACTTGTTTCTTTCATATTTTTCCATTTAACAAGACCCGTAAAGCCTATGGCGAACTGGGTCTTACTGTAATACAGCAAGAATAACAATTGTGCAGTGTTTTTGGCAGAGCAAGAGCATAGTGAATTTGCTCAAGATAATGAAGAGCACTTTCCCATGCAGTGATCATCTCTGAATGTATTTATTTTTATGAGAGGTCAACATTTTGCAACATTTAACAGATATCACTGTTAGATGTCTTACACTACTGCTTACACAATGTGTGGATCCAAGTGTGAATTGTTGCCTAAAAGAAACCTCAGAGTACGTTTGATTAGTTAAAGACCTCAAACTGGGTTTGCTTTCTGAAGCAAGGCACCAAATGGTGGTGAACAAGATGGATTGAGCTCACTGCACTGTCTTAGTGTAATTAAATATTGATCATTTTGGAGGAAGATGGCGTCATGGTGCTATTTAAATCACTCTGATCTAGCTCTCACTCCCAGTAATCCTGTTTGTAGGCGGTCTACACTCCACTGGTCAGACATGATCTATCAGAACGAGACCATGTCTGGCACTGCCAGCTAGCACTGATGAATGTCCTTGGGTGTTATATAGAATCTAGTTTTGTCCCGCAGATGACATTTTGGCAAAGGCATAGCACATGCCAAACAGGAAATTAATCGTGGGCTGGAATTAGAATGGGTTGGCTCCTGTGAGCTGTGTATCAGAGGTAAATCAGGACACCTGGGTTCTCCATTACTATTCGGTCAGACACCTCTTCTGTACAGGTGTCTAAACACGTTTTATGTGAGTAATGTCATACCATATAACAAAAATAAATATCACGACAGCTGTGATGGAAACAGGAAGTGTCGGTACAATTTTCTAAATGTCGACAGACACTTTGTTTGACATTGGAGATCTTTTTGTGCCTGTAAAATGATTTATGTGACAAATTGAGGTGAAACGATTAATTGCTCAATTGTTGATAGAATAAACATTATATTAAGGCAAATTTGCAGTCACCCCATTAAGCACAGACGTCAATTCAAACTATATTCCAGATTGGTTCAACGCAATTGAATTGAAATGACAACTAGTGTGTGACCACTACAACTGGAAAAGGCATGCAAAGTTTATTAGGCTACAGATTAAAGTTAGAATTAACTTCACAGGGTGGTGAAAGTGTACGGTGATGAGCTTGATGCTCCTTTCCAATAAATATCAGAGGGTCGTCATTTGTATGCTATGGCATGATAAAATCGGTGCTTAGCTGCCAACGAACAAATTAAAATCATACTGCTCTTATCCATTTTAACATTATAACCTAACCTTTCCACTGCACTGTTGTCTTGAGAAAATGCGTACAAACCTGAGAGGTGCGGGGTTTGTGTGTCAAAACCATCAATAGATTGGAAAATGCAATGGAAACCCATTTAATTTATGTTTTTATTCGGTACATGAGAACTTAAGCGCAAGAGTGGTTTTTATGTGCACGGTCACACACAGCTTTTTATCCGCAACAAGTCACTTTGATGGAAACAAACCTCTGGTGGGAAAATGTGCATTATTTTTTATTTTTTATGTAGATTTTGTCTAACATTTGCATGAAAATATGTCGCAAATTGGATGGAAACCTAGCTACTGTGGAATGTCATCCAAGTTTAGCACCTACATTATAGATTTTTTTCCTGCATTATACAAACTGGTGGATTTAACAGATTAGTTCAATGAATCCAGTTTCACAGTAAGGGTTGAGGTTCTGGGTCTGACTACAGAGTTGATTGTGACATGTTTTTCTTCACAGGTCCATTCTGGGTATGTGCCGATTAGAATCCCAACCAGTCCTCCTTTTCATGCTGGATCATGGGGGGAGATTCTCTGAATGGTGGGGCGCCACAAAGCATTCCTGTTCATGGGAATGAATCCCATTTAGCCAATGATCTCATCCACGGACCCACAGAGCAAAGACCTGGAACTAATTACACTAACGAGTTCGACAATGAGCAAAATCATTTACAAACGTACACACACACACACCACACACACTGGTAAGCATACACAAAAATGTCAGAGACAACAGTTTCTTTTTGGAAACACAGACCATCAGGCAGCAGCTGTATAATAACATCTGTGTGAGGCATACTGCCATAGTCTTCTTTGCTTGTAGAGAATGCCTGAGACAGAATATCCTTGCCCTGCTGGGATTCCTTATCTCTGGTACACCGAGAACACCTCTTCTCTTCTCTGTCACCCAACCCAACAAAGACACCCTGGGGGCTGACAACTGTCTGGTTGGTCCCAAAAACAACATATGGGGAGTTAAAATTCTGTTTGTGTGCTGTCCATGGTGAACAGACAGAGGCGCCTTGAAGTAGAGGAATTTAAATCTGAATGCATCCTTAGAGAGCAGCTCCTATATTGGCATTACCAGGATGCCAAGCAGAAAGGCTGTGCCAGTGTCAGCCAATACACTGAGGCTGAGAGAAGCTGACAATGGCCACTGTGAGAACGGCAGGGGAACATGCACAGGCTGCAGGGATCTGTCGCAGGCTGTTGTGCAGGACTCAGTCCAGGGCTCCAAGACTCCCTGGGTACAGGACCTGTGTTTACCCCAGGATGGGACACACATGCTGGGATAGTATTGAACCAAGGGCTGGCAATAGAGAATATGGGTGTCAGTCTATGGGAACCAACAATAGGCTCTGTTGCAGGTAACCTACTTAGTGATGATTCAACCTTTGGTCTTGAGGAATAGCAGGAGGTTATACCCCCCACCACACACAGACAAACCTATTTTCCTGAAATCATTAAAGTGAGTTATCCTACACTGCCCAATGAGAGGTTATGATGCACAAAATGATGAAATGTGGCTAGGATCTACCCCCAGCTGAGTGCTGACCTAAATCGGCTGCTGTATTCCAGACCGTTTAAGTGGAAGGGTTCCAATAACTATTTTAATTAACTCAGTATGCCAACATTTCATACAAACAATGCGGTCAATCAACAGCCATACACTGGCTGAAATTATTTGATGATAGGACTTAGACAAGTTGTAAATGCAACAAGTACTGATATTGTATCATTTAACACTCACAGCTTGCCTAGAAAACAAACATTGAGACGTTTATGGTCTGTTTACTTATATTTTAGAGGGTATTTATACATACAATTTGTATAAAACCTGTGTAAATGTATTTCTAATCATATGACAATAATTATATTACACAAGTTTTGATATATCAGATGCCTTACTTTCAATTTCCTGCATAAGAAAAAGCAGAAATTGCATCACCTATGCCACTACTGCCATTCATTCAAATTACTGGTTTGGATTTCTCCCTGACCACAATGGCTGCCATTTTCATACCATTTTGGAACTTGAGGGTTTATGCCATAGCCCCTCTAATAATTGAATAGAACAGAATATTTGTGGTTTCACCCCTATAGCACACACATAGCGTTATGAAGGCCTTGCTGACACAAGCTCACTACATCCAGACTATGAATGTTTAGTTTAAAAGCACAGCCATCAATCATTGTCAGATGAAGAAAAACGCTATAGCATAGCTCCTGCAATCACCCGATATGTGAACTCAAGCATTTTCATATCTGAAATGTGTTATGGAACAATGTTGATGTTGGTATGTATGTATGTATGTCATATTGAAAATAAATGTAATTTACCTGAGATAAAACCGGACAACTCTCCACCGCGACTTGGGACTTTCTTTTTCCTTGTGTCTCACGAACAGCTACCCAGCATTGCAAGGCTTCGCTTGAATGAAAAGTACGCGTTTAGCCTACTCAAATAACCTGTATTTCACAAATCTATACTGCAAATGTGACATGAATTACCTATCCGTGTTAAGAGTGACAAGAGTCCGTCAAAACGCTGACGTGGACAGCTCCAGTGCTGAAATATTTTTCTTGCCACTTGCGCTTGTGGAGAGCGACAGTGCAGCTCTGCCTAGAGGAACGCGCCCTTGAAAATGCAACCGTTTGCACAGTACAGTTACAGCGAGAATAAAGAACCATGGAGTAAGTGCTATTCACTAATCACACCCACACTAACAACAAGCCTTGCTAGTCAATCGAAAGCATTGATGAGCTAGATAACTTGTAGGCTACTAAATCTACCTTCTTGATTGGCCGGGGACCAGTTGTAAAAAATAAGTTTGTGCCAGGATACACTTATAGCCAATATCCTCCAAGAAAAGTTGAGAACGTCATATAATGTAGTGGGGAGGCTTCCACAGCCCTCACTCACTGCTCTCATAGATCAATATCATCATGACGCAATACGGAGATCTAATGGAAGCCTATAGAACTGTCTGTTCAGACACTCATCGGTACAGCACAATACATGCAACCAAAGGCCTTTTCATAGTCCCCAGGCCCAGAACAGAGGATGGGAAACTCTCTACATGGAACTCTGCCACCCCAGGTAACTCAAGCTACATAATAAAACCAGCATTAAAAAATACAGATAAAAGAACACCTTACTGTACAAAGGGGACTGTGAAGCGACACAGCCATTTTATATATCTTGTATTGTAATTTGCACTGTACTATGTATTAGACCTAGATATTCTGTGTATACAGTATACTGATTTGTAGGCTGTGTGAGACATTTTAGATTTGAGATGCATTTTGTTGAATGCATTTCCGGTTTGGTTTGGATTATGTTTAGCCCAAAAGGAACTGAATGGTGAAAAAATGTCTTGTACCATTTTGGAGTCACTTTTATTGTAAGTAAGAATAGAAGAAGAATCTGAACACTCCTAGATTTATTTGGATGCTACCATGATTATGGACAGAGTCACAAAGATAATACCCCCCCAAAAATGCTAAGCTCCCCTGTTACCATGGTGCAGAAGACATGGATGTCGATTAAGGCAGCCCCCCGCACCTCTCTGATTCAGAGGTGTTGGGATAAATGCGGAAGACACATTTCAGTTAAATGCATTTAGTTGTACAACTGACTAGTATCCCCCTTTCCATGTTTTGGTGTAGCCTCTGTAACCTTCTCAGTCATTATTATTCATGATTTTTCATAAAATCATGGCATTATCAGGATTACACTTAGAAAATGTTCATAAAAATATTATCTACTCAAAAAGAAAAATGACTTAAGGTCATCATTCAGTTATTATTGGGCAAAACATAACACAACCAAAACAAACTGCAAATGCACCCAATGAGTTTGTAGAGTCACAAGCTTGATGTTGTCATTGCCTGCAAGGAATATGGGACCTTTGACATTATTACTTTAAGTGACTAGTTTCCTTTACACTGAACGGCTGGGATGGTGCAAAGGAACAGAGCATTAGCAGTTCATCCACAATGCAATTGCATTGCTATTAGCATTCATTTGGCTGGATTTAGGAGAATAGCCTTGGCTGCTTTTCATGCACCCTAATGAACAAATGCTCCAGCACCATACCAGAGACAGGGTGTGCCACAGTCTCATTTCCCCTTTCCTTCGCACCCACACCCTCCATATATAAGGTAATTGTTGCATTGAGCCAGGATTGATATCTCTCTGTGTGGGTGAGTAAGTAATATGCTTGCTTCCTTTGTCCTTTTCTTATACTGACCCTTAACTCAAGTATATACACAAGGCTTTTAATTTTTTCAGTGTCCTTGCCTTCTGCGATCCTTATGGCCTTGTCACTGTCCCACTGTAGATATCATTTCCTAAATGACTGACTGCTCAGGATTCAAACCAACAGAATTAAAAAGCACATCCACTCTCGCTCTCTGTTCAAAAGCTCTTTAATAAAATAAAATGTAATTCAATGATCTGTGTTATTAAACAAACCAAAACATTCATTTATCAAATAGGCAATTAAAGGCTTTCTTCTGTTGTATACAATGCAAAAATTAACAAAGATCTAGGAGAGCAAAGAAAGAGTTGGCCATGTTGTATGTTTTGTTATTGGAGATTTTTAAAGGTTATAGAGATATTTCACTGTCTCCAGATTGATCATCTTTTATCCCATTTTATGTTCAAGCTGGACTGTTGTGTTACATTTACTGATATGCCCACAGCCTCTCCTCATTCCAAGTAGTTGTACTGTATCTGTATTTTGTCTAAGACAGCTGAGACAACGGTACCTATGAGAGTTATTTCACAGTGTACTCTTCATCAAATCATCCCACACTGCCAAACACAGTGCCTGTCAGAGACTTAAAAAGGAATGTTTAAAGTCCAAGGCGACTTTTCCAGAACATTGCAAGTCATGATTTAAATGTTTTTTTTCAGAGAATATGGAAAAAATTACTGTTCAGTTGAATGCAGCTCCCATCAGAGACCCATCAAAACTCTATAACAGAGTGAACAGACAGCATGGGAGGAAAAGTGAGATTAGAACTTAGGTTTGACAGCCCCTCGTCATCCCATTTGGTCTTGCATGATTCAATCATGTAACTTGAGGCTGTACAGTATAATACTTTAAGTGTAATGCTTCCCTATAGTGATATTCCCAGCCTTGGCGGTTGGTCTTGATGAGGAGGAGCTATTTTCTTTGATATATTCAAGTCTTCAAGTATCTACAATATAATATTCTAGTAGTACAGGGGTTTACACAAAGAGATAGAACCCTATGGGTTTACACCCCTCCAAAAATAATCTAACCCAGAATTTGTTGCGTCAATGACCTACATATGTCTGACCCTGGAGTGTCTGTCATTCTCTGAGATAGCCTCCTGCTTTCTAAACTAGGTTAAATGTTAAACGGTCCTTCATGGTTTGTTTGTGTTTAATAAAGAAACGTATGAAAACATAGCTATGCATCCCTAAACATGAATAAGGTTGCGTTGTAAAAATATAGTGATGGATGATGATGCCAGGACTGTAGCCTAGCAACTAAAGCAACCGATTTAGAATTACTCTAATTTGTGAATTGTTGCTCTTTCAAAGTTTCATGTCTGGACTAACCCGATTGGCACTGTGCAACGATCCTTATAGGCCCTTCCTTTATAACCCTGGGAGATAGAAATAGCTGATTACACACCCTTACCTGGCATAACAGAATGTAATGGTAACTGGATTAGGGTCTTAATGCTGAAACATGATAGACTAATACAGCCAATAGTCTCCTTGATCAGAATCAATCGCCTTTATTCACCAAATATATTTCCATGTACAGGAATGACTTGGTGAAGTGGTGCTGCTACCGCGTTACAGACAGAAAACACAGACAAAATTTATAGACGCAGAATTTACACAATCCACATACAGTATGTACATTATAGGCACGGAAGCTAAAAACTACAGACTATAGTATAAACCCTTTAAGCTACATTGTAACTACATGTGTAGAGATGGATGGAAAAAAAACAAATTAAGAGAAACAATTTAGCAGGATGATGTGCAACGGGGTAAATATACACTATATATACAAAAGTATGTGGACACCCCTTGAAATTAGTGGATTCAGCTATTTCGGTCACACCCGTTGCTGACAGGTGTATAAACACACAAACACACAGCAATCTCCATAGACAAACATTGTCAGTAAAATGGCCTTACTGAAGAGCTCAGTGACTTTCAACTTGGCACCGTCATAGGATGCCACCTTTTCAACAAGTCAGTTTGTCAAATTTCTGCCCTGCTAGAGCTTCCCCGGTCAACTGTAAGTGCTGGTATTGTGAAGTGGAAACATCTAGGAGCAACAGCAGCGAAGTGGTAGGCCACACAAGCTCACAGAACGAGACCACCGAGTGCTGAAGTGCGCAGCACATAAAAATAGTCTGTCCTCAGTTGCAACACTCAATAAGTTCCAAACTGCCTCTGGAAGCAACGTCAGCACAAGAGCCGTTCGTCGGGCGCTTCATGAAATTGGTTTCCATGGCCGAGCAGCCGCACAGAAGCCTAAGATCACCACGCACCATGCTAGGCCCCTTAATTCCAGTGAAGGGAAATATTAACGCTACAGCATACAATGACATTCTAGACGATTCTGTGCTTCCAACTTTGTGGCAACAGTTTGGTGAAAGCCCTTTCCTGTTTCAGCATGACAATCTCCCCCCCGTGCACAAAGTGAGGTCCATACAGAGATGGTTTGTCGAGCTCAGTGTGGAAGAACTTGAATGGCCTGCACAGACCTCACTAATGCTCGTGACTGAATAGAAGCAATGTTCCAACATCTAGTGGTAGCACTTCCCAGAAGAGTGGAGGCTGTTATAGCAGCAAAGGGGGGACCAACTCCATATTAATGCCCATGATTTTGGAATGAGATGTTCGATGAGCAGGTCCACATACTTTTGGCCATGTACTGCAGTGTTTCCCAATACTGGTCCCCCAGTACCCCCAACGGCGGTGAGAATGATAGTTATCGAGGAGGTGAGAATAGACTCAAGGATGGCTGTGTAGAACTGGATCAATATCATCTGTGAGAGTCTGAATTTCTTCGGCTGGCGCAAGAAGTACATTCTCAGATGTGCCTTTGTGACTGCTGTAATGTTGTCCTCCCACAATCTGAATGATTCATCCATACTTACAGCTGAGCCATTGATTTCAAGGGGGAGAGGTGTTGGGGGATGCTTCCTGAAGACGATCACCATCGCCACGGTTCTGATGATGTTCTGCTCCAGGTTATTGAGCTGGTCCCATGTAGCTCAGTTGGTAGAGCATGGCGCTTGCAATGCCAGGATAGTGTGTTTGATTCATGGGACCACCCATACATTAAAAGCATGAATGGATGACTAAGTTGCTTTGGATAAAGCATCTGTCAAATTGCATATATTACATTATTGTGACTGCACCAGGCCACCATCCGGCCAACCTCTCTCCAGTACATGGACTCATCACCATTGGAGATAAGGCAGACCAGGGTGGTGTCATCTGCAAACTTGAGTAGCTTGACAGACACGTCGTTGGAGGTGCTGTCGTTTGTGTAGAGGAGGGGGGAGAGCATGCAACTCTGCAGCGCTCTAGTACCGAGGGACAGAGACATCACTACATTGCTTTAAGCACACATATAGGCTATCCAGTGAAACAAGCATTCTCCACTGGTCAGATCCTAGGACTGGTAAATTAGTCTGTGGCTTAACCTTAACAATCAAGCAAGATAACTTGACTAATATTGGGGATGATAAGAGAAGAGATATTGTAGTGTTTAGGGTCAGGGTTAGGACCAGTTATCTTACACAATGCATAGATACCAACACTAATGTATTGAACAAATAATTAACTGGTTGAGTTTGCTAGATGAAATCTATCGATGGTGCCTCCTGCTGAGCAGTCGATTTCAATGCTTTATAGCCTCTGAAGGAAGAGAGGGCTACATGAGGATACCATTAATTTATCTGTTTGACTCCATCACCAAGTCAATAGTTCACATACGATGGAAGAAACCCTGCGGAATGGTGCTTGTTTCCTCTTGGGTAGGAACAGTTCAGTCTTGAGGTTTGGACAGGTTACAGATTATACCTTAAAAAGGGCAACTCCACCACTTTTCAACCTCATATTCATTCAAATCAGTGTCTACATATGTGAAAACTGCACATTTTCACGTTTTGTTGAATTCTTTTGTTTTTAAGTTCTACCCGATGACGTCAAAAGTTACATTTTAAAAACTGTTTTTCAAACACTGAGATTCGCGGTGACGTGGAGAGCAAGAAAATGCCATCCCTCTGGTTAGAAACTCATTGCAGGTTTTGAAAATCACTGTTTTTCTTACTTTTATTCCTCTCCTGTGATGTCACAGAAGCATGTTTCAGGACCTTTCATCATATCTCTAACCACAGATCATAGAAACGTGCCATTTTCACACATGTAGACACTGGTTTGGTGCTGGAGATTATGAATACGAGGTTGTAAAGTGGCGGAGTTACTCTATAAGGCTAGGTGACAGCGCATCAGTAGTACAGTAAGCTGAGCCAACAGTGTAGACCTGCCAAACAGTCATTATGGACCACAAACATCCATTAGGACCAGTGAGAGGAGGGCCAGGCAGAACCACTGACAGCCTTGAGCAATGAATTTAATTAAATGTGTTACAGGTTTCTGCCTATTTATGGCACAGCTTGGGTACAGAGGACAGGCTGTAACTCTGGTGAGCACAGCAGGAGATTTGTCATTTCATCTCCCCTGAGAAAACAAATAGACCAAACACCATTTCAAAACCTGGACACTAGGATGTGTAGCTTGCCAAGTGGAATAGAAGTGTCTTAAAAATGCAGATACATGTGATATATACCTACCTGTCAAAAAATATATGCGGAAAAAGAAAAGAAAGCTAAATGCAATTGGAATTGACCAGATAAGCTGGAGGGTCTAATTCCCCTCTGGCTTAATTTAATGTCTCAAGTGCTGAGGGGATTAATGTTTGATGTTTTGTTCAAGCAATCAATTACTTATTTTCTTTTGGGTGACTCTAGGGTCCCATGTGGCTCAGTTGGTAGAGCATGGTGCAACGCCAGGGTTGTGGGATCGATTCCCATGGGGGGACCAGTGCGAAAAAGTATGCACTCACTATTGTAAATCGCTCTGAGTGTCTGCTAAATGACTAAAATATAAATGACCAGCTATGTGTACATCTCATAGCTTTACGTTGGTTGGATGGATATGGATTATGCATAAATGAGGTATATACCCACCAATGGTCCATATGGTTTTCAGAAATGGGGCATTGAGTATATGCCACATCTCCACCTAAGATGGAGAGAGAGGGGGGTGGGTGTTGTTTGTACAATATAAATCAAGTTAATGCTTCCTCTCTGACACAATTTAAATTAAGAAACATCTGAAGAAATGCAATTAGCAGCTTAGAAAAAAGATAACAGATTATCGAACAGTGTACAGTAATGCTTCATCTGGAAATTTTCCATGAATATTCTACAAACTATCAAGTGTTTTGATGCATTTTTCTAATTTATTTCTGTGTATGGATGATGAGAGTGAAAAACTGTTCATCGTCATGTTGCATGATACAAGAAATCCATAGATGTAGTTTTTATTTTTAATTTTTTTGTTGAGTTTACAGACAGAATGTTGACTAAAAACACGCTACTTTCATAAGTATCACTTTTTCTTTTGCAAGCCGAGAGTAATTACAATACCTGCTGAGATTAAATGCATAGCTGCAGAGGGACACGGATCTAGTCTTGATAATTAAGATGAAATGCAACGCAATCATGCTATGAAAGTGTGAATTACATTCGAATGGATTCTTGTACCATGGTTTAATTTGGTTCTTTTAAAGCAGGAATCCCTAATGGTGAAACTGCCATGTCCGTTTGCGATATTACAACGACAAAGAAGTTACTTCAAACAACAAACACTGTTTTTATTCCTTCTAACATCATTGCACACATTTACATTGATGCTGAATGCTCCTCTGGGGCGAACAGTGGCTCTGTTTCCCCTTATGCGGATTTCAGCTTTAAGTATTCAGTTAATTTAAGAGACCTGCTGCCTCGCGCAGTAATACGTCAAACAGGATTACTAACAAAAATAGATAATTTTAAATGCTATTTATACAACCAGCTGAAAACTGTGTCTGACAGCAGCCTGTCAAAACTTTTGTGTACCTCTCAACATGAGATGATCTGAGAATGGCCTCTGACTTCATTCCTCTTGAGCAAATCTCTGTTATTTTCCAGTAGGGTAGTTCATTGTTCATTTGTCTTTTAGCAATATATCTGATTTACTGTGAGGGCACTTGACTGAAGAGTAACTTCATAACAGGATGATGCTCTAAAAGTTGAGCAGTAATGAATTGAAAGTGCATTAGCTTTAGAGTAAGGAGAAGAGAAGGCCCCTTCTGTCTGCCAGACAATCACTCAGATGTCAAATATAAATAGTGTTTACAGCACAAAAGGAATTCCATTTTACCGTGGCAGTAATCCAACAAGCCGCTTTATAGCACTTCTTCCGGTAAAGGAAATAGGTATAACCAGAACCTGATGTTGTGGTGCACTGAGCATTCAAACTTTCATAGCATCAGAGGGAAACTCTGCTGCCAGAGTGTTAGGACATGTGACAAAGCCTGTCTGCACTGCTTTCCATTGCATGCTTTTTGCAACCAACTGAAGGCTGTCTAATTACCGGGCTCCTCTCATTTGCTGATAAGGATTTGGGTGTGGCCACCCAGAGGAAGGAGCTCCATGGAGTGGACACCAAGGCGTTTTTAAGTTTTTACGTTCTGGGAAGTAAAATTTAACAGAAATGGTGCTGTACTTAAAGAGCAGTTGAAAAACAGGGAAGAGTTGGGTTGTGGAATGCTGTCAGCATTGCCAATTCCCTTTAAATATGTCACTAATTGCTTCAAGCCACACCCACCAAACGGGAGCAAACGTACCTCAAAGTCCGTTCAAGAACATACAAGAAGGTTTTGGGGAAATATATTATGTTGTTCAATCAACCATACCATAACATAGCAAACGTTCAAGTGAACTGAACGCACCTACAGTAAACGCTTCCTTGTATGTAAAGATAAAATAAATGCCTGACTCTTTACTTGGTCTTGGTCTGTTCCTTTCCATATTTGCCAGCTCAAGCTAATTTCTTAGAACCTTAGAGGACTTCCCCTCTAATGAACATGGTAGCATAGTCTTGGCATTGTTACATTTGCCTCACAACTACAAGACAGCAACTGTACCCTATTACTGTGCCCTATTTACAAGAATAAATTAGAACTTTGTATGTCCTTCCAAATGAACATGAAAAAGTTATGACTATAATGTTGAATAAATCAACACAACATAAGATAGGCCTGCTTTCATAAGCGGTCAACAAATGACTGTTGCATAAGGGAATATGTGACATGTAATCTGGAGGTAATGCTTGTAAACAGAGAGCTGTAGGGGAACATCTACTATCTCACTGATCTAATTACCCTCTTCCGCACATCCTCACAAATAACTGTACGGCTGTCTGCCCAAATCACCAGTTGGATAAGTAAAAAGTCCCTCTCTCCAGCATGACACCTTGCAAACAGAGAGAAGGAGAAACATACGATGGCAACATGATCTCATCAACTTACTACGCTCAAGTTTGTTTTTGTTCAGATTCAGCACCAATGAACCCAGCTGTGGTTCCTGAGATTAGGGACTGATGGGCGCAAGGGAGACGCTAGATAAAGACTTACATCCATCACATCCAAACTGCAGGCGTCACCGCTCCAGCGATGATGCTCTAATGTACTTGAGTCAGAAAGACAGGCTCAGCTTGCATGCATAATTGATTTCGTCGCTGGGCCAGATTAAAGATGGGCATGCTGTTGTGCGTGATGAGAGGCGGAAAATGTTTTCCCTTTGGTCTTAATGTAAAAGGAAATGGACTGCCACTTATCGGAGATGCACTGTTATGAATGCCTTGTTTGTTGGTTCAACTCATCCTGTTGTCGGCATGGACACAGTGTGAAAAGAGAGGGTGAGACAAAGAGAGGGGAGAGGTCAAGAGTCTGAATCTACAGTGAGCTCCAAAAGTGTTGAGACATTTTTTGTTGATTTGGCTCTGTATCCAGCACTGTGGATGTGAAATGATACAATGACTATGGGGTTAAAGTGCAGACTGTCAGCTTTAATTTGAGGGTATTTTCTTCCATATCGGGTGAACCGTTTATAAATATAGCACTTTTGTCGTGAATAATGATGAGTGAGAAAGTTACAGACGCACATATCATACCCCCAAGAGATGCTAACTTCTTACCATTACAAATCAAAACAAATGTTATTGGTCACATACACATATTTAGCAGATGTTATTGCGGGTGTAGCGAAATGCTTGTGTTCCTAGCTCCAACAGTGCAGTGGTATCTTACAATTCACAACAATACACACAAATCTAAAAAGTAAAAGAATGGAATTAAGAAATATATATAATATATATAATATTGGCATTGGCATATTGGCATATTGGCATTGACCAAAATACAGTAGAAGGATGTGCACCTACAGTGTAAAAAGCCATAACTACTGTATAAGCTGTCATTGGTTCCAAGACAACAGACTCCAGAGCCCATGGATTTGGGATTTTGTTTGATTTTGATGTTTAGACAGATGGCTGAGTCATCCACTACATCTGATCTTGCCTCATATCCTGCAGGTCTTTCTTTCTGCATGCCTTAGAAAATCACTATGTTGAACCTATTAATCTTGGCCATGCACTTTTCTTGCAGATATTAACAATTATGCATCCATCCGTGAGTAACTCTGGTCTGTAATCACTCACTCACTCAGGACTTATTTATTCATTCAGGTCTGTATATACATATTCATGTACAGTTGTTATATCATATCACGTGCAATATTGTCATACATGGGAGGCGCCAAAGTCATTCTTGGACTTAACTTACATAGTCATTCACTCTGGAATGCATATTAGTATCCTGTCAGTTGTATCTTTTTTCATTGATTTTAGTATATCGAATGTGCAATACATGCATTTATCTGTAATTAAACCCTGCGCACTAAAGACTGTATTTTAAGGGAATTACTATTATTACCCTAAGTTATATCATACACACATTTAGCTATTTAAGTAACTCTTCCTGTCATTTACCTGTACAGTTAATGTACACATTCAAAATATTCACTTACCTATTCATTTAACAAGTCTGTATATTAAGTAAACAAGTGTACATATTCAGCCATCCACCCATACTATGCAATGTATTTTTATAGCTTTTTTGCACTCCAGACTTCTTGTATTTATATACTTTTTCATACTGCCGCTCTATGTATCATGTATCCTGTATCTGTCTTTTGTGTATTTTCGTTCTGGAATTTTGCACATGCCCTGTGCTTTTTTTGTAGCTGCTTGACAAAGATACTTCCCCTCGGGGATCAATAAAGTATCTATCTATCTATCTATCTATCTATCTATCTATCTATCTATCTATCTATCTATCTATCTATCTATCTATCTATCTATCTATCTATCTATCTATCTATCTATCTATCTATCTATCTATCTATCTATCTATCTATCTATCTATCTATCTATCTATCTATCTATTCAAATGTGTTTGAAAGACGATAGTTGTTTGGAAGCAGATAGGACAGCCTCTTGTAGCAACTAGATTGAAATGAGAGGAACAAGATAGGCTAAGAGATTACAGGCTTCTAGCTGTTTGTGTGTTGTTGGATGAGAAAGGTGGATATGTGGATAAATGGGTGAGTATGTATTGTACCTTCTGATTACTTATTTCTGATGTAAAATTGACTTTTAAGGCACTGAATGCTGTCATTTTCATTTGACTTATATTTCTCAGAGATGGTTATTTTGCATGGATTTATGATGGCCTCTCGAAAGAATGGCTATAATGTCTTTAATGGCTGTAAGGTTCAGATTCCATATGCTTTTGTATTGAATAACCAATTTCTGTGGCCCATTCCTTAAAACTGAGAACAAATAGGCCTGGAGGATTAACACATCCCACTGGGCACACACTGGTTGAATCAACATTGTTTCAACGTTATTTGTCAACGTATTGTGACGTGGAATCAATATGGGAAATACATTGGATTGGAAAAAAGTTAAAAACCAGTACTGTTTTCATCTCATCTCAACCAGTGTTGTAAACATTAACATTTGGGTAAAACAAACTTAAATATATTGACTTAACAGGTTGTTACATCAATCTCATTTAATCATAATCAGAACTATATATACAGTACATTGAAATTGAAATTGTAAAGAATTCCACATAGAAACATAAAATATATATTCGGTGGTTGAAATTATATAGAATTTTAGATTTGATTAGATGTATTTTATTTGACCTTGTTTAAATGTCAAGCTAGGTATACTATCCTTGGAAGTTTAGAAGTAGTTACCATTAGCCCTATAACTAGGATGCCAAATTCATGATATTAATAGAAAACTTTTACATTTGAATATTGGATGAAAAATATATATTGAATTTTGGATGAGATTAGAAAAAAGATTTGATCAAATAAGTTTTACGTTTCTACGTGGAATTTTCAATGCAATCAAACCAAACCAATTTTTATTGCATCTGTTGGTCACAGATACCTTAAAAAACTAAACATGGATCAGAAAACCAGTCAGTATCTGGTGTGACCACCATTTGCCTCATGCATCACGACACATCTCCTTCGCATAGAGTTGTTGATTGTGGCATGTGGAATGCTGTCCCACTCCTCTTCAATGGCTGTGCGAATACTGGTGGGAACTGGAACACGCTGTCGTACATTTTGATCCAGAGCATCCCAAACATGCTCAATGGGTGACATGTCTGGTGAATATGCAGGCCATGGAAGAACTGGGACAATGTCAGCTTCCAGGGATTGTGTACGGATCCTTTCAACATGGGGCCATGCATTATCATGCTGAAACATGAGGTGATGGCGGCGGATGAATGGCACGACAATGGGCCTTTGGATATCATTACGGTATCTCTGTGCATTCAAATTGCCATCAATAAAATACAATTGTGTTCCTTGTCCGTAGCTTATGCATGCCCATACCATAACCCCACCGCCACCATGGGGCACTCTGTTCACAATATTGACATCAGCAAACACCTACACGACTCCATACACGCTGTCTGCCGTCTGCCTGGTACAGTTGAAACCGGGATTCATCTGTGAAGAGCACACTTCTCCAGCGTGCCAGTGGCCATTAAAAGTGAGCATTTGCCCACTGAAATCGGTTACGACGCCGAACTGCATTCAGGCCAAGACCCTGGTGAGGACAACAAGCACGTGGAATCAGCTTCCCTGAGTCAGTTTCTGAAAGTTTGCACAGAAATTCTTAATTTGTGAAAACCCACAGATTCATCAGCTGTCCGGATGGCTGGTCTCAGACGATCCCACAAGTGAAGAAGCCAAATATGGAGGTCCTGGGCTGTCAATATTACACGTGGTCTGCGGTTGTGAGGCCGGTTTGACATACTGCCAAATTCTCTAAAACGATGTTGGAGGCAGCTTATGGTAGAGAAAATAACATTACATTATCTGGCAACAGCTGTAGGGGGCATTCCTGTGGTCAGCATGCCAATTGCATGCTTCCTCAAAACTTTAGACATCTGTGGACTTTTACTGTCCCCCACAGAAGGTGCACCTGTGTAATGATCATGCTGTTTAATCAGTTTCTTGATATGCCACACCTGTCAGGTGGATTGATTATCTTGGTAAAGGAGAAATGCTCACTAACAGGGATATAAACAAATTTGTGCACAAAATTTGAGAGAAATAAGCTTGGGCATTGAACAAGCTATGGACATTTTCTGGGATCTTTTAATTTAGCTCATGAAACATGGGACTAACACTTTACGCACTGCTTCTTGACACACTGCTTGCTTAACCCGGAAGCAAGCCGCACCAATGTGTCGGAGGAAACATGGCCCAACTGATGACCGAAGTCAGCTAGCAGGCGCCTGGCCCGCCACAAGGAGGCGCTAGAGCACAATGAGACAAGGAAATCCCCCCCGGCCAAACCCTCCCCTAACCCGGACGGCGCTGGGCCAAGTGTGTGCCGCCCCACGGGGCTCCCGGTCACGGCCGGCTGTGAAACAGCCTGGGATTGAACCCGAGACTGTAGTGGCGCCTCAGAACACTTCGCTACATGGGAGGCCCTAAGTTATCTTCTAGTCCTCTATTCATATTTTTGGGCATTTTTGATACTCTCTGACTATCTAGCTTTTATTTAGCTAATTCTTAGCAACCTGAAAGAGTGAAGAGACTGTATAAATGTAGGTCCAACATCATTTCTACAAAGTTTCGATTTGGTTTTAGTCATTTCAATGTAGACTGAGGTTGTTTTCCCCAAAAAAAATGTTTTATTCAAAACAACCGCGGGCTGCATTGAATGGGCTTGTGGGCCTTCAGTTTGACACATTATGTAGAGTAAATATTTATTTACATAATTTGCATTGTCATATTTACTAGATGGATGTCAAATGGCAAGACTTGAACTGCACTGTGGATGAAAATTATCCCATTTAGAGTTATGAGTTGAGCTCTCCAGTTGAAATGCGAGCTGGTGTCTAGCCTGATATGATGTTGAGAAGTGATAGTGTTAGTAAAAGTGCACGTTAGACCCACTGTTCTGTGTGTTTAGCATTAAGCGATGTAACTAAATCTGGTGCTGGCCAGTCTGCTGTCTGAGTTAGTGTTCCAATAATGATTAGCAGAGAATGGGAGCATTACAGTACTGTAGGTGTCTGAGACTCAATCCCTCTATGTCACATTATTCTGTGAATTCTGCTCCAACCATCTTTTTAGGTAATATCAGCTCAGACTGGGCACACACTTCAAAAGAAGATAGATGGAACAAAACACACTGCAAAAACACAAAACACTCTCAGCAAAAACACACTCAGCAAAAACACTGTCCCTCTTTTCTTCTCTCTTTTATAAATGTTCCAACACTATTGATTCTGCTCACTCCAGGAAGTGAGTGGCAGTGGGTGAGGAGGCTTTCAGCCTGTATTCCCGAGAACATCCTTCTTCTGTGTTGCTAGTAGCTGCAGTAGCATAACAACAGAGCCGTGATAGACAGCCTCTGTGAATCAGGCAGGCTTTCATGACCCAATCCACCAAGAGTGGTGATCCTGAATGGGCTTCCTTATCATTATGGTCCCCTGAAGACCTCCAGGGCTACTATCAGCCATGCACATACTTCTTACATGGCTTCTTAGGAGCACTTAAGGGGATTACTGGAGAAAAGGGACTGCCTGCGTATCCACTCTTAGACAAGGACATTTAGTATTCAACAAAAAGATATGGAGCTTTCTGCAACCCACGGTCGCACAACCCTTGACTGTGGTGTGATGCATTTTAAGCTTATTATAGAAGGGATAGGACTTGTTTATTTATTTTTACAGTAGAGACTTTAATCGCATCTGCTTAAACGCAGATAACTGTTAGAATGCTGTTGGTGAAGAGAGGTGCATTTGGAAGGCAAGCAACGGAGCCCTTCACAAAGATCCACATCTGGAAAAGAGGCCTCTTCCTTTGCTTTCAGACAGCCGTAGAAAATGCCTGCCCTTTCCTCTCATCAATAATGATGGTTAGTTATGGTAATTATTGACTCAGCATCCTCATCCTGTTTCACACTGTCAATGCAGATGTTATCCACTCCCCTCCCACTGTCCAATGATGTTAACCACTGAAGATAAAAATGTAAGAATGAACAAGATACAGAATTGGTTTGAAGGCTTGCTTCCATGTCCTCTAACACAAAAAGCTCTGCTCATACTCACTACCGCTCAAACGTTTATTTCAGTCTTTCTCACTTCATCTCCTACAAAACTAAACTGAAGGGTTTTGAGAACACCTTGGGAAGCCCATAGCCAGACCAGGATGTGATGGAGTGAAACCAGTGGAAACATCGACCCCAGGTGAGCTTATACCTCTAGTCAAATCAAAATCAAATCAAATGTTATTGGTCACATACACGTGTTTAGCAGATGTTATTGCGGGTGTAGCGAAATTGTTGTGCTTCTAGCTCCGACAGTGCAGTAATATCTAACAAGTAATATCTAACTATTACACAACATATACCCAAATACACAAATCTAAGTAAGGAATGAATTAAGAATATATACAAATATGGACGAGCGATGTCAGAGCGGCATTGGACTAAGATACAGTAGAATAGTATAGAATACAGTATATACAGTGGGGAGAACAAGTATTTGATACACTGCTGATTTTGCTGGGATTTTGGCCCACTCCTCCATACAGACCTTCTCCAGATCCTTCAGGTTTCGGGGCTGACGCTGGGCAATACGGACTTTCAGCTCCCTCCAAAGATTTTCTATTGGGTTCAGGTCTGGAGACTGGCTAGGCCACTCCAGGACCTTGAGATGCTTCTTACGGAGCCACTCCTTAGTTGCCCTGGCTGTGTGTTTCGGGTCGTTGTCATGCTGGAAGACCCAGCCACGACCCATCTTCAATGCTCTTACTGAGGGAAGGAGGTTGTTGGCCAAGATCTCGCGATACATGGCCCCATCCATCCTCCCCTCAATACGGTGCAGTCGTCCTGTCCCCTTTGCAGAAAAGCATCCCCAAAGAATGATGTTTCCACCTCCATGCTTCACGGTTGGGATGGTGTTCTTGGGGTTGTACTCATCCTTCTTCTTCCTCGAAACACGGCAAGTGGAGTTTAGACCAAAAAGCTCTATTTTTGTCTCATCAGACCACATGACCTTCTCCCATTCCTCCTCTGGATCATCCAGATGGTCATTGGCAAACTTCAGACGGGCCTGGACATGCGCTGGCTTGAGCAGGGGGACCTTGCGTGCGCTGCAGGATTTTAATCCATGACGGCGTAGTGTGTTACTAATGGTTTTCTTTGAGACTGTGGTCCCAGCTCTCTTCAGGTCATTGACCAGGTCCTGCCGTGTAGTTCTGGGCTGATCCCTCACCTTCCTCATGATCATTGATGCCCCACGAGATGTGATCTTGCATGGTGCCCCAGACCGAGGGAGATTGACCGTCATCTTGAACTTCTTCCATTTTCTAATAATTGCGCCAACAGTTGTTGCCTTCTCACCAAGCTGCTTGCCTATTGTCCTGTAGCCCATCCCAGCCTTGTGCAGGTCTACAATTTTATCCCTGATGTCCTTACACAGCTCTCTGGTCTTGGCCATTGTGGAGAGGTTGGAGTCTGTTTGATTGAGTGTGTGGACAGGTGTCTTTTATACAGGTAACGAGTTCAAACAGGTGCAGTTAATACAGGTAATGAGTGGAGAACAGGAGGGCTTCACAGGTCTGTGAGAGCCGAAATTCTTACTGGTTGGTAGGTGATCAAATACTTATGTCATGCAATAAAATGCAACTTAATTATTTAAAAATGTGATTTTCTGGATTTTGGTTTAGATTCCGTCTCTCACAGTTGAAGTGTACCTATGATAAAAATTGCAGACCTCTACATGCTTTGTAAGTAGGAAAACCTGCAAAATCGGCAGTGTATCAAATACTTGTTCTCACCACTGTACATATGAGATAAGTGATGCAAGATATGCAAACATCATTAAAGTGACTAAGATACCGTAGAATAGTATAGAATACAGTATATACATATGAGATGAGTAATGCAAGAAATGAAAACATTATTAAAGTGGCTAGTGTTCCATTCTTTAAAGTGGCCAGTGATTTCTAGTCTATGTCTATTAGGCAGCAGCCTCTGATGTGCTAGTGATGGCTGTTTAACAGTCTCTCGTCCCAGCTTTGATGCACCTGTACTGAACAGGCAGTGGCTCGGGTGGTTGACGTCCTTTTTGGCCTTCCTGTGACATCGGGTGCTGTAGGTGTCCTGGAGGACGGGTAGTTTTCCCCCGGTAATGTGTTGGGCAGACCGCACCACCCTCTGGAGAGCCTTGCGGTTACGGTTGGTGCAGTTGTCGTACCAGGCGGTGAGATATCGCCAGACAGGATGCTCTCAATTGTGCATCCGTCAAAGTTTGTGAGTGTTTTAGGTGCCAAGACAAATGTATTTTGCCTCCTGAGGTTGAAGAGGCGCTGTTGCGCCTTCTTCACCACATTGTCTGTGTGGGTGGACCATTTCAGATTGTCAGTGAAGTGTACGCAGAGGAACTTGGAGATTTCCACATTCTCCACTGCGGTCCCGTCGATGTGGATAGGGGCGTGCTCCCTCTGCTGTTTCCTGAAGTCCACGATCATCTCCTTGTTTTGTTGACGTTGAGTGAGAGGTTATTTTCCTGGCACCACACTCCCAGAGCCCTCACCTCCTCCCTGTAGGCTGTCTCATCATTGTTGGTAATCAAGCCTACTACTGTTTTGTTGTCTGCAAACTTGATAATTGAGCTTGGCCACACAGTCATGGGTGAACAGGGAGTACAGGAGGGGGCAGTGTTGAGGATCAGCGAAGTGGAGGTGTTGTTTGCTACCTTCACCACCTGGGGGCGACCGGTCAGGAAGTCCAGGACCCAGTTGCACAGGGCGGAGTTCAGACCCAGAGCTTCGAACTTAATGATGAGCTTGAAGGGTACTATGGTGTTGAATGCTGAGCTATAGTCAATGATCAGCATTCTTACATAGGTATTCCTCTTATCCAGATGGTATAGAGCAGTGTGCTGTGTGATGGCGATTGCATCGTCTGTGGATGTATTGGAGCGGTGAGCAAATTGAAGTGGGTCAAGGGTGGCAGGTAAGGTAGAGGTTATACGATCAATGACTAGTCTCTCAAAGCACTTCATGATGACAGAGGTGAGTGCTATGGGGCTATAGTCGTTTAGTTCAGGTACCTTTGCTTTCTTGGGTACAGGGACATTGGTGGCCATCTTGAAGCGTGTGGGGACAACAGGCTGTGATAAGGAGAGATTTAATATGTCCGTAAATACAACAGCCAGCTGGTCTGCGCATGCTCTGAGAACGTGGCTAGGGATGCCATCTGGGCCGGCAGCCTTGCGAGGGTTAACACGCTTAAATGTCTTACTCACGTCGGCCACAGAGAAGGAGAGCCTACAGTCCTTGGTAGCGGGCCGCGTCGGTGGCACTGTATTATCCTCAAAGTGGGCAAAGAAGGTGTTTAGCTTGTCCGGAAGCAAGACGTCGGTGACCGCGACATGGCTGGTTTTCCTTTTATAGTCTGTGATTGTCTGTAGACCCTGCCACATACGTCTCGTGTCTGAGACGTTGAATTGCGACTCAACTTTGTCAGAGGGAATAACTTCACTGTTTGTATTCTGTTGTCTTGCCCTGGTTAAATGCAGTGGTTCGCGCTTTCAGTCACTGTATCAGTATATATGTCAATATTATTTTCTGAAGCTACCCGGAACATATCCCAGTCCGCGTGATCAAAACAATCTTGAAGCGTGGATTCCGATTGGTCAGACCAGCTTTGAATAGTCCTTAGCACAGGTGCTTCCTGTTTGAGTTTTTGCCTATTGGAAGGGAGGAGCAAAATGGAGTCGTGTTCAGATTTGCCGAAAGGAGGGCTGGGGAGGGCCTTATATGCATTCCAGAAGTTGGTGTAGCAGTGGTCGAGAGTTTTAGCAGCGCGAGTACTACAGTCGATATGTTGATAGAACTTCGGGAGCCTTTTCCTCAAATTGGCTTTGTTAAAATCCCCAGCTACAATAAATGCAGCCTAAGGATATGTGGTTTCCAGTTTGCATAAAGTCCAGTGAAGTTCTTTGAGGGCCGTCGTGGTAACGGCTTGAGGAGATATATAGATGGCTGTGGCTATTATTGAAGAAAATTCTCTTGGGAGATAATACAGTCGGCATTTGTTTGTGAAGTATTCTAGGTCAGGTGAACAAAAGGACTTGAGTTCCTGTATGTTATCACAATTATACCATGAGTCGTTAATCATATAACACACACCTCCGCCCTTCGGCTTCCCGGAGAGATATTTATTCCTGTCAGCGTGATGAACTGAGAACCCAACTGGCTGTACGGACTAAGACAGTATATCCCGAGAGAGCCATGTTTCCATGAAACAGAGTATGTTACAATCCCTGATGTCTCTCTGGAAAGCAACCCTTGCCCTGAGCTCGTCAACTTTATTATTCAGAAACTGAACATTAGCAAATAATATACTCGGAAGCGGTGGGTGGTATGCATGCCTCCTAAGTCGGACCAAAAGACCAATAGTTCTTCCCTGCTGTATGTAATAACACAAAACATTTTCTGGGCTAATAACGTAATAAATAATACAGAAAAAATATACAAAATACTGCTGTTTCCTAAGAGCTAGACGCAAGGCAGCCATCTCTGTCGGCGCCATCTAGTCATAACAGGCAAGTCCTGGAAGGACTCTCTTATGATATTCTTCCAATACAGCTAGAGAGGAAGAAGCGAAGCAAGAGGGCTGACTCTGCTCCCCAAAATTAAAGCATGAAGGAGACCAAGTGGGGATGTTTGGTCATTTGTAAGTTAGGCTTATTTGATCTAATAGACGTTTCGTAATGTTTAAGTTGTTATGAATGTACTGATATAAGTGGACGCACGTGGCATCCTGGCAACTTTGAGAAAATATATTTTATATTGAAGTTGTTCCTGTTGTTCACGTGTATCTGCCCTCTTATTGGCTAGAATATTCCCTTCTGCTCCCACCTCCTCCAGCCTGCCTTCTGCCTGTGAGGACATTTATTCCCATTGTTAGAGCAGACAGTCCATTATCTTGTCACTATAACAATTCCCATTGTTAGAGTGGACCGTCCAGTAGCTTGTCACTATAGTAGATAATGCTTGATACAGCATATCTCAAGTATAAAAAGGCTCAATATTCATGCAAGAAAATAGTATACTGTAGCTTCTCTAACAAAGTCTGCTCTTGCAACACACTGATAAAAAGCCTCCTGTAGTTTCTCCCAGGCAGACCCAGTGATTACCCAGCATGCTCTGGGTAGATGGTGCATTAGTGAACAGAGGTTGGAGGTTAGGGGAGCGTAAGGAGTAGCCCAGTAGCTCCATACATTAACATAATGTGTTCCTTCAGCCCATTCAGTACCACTGCCTCATCCGGTCAATGCCCTAACACACACGCACGCACACACACACACACACACACACCCTCCCATCCTCTTTCAGTGCACTGTCAGAGCTCTGCTCCGGGGAACTGAAAGTAAGAAAATAGATATTATAACAGCCCCTCGTCTCTCGCTCTCTCTCAACCTCAAAGTGGCAAAGGGTTGAGAAGGGCGGGAGCAGCTCTGTGAAGTGCCCACGTGAGTGTACTGCTGAGGGGAGCCCAGAGAGTGAGAGGCAGACAGAAAGAGGCAGAGAGAGAGATAGAGAGATAGAGAGACAGAGAGAGAGAAGAACATTGTTCCTGTGTGAGAGGCAGAGTAAGAGGCTGCTGATCGGACTGTGTGATTGCAGAGTGTTATGGTTACCAGTGGGATTGAACACTGGGAGGACCAGAGACAGGATGCAGTACATGAGACTGACACAAAGTGACTATGAAAGGGAATGAATGGAAGGGAAACAAAGAATCTGGAGCAGCAGGAGACAGATGGGTACATTATTTTCATACAAGAGCTAAAGGCTAAACCAAAAAGTGCTTAGATGTAAAAACATCAATGTAAAAACATTGTATATTTTATAATGAATGAAAAGCATTCCCCAATCACCATATATCCTCAATGTCGGTGAAGAAAACGACAGTAACATCCTCACCCTTGCTGAGAAAGCAATTTGCCGTGTTGAGAAAGCTGAATTTTGTCTCATATCTTAGTGTAGGACTGTAATTGGTGCGTTCTGGGCTGCAGGCAGTGAAGAATTCTGGGACATCTGGGATGTGTGTGTGTGTGTGTGTGTGTGTGTGTGTGTGTGTGTGTGTGTGTGTGTGTGTGTGTGTGTGTGTGTGTGTGTGTGTGTGTGTGTGTGTGTGTGTGTGTGTGTGTGTGTGTGTGTTGTGTGGTCCAAGTTCCTAATCTTAGCAGTAGCCCCAGAGGAGAGAGAAATCAGTCTCAGTCCAGTGACAGCAGAGACCGACACAGAGGATTACGCGCCAGCTGGGAAAATGTCATATCCAAGATCTGTCTGGTGTGTGTGATCCTATGTATGTGTGATACTCTTTCTGTAATATAACATTAGAATTAGACAGCTTTTGAGATCGTTCAAATCCACCAAAAAAGTATCCATGTGAATCTCTAAGGTCCTATTCAAAGTATCCCCAGCACTAAATATTGTTTTTATGCAGCAAAATGACTGCAATCCTATTTCATTACCCTTTAGCAATCCACACAGTAGGTAGATATTTCCTGTGGAGCCAAAGGGGAAATGAAGCTAATTTACAAAGCATGCTCTGCCTCAGCTCATCTTCATAAATCCCCAGCAGATGACGCACTTTGACTTTTACCTCTTCATGACTGAGGATTCTGCTCAAATTGACCGAATTGACCCTGTATCAGGTAATGGAGACAATCCGCCGCTGTAATGAACTTCCCTCATCTAATGTCTGTGTAAATGACTTTCAGTGGCACAACCCATTTGAAGTATTTATCAAGAGCTCCAGAGGGGCACAGCGGTCTAAGGCACTGCATCACATATACAGCGGGTGAAATAAGTATTGAACACGTCACCATTCTTCTCAGTAAATATATTTCCAAAGGTGCTATTGACATGACATTTTCACCAGATGTTGGTAACCAAAACAAAACAAATAAGTTCAGAAATTAAGTTATGTGTAATAATGTGAAATGACACAGGGAAAAAGTATTGAGCACATGAAGAAATGGCGGTGCAAAAAGGCATGGAAAGCCAAGACAACAGCTGAAAACTATCAGTAATTAAAAAGCAATCCAGCCCCCTGTCAGTGCAAATTAATATCAGCTGGTTCAGTCCCAACTGATGGCCTACAAAAAGGTCTCATTGCCAAGGTGTCACACAAGACATATCTCATGATGGGTAAAAGCAAAGAGCTGTCTCAAGACCTTCTCAACCTAATTGTTGCAAAACATAATGATGCCATTGGTTATAGGCGCATTTCTAAGCTTCTGAATGTTCCAGTGAGCATTGTTGGGGCCATAATACGGAAGTGGAAAGACAATCATTTCACCATATATTTGCCTCGACCAGGTGCTTTCTGACAGAGGAGTGAAATGAATAATCAGAAGAGTTGTCCAAGAGCCAAGGACCACTTGTGGAGAGCTTCAAAAAGACCTGCAATTAGCAGGTACTGTTGTCTCAAAGAAAACAGTAAGTAATGCACTCCACCGCCATGGCCTGAATGCACGCTCACCACGCAAGACTCCATTGCTGAAAAAAAAGCATGTTGAAGCTCGTTTAAAGTTTGCTGCACAACATTTGGAAAAGCCAGTGAAATACTGGGAGAATATAGTGTGGTCAGATGAGAGCAAAATTGAACTGTTTGGATGTCATAATACACACCATGTTTGGAGGAGAAATGGCACTGCACATCACCCTAAAAACACCATACCAACAGTGAAGTTTGGAGGTGGGAACATCATTGTGTGGGGCTGCTTTTCAGCAAATGGTACTGGCAAACTTCACATAATTGAAGGAAGGATGAACGGGCAAATTTACTGAGACATTCTTGACAAAACTCTGCTGCCATCTACCAGGATGATGAAGATGAAACGAGGGTGATCCCAAACACACAGCCAAGGAAACTCTCAATTGGTTTCAAAGAAAGAAAATAAAGCTGCTAGAATGGCCCAGCCAATCACCTGACTTAAATCCCATTGAAAATCTATGGAAAGAACTGAAGATCAAGATTCATAGAAGAGGCCCACGGAACCTTCAAGATTTGAAGACTGTTTGTGTGGAAGAATGGGCCAAAATCAAACCAGAGCAATGTATGCGACTAGTTTCTCCATACAGGAGGCGTCTTGAAGCTGTCATTACCAACAAAGGCTTTTGTACAAAGTATTAAATAAATATCAGTAAGTGTGTTCAATACTTTTTCCCTGTGTCATTTCACATTATTACACATAACTTAATTTCTGAACTTATTTGTTTTGGTTTCTTTGTATGTATGGATTACTTGGGTTGTTACCAACATCTGGTGAAAATGTCATGTCAATAGCACCTTTTGAAATATATTTACTGAGAAAAATGGTGACGTGTTCAATACTTATTTCACCCGCTGTTTATAGACTCTAGTTCGATCCCGGGCTGTATCACAACAGGAAGTGATTGGGAGTCCCATAATGCGGCGCACAATTGGCCCAGCGTTGTCCGGGTTAGGTGGAGGGTTTGGCTGGTGTAGGCCGTCATTGTAAATAAGAATTTATTCTTAACTGACTTGCCTAGTTAAATAAAGATAAAATAAATAAATAAAATACAGCATGGGTTAGAAATAATACAGCTCTTAGAAACACATGATATGGATAGTGGATTGAAACTTGATAGGAAATGGAATACAGAACAGACTGGATGTTTCAACTTCAATTGTCAACCTGAGGGAGTCAGTCTGTTCCCACATTAGTCTATTAGTCTGACTGGTGTGGGTGTGAAGCTGGGATTTAGAGGAGTACCTACTGTACATGAATATAGAGATGTCACACTGTCATGAGCCATTAGATGGTGAGTTACAGGGAGACATGAAGCTGATGTCCCAATGCTTAATTATTCTATCTGATATACTGAGAGAGTTATGCTAGGCCACACCTTAGGCCAGAGATTGCACATTTTCTTTTTTTGAGGAAATTATACATAGAACTTGCATAGAACAGAATCATGAAATAAAGGTTATGAGAATAAGCAATAACACATTCGGGTAAAAGTGTAAATCTGTCTTAATTAAAGTACCTATCTATCTATCTATCTATCTATCTATCTATCTATCTATCTATCTATCTATCTATCTATCTATCTATCTATCTATCTATCTATCTATCTATCTATCTATCTATCTATCTATCTATCTATCTATCTATCTATCTATCTATCTATCTATCTATCTATCTATCTATCTATCTAAAGTGTGTTCGTATTGTATTTGTAAAGTGTCAAGAGAGTTGTTCATGGCAGAGAAGATATTTCTTGCACCAGCTTGTTCCTAAGTAACCTTATAAAAGAACCAACACCTTAAGTATGTACTGTAACTCATAGAGCTGTTTCTCTGTACCTATCCCTTGATGTTGTTACATCCTGCTCTAGCCTACTGACACCAGAAACTGTACTGGTTTTATGAATGGACATGAGTAACTTGGAAATTTAACCTACTCCCAATAATATAATATAATATTAAAACCAAGGATTTAACTGAATGAAATTGATAAATCATTGATACCACTTTTATTTATTTACATAAAATGAATTATAAAATACAAAATCAAGCTTATAGTATGTAAAAAATGTTGCTCTGCAAATAAATGACACATGACACAGTGTTGGTCAAAAGTAATTCAACGGTATCACAGTGCCATCCACCTTAAAATGAGAACAAACTTTCAGTGCCATTCATAGAATATTTGAAATGTTGAATCTTCTTAAAGGACGTATACTGGAGCTCTGTGTTTAAGGATCACCCACAGCCTTTGTGTCTTCTCATGGCTGATGAGAAATAATGCACATAGAGAAGAAACAGGTTAATACAGAGACATGGTGGTACATCACTGTTAAGGGAAGAATATAGATGAGGATGATCACTGACTATTTGTATCATTAATATAATTGTAGTGTTAAATAATAGTTTTACACAGAAGCTCACAATTTCTCCCTGTTCTGGCCTTTTCCTTCTTCAGTCGCTTGATGAGTTTGGCCACCCAGTTGTTCTTGGTGGCAGGAGGAGCACACAGTCTAAGATTCTTCTTCGTGACAAACCTGTTGGCAGAAGTAACTGGCAGATCAGACACAACTGCATCAATGCAGTCACACACAGCCAGAAAACAGTAACTTATGGTTAAGGGGATGGGTTCAATTCTGTGTGTAGAAGGTATAATGTTGCTTACACAGTGGCAGCTATCCGACATCCTCCACTGACTGTCTGGATACTGTATGACTTCACCACTCTGTGGGGAAGCTTGGCATTGGTCGTTGTCAAGCAGCAGTCCATCGCCTGATCTGTGCTTGCTGCAGGGACACACACACAAACACACAGCAGGTTAGATTATCCCCACTATGTATCTATGTGTATCCCATCTGTGTAACTCTGTGTATCCTTTCTGTGTATCCCCTCTGTGTATCCCCTATGTGTATCCCGTCTTTGTATCTCTGTTTATCCCCTCTGTGTATATCTGTGTATCCCCTCTGTGTATGCTGTTCTACAAAAACCACACTTCAACATTCTCTTGAGAAGATGAAAATTGTGTTTACAGTTCCACAGCTGATGATAACAACTAGTGATCAAGGCACAGCATCATGTAACTAGGACGTTATTGGAGTAGTTACTACGAAGACAACTTGCAGCAAAAGTAGTAATAACAGCAACTCTGCAATAGAAAAGGAGAGGATCTCACCTGCTACATGGTTCCAGAGGACTGATGCCAACAGAAGAAGCGCAGCCACCCGTAAAGACATCCTGTCTCAGTAGTTCTCCGTCTTAATACGTTAGACAAGGATCTGCAGATCAATGGACTACTGTGGTTCAGACCCAGCTTTATATCCTCACCGTAGAACTCCTTTCACTTTCACTGTCCTCAAATCACGCACCCATTTCTCGTAAACCATGCTTCAGCTCAGTACGCCCCTTAACACTCACCTTTTTCTAAATAATGGCCCTACCAGTGCTTTCTTTGGAGTTTAAGAGTACTTTCACTGCAGTTACGCCTCTAGACAATACTGTCTGTAAATCATTTTCCCTGTTGATGGGAAGGTAAGCAACCTATGAGAACTGATAACAGAGAATGGCACACAATCCTGTGTGTGTATGGAAAAGGGGGGCTGTTACTCTTTCTTTTATGTATGTGTATTACTGTGTGACAGAGGGGACACACACGTCTGAGGTAGGCTACCTCTATGATGTGTCTGTCTGCCCCTACCTGTCTGTCTCCCAGATATTAATCGTGTGGAACCTTCTCAAATGCACCGTAGCATAAAATATACATTCTAGTGATTGTCTTACTAACCCTGTGTCAAGTCTAGGCAGAAACGCTTATGAAGACTGATGAGGCATGAAGAGAGATGAAGGCTTAGTGTTTACTTTGATCCTGCGTCGAGCTAAATGTGTCTCACTTCTAGCTCATTTTGCTATTATGTGCCAAACAGACTTTATGATGGATCAAGTCAGAGAGAGGCAGCCTTCTTCTAAACCCAGTGATTAGAGCAACTCCTTTTACACTGTGTTTTATCAAAAGGGTACACAATATGGCTGCTGAATACTAAGTACTTATCATGAAATCTCTTCCGTTGTTCAGAATATCTCGGCACACAAAAGGGGGCAGTGGCTCGTAACGAAATAGGCTGCAGAACACAGGACTTGCGCAGCTGTTTTCCCATTTTGCTATTTCAAACATAACTAAACCCATCAGAGGCCTGTTAAATTTTGTTCGGATAGGTTATTAGGAATGATTATCTAATCACTGTGATGGCTCTTTAAAGTGTCATGCCACATAAACACCACGTGACACAAGTTTCACATAACTCTATTCAACGCTGCCAGATCTATGCTGGGATAATTGTTGGGTGAACCTATTCCGAGAAAGAGAGCCCCTGATACTGTACTGGCATGAGAGGTACAGGATATGCAGGTAAGTAAGGCATTGTACAGTAGATGGCAGGTAAGGTGACTGTCAGTGCTTTGTTCTGCTGCGACAGAGACATGCAATTACCAACGGCTGGAGCTACAGAGACCTGATGACGATGCCAAATGGAGGATGACGGTGCCAATGACTGTTCTCATGTTCTCCTGTTTCACAGGCCATGAATGTTTAGTACCTTAACAATTAACAACCCCTCGCAGCAGTCAAATCCTAACAGACTGGGGTGGTCATCCGTAGGTGAGTAATTTCACCCATGCTTGCCTCCTGTCAACCCTAATGTTTGAGCAGGCCTGCCGATGCCACTGTCACCAAAGAGTAATGTAGTTGTCCAGCCAATAAACAATTAGCCATTACTAAGAGGGTTGTACAGTATATATAATGGTGTTTCTTGTTCTGGCCAGTATCCAAGCAGAAATTCCTTGTAACAGTTCCAAGAATCCTGTTTTTGGAAAGTAATCTCACCAGTATCCCTGACAGATAACAAGGTCAACAATGGCACGCTATGTACACCTCATTTCACATACAAAACTAATTTGTCATAAAAAAACAAACCTAGCTTCTAAAATAGGCAGTACTAGAATTTTTAACAATGTATATTGCGCACTTCTCTTGCACAACTATTCTTTTATACTCTGACAGTGTCAGTTAAGTAATGTTTTAGTAATTCAACTTGTGTTCAATGAAAGGCTGTGGTAGGGGCACTGTATATTTGTACATGATAATGAGGAAAATATTCTGCAACAATCAGAGATAAGGCTGTTTGACCCTATGGCAAGTGTCACCCTGACTAGGGGTCAATGGCTACAATTCCCAGAATTTGTCAGGCAGTCAGTAGGGGATTCCCACCTTCTCACAGAGCCATGGAAACTGCTGATGTAACCTTAAATAGACAGAATGTATCAACTCCTACCTTACAGCCTGAATCAAGCTGTTGAAATGGGCTACACATGGACTCCTCTTAGCTTTTTTATTTTTTATAATTGGACATTGTTTCATGTGTCAGTTAGCGACACATTTCAAGCCTAACTTCCTTGAGCAGAGCTGTTCTGTTGGAGTTTTGTGGGTGCAGAAATAGTCACATGTCAAGGTACTATTGATTTATCAGCCTGACTAACAGACCAATTTCGGTCCCGCTTTAAATGAAGTGCAGCTTATAAATGCGTCATAAAGCCTTCATAAACACTACATAAATGTGTTACAAATCATCTATAACCATATGTCATGCTTTATAAAGGGTTCATAAATGTGGCCTAACCACCCATATCAAATGTGACATAACCCACTATGTCAAACATTACAGAAAACTGTGCTTTAAAGGATTTATAAATCATATTAAATTGAGGCTTCACAACGCATTTATAACCCTGTCATGCATCTTGGTATAGCATTGCAATGCCAGGATAGTGGGTTTGATTCCCGGGACCACCCATACGTAAACATGTATTCACGCATGAAGTCACTTTCGATTAAAGCTTCTCCTAAAAATGTATTTTTCCAAAATTCAGTTGTTTTCTTGGTTTGAGATCTTCAGTGACCACAGAGAGTTAGGATACCTGTTTAATGTCCCATCCGAAAGACGGCACCCTACACAGGGCAATGTCCCCAATCACTGCCCTGAGGCAATGGGATATTTCTTTAGACCAGAGAAAAGAGATCCTCCTACTGATCCTCCAACACCACTTCCAGCAGCATCTAGTCTCCCATTCTAGGACCAACCCTGCTTTGCTTCAGAGGCAAGCTAGCAGTAGGATGCAGGGTGGTATGCTGCTGGTTAATAATGCTTAGACCACATAAAACTAAATGTTTTTAGTGTAATTGCCCTTTAATTCAGTGTTTGTTTAGCGGTTTTCTGAAGCACAGTAAGCCACATGTGATGATTATGTATTCCATATACAGTGATTCGCAATGTGGCCATTGGAATGGGTGGAGTAAAACGCCAGCAACACTCCGTATTATTCAGAGCCCCTTGACACCATATATACATTCTATACACCTTACTGAGTATTCCCTACAATACTTTTACTAAGGCACCCAGTATAGTTCTTGCTCTTCACCGGACAGATGTGGCTCTTCGGTTTTGTGATGTAGTTTAATTTATTCCGCCACTGTGTGACTGTTGTCTTTTTGCTGTCACAGCCTAATTGTATATCACGTGGCGTATGAACGAATGGGTTATAGAGCAAAAAACGCAAATATCACAACATAGTTTGTAATATGGCTTTTTTACTGGCTTGGCTTCTCCAGTGATTTTACCCATGCACAGCTACTGGCTCTAAGCCAATATGTATTCCATATAGGCCTACAGTGATTCGCATTGGGGGTATTTATGTGATCTTTAATTTTTTTTAACTTAAATATGATCAAATATGAATTATTGTTAATGTTTAGACAATTATTTTTTATATATCACAAATACTTTTCTCCTATAACGTGGGGGTCTTTTATTTTTAAAATTTCCGAAAATACTTTTTTATTGTTGCTGACTGGACGCTAGCTAGCAGGCTCAGCTAAATAAAATTATATTTAGATAAGGCCACCTTACCTCCAGCAGGAAGAGAGGCAAGAACCATTCTTCTGACAGCCCAGTGACAAGCTACACTATTCACAGCCCTGTGTAATGCTCAATGTAACTGTATTGATGGACTTTTTGAAACTTTATGTATTTATTTGTATTGTTTTAAAAATGTACAAATAATGTCTTTAATGTTTATTTTTTAAGCTGTTAGTGATAAGTGTTAATACATTTATGTTTACATCATTAAGCCTTTATATATGTATGTGTTATGACCAAAGGTGTCTGACTTTATACTAAGTACAGCATCATATGATACAAGGTATTTATGTATGTGTTATAAATTACCACAGTGTCATGCGATATATAGTTTTTATGGGTGAGTTATGAATGACCGAAGGTGTCTCACTTCAAACTAAGTATTACTGGACACTACATAAAGTGTCAATAAATAGGTTATTAATGTTCTGCTGTTTTATGAAGGTTCTCTCGTGATTCAGTTTATTGTAGGGCGTGAGAGGGATATAAATGCGTGTGTGTGTCAGAACCAAAATTATTTGGAGTAGTCCAACCTGAGACTACTGCACCAGGTATTCCTCTTCTGTTCCCATGCTGGAGACCTAGGCCTGTTACAATAGTGGCAACATTTTCTGTCTTATCTTTCAGCGGTGGAGTGGGTGAATGTGTCAAAGACCTAACTGGTCCCAGCACCGCGTGGTATGGCTCGTTTTTGTTGTATGTGTTTGTGTACTGTTTGTGTACATGTAACTTCAATGTCTTTAGGTTGGGGGCTTTCATCAAGGTAAGTGTTTCTTTAGGTTGGGGGCTTCCTTCAAGGTAAGTGATTCTTTAGGTTGGGGGCTTTCATCAAGGTAAGTGTTTCTTGGTGTAACATCATCCCCAGGATATTGCACACACAGGCCATTTAAGGCTGGGATATCAACTATTCAGAGTTGGCCTTTGTGGGAGTGACCATAGCATTCTGTAGGAGTGACCTTACTGAGTAAAGTACGTCATCACTAGTTAGCACAGTCAAAAAGTCAGAATTATGGTTAAACCCTGCCCATTTCGACAATTTATTTGATTTGATACCTAACCCTAACTAATGAAGACCAAGTTTGATGTGTTGGTCCACCAAACTTTCTGCGCATTTGGGTCAGAAGTGTCTGGGAATGGGATTAGGTGTAACATGCCATCCCTTTAGAGCGTATGCCATCCTTCAGCACAACATGTCACCCTTCATAAAGCATGTTTAAATCATATTCAACATATTAAGTTGTCACATTCAACATTGGTGATTATGTCACACAGTTGAACCCTTTATAAAGCATGACATACTGTTATAGATGCTTTGTAAAACAGGTATGTAGTGCTTATGAAGCAAAACCGGGCCTAACCAACTGCAACACTTTCATAAATGTACAAACTATTTAATTTGAGTTTCACAATAAGATAAATTGAGTTAATTGGTTAAATTAAACAAAAAGTATTTAACAAACAAAATCTATTGCAACTGAACCTATCAACACTTATAACAAGGCATGACTCAGATTGGCATAAATATAGTACCCACTACCTTCCGCCAAGAGAAGTATACATCAATCATTCACTTAGACAGCTTGAGCGAGGCAGTTCTATTGCATTGGGGCTAATTCAACCTGAGCTCAAATTACATCCCTTCAGTTTCATGCATTGCAGTCTAGAGCTGAGAAACGTAACATGTCTTTGTCCAGTGACATACAGCACACTGTACCTAACACAGAGAAATAAATAAAAACAGTCAATGCTTAGGTCCTGGATTTCTACTTTTCTTTTTTCTTCCAACAAGTCACATCACACAAAGCATTCATTAAAGCTAGGCACCTGTCCAAGGGAAAAGGTGTATTACTGGCTCACATAAGACTACTGACCTGTATATTTGTGATTAGAAACACATTGGTGATTAGAAAAGTGTTATAAATCATACTATTTATTAGAGATGAATTTAGACTTATTGCTGATGCTGTAAAATATTGTAATATAATCGTCAGTGTTGGCAGTAAGAAACCATAGATTGTTGAACCGTTTTTGAAAATATAAAAATTATAAAAACAAGATAAGAATTGATCATTTCCTTCAGCAGACACTTGAGATGACAGACATAATGCACTTTGCTGGGATGGATTAATTGATTGCTTTTTCCACAGTATCCACCCATTTCCTGTTGACCCGTCCTACATAACTGAGTATGTGCCAGAGAGCATTGCAGGTCCCATAGGCCCCTTTCTCATCCACTCTGTAAACAGCCTCATTTACTGGCCACCCGATAGGCAATACAATGGAGAGTAATGCCGTGAAGGCTTGGATCTGTCCCATACATGACCAAGGAGAATAAAGTGGAGTATTACAGATGTTCAATGGTTTTAGAGTTTGTCGTTTTGAGGATGGACATGAAAAGTTCCAATCATCCAGTTCCATTGTGGTCCATCTGCATTGACAGAGCAAGAGGAGAAAGAGCACCTTTGTTGACATCATACAGCCTACACTGAAGTTGAGTTTGAGAGGACAAGTCACCCAAACATATTTTCTTATGGCGACTTCCTCCGGGTCACCCAGGACCCCCCTCTGTCCATCCTTGCCCCCCCAAGAACCAGAGAGGGATGTACAGTGTAGGGTGCCTTAGAGTGAGCCCTGGTCAGTTGCAACTGTGCAATAGCAGCTCTATCCGGACGTGTCAGGGAGGAGTCTCTTAAACCAGCGTCCCACTGCCATGTCCACCCTCATCACCAGGGTCACCCCCACCAGCACAAACGCACTGCTCACCAGGAACCCTGAGGCCTCAAACATCAACCTGCAAATGTATAGGAAACATGTTAGAGAAGACATAATGCTTAATAGCATGGTAGAGAAGACAATGCTTAATAGCATGGTTGAGAAGACAGATTACACAGAGTAGGAAGGAAGGACCCTAAAAGCCAATGCTGTGGTTATTGTGAGTTGGGAACTTACTTGGGTGCAAATACTTTCCACACCATTAGATGTCTCCTGAGGATAGCAGCTGCACAGACTGATGCAAAGACCTGAAAGGAGGGGAGAGGAGGTCCTGAGTCAATGGCAGAGCAGTGGTGTGTGTGTGTGTTAGGGATGGGCATGGTTATTCTAATATCCGAACTGACGTTAGTATAACATTTGTGAGAGTATTAATTTTGATAAATGTTGGTCTATTTTAACAACGACAAAATGTTGTCTAAATTTACATTGTCCAATCTATATTGTTCCACACAAGCATATATCATGACATTAGAAATTCTTAATTTAATCAAAACAAACTTTCAAATGTAGTGTTTATGTATGGCGCACTGAGCTACTGCTGCTTCAGATGTCACATGGCTGACTGTACATTGTTTACAGGATGAACCAGACTTGTGGGGGTCTAAGAAATAAATTCTGAGGTCTTGGCTGATTTCTTTAGATTTTCCAATGATGTCGAGCAAAGAAGCACGGAGTTTGAAGGGTAGGCCTTGAAATACATCCACAGGTACACCTCCAATTGACTCAAATTATGTCAATTAGCCTATCAGAAGCTTCTAAAGCCATGACATCATTTTCAGGAATTTTCCAAGCTGTTTAAAGGTTGTTGTTACGTTTTACATGAAAAGGCATTTTACTTTTATTACGCATTTAGCCCTCCGGTGAGCCCTGACAACAATATGCCATTTCCCCCACTTCAAATAACAATTAGCCTACATGTGCGAACCAACAGACACCTGAAACAGATCAATGCAAAAAAACACCAGAAAACTTTTGGGAAAACAGAATCAGTTCTATAAATGGCAAACGTCAGACTTCTCTTTCACTGTTGCGGTCAGCCTAGACTACTGTTAGCCAAAAGCTACCGGTGAATGGCATCCTGAAAACAACTGCATAATGTTTTGGCATTTTGCATCATAAAATATGCATGATATTATTTGAATAGTGTTTACCTGTGCCCCGTTAATGAAGAGGTAGCGTGTTGCGAGCTGTAGAAGGGCAGAGCTGAACTGCTGGGGACTCTCCCTTAGTCTCATCTCCATAATAGCATTGTCCTCTCCTTCCTCCCCACCCCCTCTTCCTCCTCGTCCCACACGCACCTCACACACCAGCGGCCAGAAGAGAAGCAGCGGACAAGCCACTGCATTCACAAACATAGACACACCAGCATAAACTGAGTATCATATTCATGATCAATATTCAGGTACACTGTATAGCCGTCAATTAACTTAAGTGGTTGTCAGCATTGAAATGTGGTATGTATTACTCAGACTGAAATAATGTCAGGAGTAATAGGATTATAACCATATTAACCACAATGCCAATCAACCAAGATACACATTAGTATTTGTACTGTACAACCCAGCCCTGTGTGTGAACGGGTGAGTACCTGCGAAGAGGATGTGTGAGGAGAAGGTGTTGAGGGTGACCAGTGAAGCGGGGAGTATGGTGCCTGTGTGGCCACCAGGGAAGCCCACGAAGGCAGCAGCCCACTGGATGGATGGGAACGTGGGCAGATGGCCTGTTGCATGGAAGAACTGAGTGGCAGCAAGAGACCACAACACTATCGGGGTCCAGGGTACAGAAAAGCTACCTGCCAGAGGGAGAAGGAGACATGTCAAATCCAAATAAAATCTTATCGGTTGCATACACATATTTAACAGACGTTATTGAGTGTGTAGCGAAATCCTTGTGTTCCAACAGTGCAGTAATATCTAACAATACACACAATTCAAATCATTTGCTATGAGACTCGATACTGAGCTCAAGTACATCCTGTTTCCATTGATCACCCTTGAGATGTTTCTACGACTTGATTGGGGTCCACCTGTGGTAAATTCAATTGATTGGACATGATTTGGAAAGACAGTGTGGAAAGTATTTGCACCCAAGTAAGGTCCCACAGTTGACAGTGCATGTCAGAGCAAAAACCAAGCCATGAGGTCGAAGGAATTTGTCTTAGAGTTCCGAGACAGGATTGTGTCGAGGCACAGATCTGGGGAAGGACACCAAAACATTTCTGCAGCATTGAAGGTCCCCAAGAACAATGTGGCTTCCATCATTCTAAAATTGAAGACTTTTGGAACCACCAAGAATCTTTCTAGAGCTGGCTGCCTGTCAAAAACTGAGAAATTGGGCAGAAGGGAGGTGACCAAGAACTCAATGGTCACTCTGAAGGAGCTCCAAAGTTCCTCTGTGTAGATGGGAGAATCTTCCAGAAGGACAATCATCTCTGCAGCACTTCATCAATCAGGCCTTTATGGCCAGACAGAAGCCACTCCATAGAAAAAAGGGCACATGACAGCCCGCTTGGAGTTTGCCAAAAAGCACCGAAAGACTCTCAGACCATGAGAAACAAGATTCTCTGGTCCAATGAAACAAAGAATGAACTCTTTGGCCTGAATGCCAAGCGTCACGTCTGGAGGAAACCTAGCAACTTCCAACAGGACAACGACCCTAAGCACACAGCCAAGACAACGCAGGAATGGCTTCTGTACAAGTCTCTGAATGTCCTTGAGTCTGGACTTGAACATCTCTGGAGAGACCTAAAAATAGCTGTGCAGCGACGCTCCCCATCCAACCTGACAGAGCTTGAGAGGATCTGCAGAGAAGAATGTGAGAAACCCCCCCCAAATACAAGTGTAGCGTCATACCCAAGAAGACTGGATTTAGTCGCTGCCAAAGGTGCTTCAACAAAGTACTGAGTAGAGGGTCTGAATACTTATGCAAATGTGATATTTCCGTTTTTTAATACATTTCCAAAGATTTTCTACAAACCTGTTTTTGCTTTGTCATTATGGGTAGATTGACGGAGAAAAACAATTTAATCAATTTCAGAATAAGGCTGTAACGTAACAAAATGTGGAAAAAGTAAAAAAAGGTCTGAATACTTTCCGAATGCACTGTATATGAAGTGTGTAAAACAGTACGCAAACATTAATATTAAAGTGACCAGTGTTCAATGAATATGTACATAGGGCAGCAGACTAAGGTGCATGGCTGAGTAACAGGGTGGTAGCCGGCTAGTTCAGGGTAGGCTACAAATAAATCCATTAGTAACCCTAGAAGTTAGTTCGAGACAAACATGCAAAAGTAACAACTATAGGCATATAAAAGACAAAAAGAGGACCAAATAGTCAGACTACTTATCACACACTGTGAGCAGCTTACCAGAGTGCGCCCCCTGCAGGGCGTTGAGGGTAGTGGAGGAGGCGTGTATCTGCAGCAGGGCTCCCATCTCCAGGAGCAGCAGCAGGAAGGACAGGGACATGCCCTCTGGATGCAGCAGCAGCAGGCCCAACCCCAGCAGGCCGCACAGCAGGACCACGGGGGCCGAGTAGACCGTACCCAGCCCATAGGCCTCCACGGCAGGCCGGTCGCCCCCCTCAGGAACCCTGGCTGGTTCTCCGTCCTCCAAGGAACGGCGCATGCGCTGGTAGAGCTGGGGGATTAGATGGTGCAGCTCTGCCTGGGTGCTGATGCCCGTGCTGGCCCGGTAGCGGGGTGGGGGGAGCGATACAGGGCCTCGGACAGGGGCTGCAGCCCTGGTCTTGATAAATATGGTGAGCGGGTCCAGCCATAGCAGGGCCAGCCCTAGGCCCAGCAGAGAGAATGCAAGCCTGGGGAGGGCCCACTGGCCCAAGCTGATCAGCTCAGCCAGGTTCCTAAAACTGTCCTCCGGGGTGGCAGCCACAGCCCAGTGGAGACCCAAACAGACAGAGAGCAGAGGCAGGATCCAGCGGGCCGTGAACACCGTGCCACTAGGGCTGTTCAGGTTGCCGTAGTGCCGCAGCCAGCGCCGCAGCAGGTAGGTCCAGGCACCCAGAGAGGCCAGAGACAGGATGTAGTGAAGGTTCTTCAGACGGCTGTCCTGCACCCGTGACAGGGGGGAGAGGAACGGGGAGGGCTGGCAGGAACCCTGCTCCTCACGACAGCCGTGGAAGAAGAGGGAGAGGTAGAGAGAGCCCACTAGCACCCCCAGGCAGGCCAGGAAGGTGCTGCTCTCCCTCCTCACGGCTAATGGGGACAGGACCGGGGAAGGCAGTAGCCCGGCGGGTTTCAGGGGGTCATGGACAGGGGGTAGCAGGAGGCTGTCCCAGTTGAGATGCAAGGGGACATAGAGGCTCAGGGAGAAGAGTAGAAAGGTGACCACACGGCCCTCTGCTATTACATAGCTGTCAGAGAGCAGGGAGGCACAGCGCAGAAGGAGCACCAGGAGCGGAGGGGTTAATAAGAAGCGAGGCAGGGTCAGCCAACCACGCCTTGGGGCCACCTCTCCACCCTCAGCGGTCTTCCTGGCCTGTCGGGATCTCCAGAGGACCAGTACCTCAGAGGATAGGGCTCCAGCCGCCAGGCACCAGGACTCCTCAGCATAGCCCTGGGTGAACAGCTGACTTGCAGCTACACACCCCCCCACCACAGTGGCTGCCACCAGAGGGAACCTCAGCAGACCACTCTCCCTCACCAGCACAGAGGACATCTCAGAGAGGATGTAACACAGCACGCAGGCACACGCCAGGACAGCTATGCCGGCAGCCATCTTGGCTGGGTTGAAGCGGGCCCAGGTGGCGCGGCAGGTGTCCCGGACAGAAGTCAGGTACCCCTGCAGGGAGGCCACTAGTTCTGGGGTGGGAGAGCGGCCCTCTTTGACGGTGCTGAGGTACTTGGAGGAGAGGCGGGAGAATTCTGCCTGCAGCTGAGACAGACTCTCTGGAGGGATGTCTTTGGCCATGCTGGAATAGGTCTCTAGGAAACGGTTGACCTTAAAAAGGACAAAAAGGGTCAAATTAATAATTTTTGCTGTCACGATACCAGAATTTTGACTTCGATACCAGGTTAAGTATTACGATACTTGATACCATCACCATGCTCAATACCATGTCATTTTTCAGAGATCGCCATGTATGCATTAATGAATCAATATATACACTGAACAAAAATATAAAACGCAAGATGTAAAGTGTTGGTCCCATGTTTCATGATCTGAAATAAAAGATCCCAGAAATGTCCCATACGCACAAAATGCTTATACAGCGGGTGAAATAAGTAAGTATTGAACACGTCACCATTTTTCCTCAGTAAATATATTTCCAAAGGTGCTATTGACACGACATTTTCACCAGATGTTGGTAACAACCCAAGTAATCCATACATACAAAGAAACCAAAACAAATAAGTTCAGAAATTAAGTTGTGTAATAATGTGAAATGACACAGGGAAAAAGTATTGAACACACTTACTACAAAAACCTTTGTTGGTAATGACAGCTTCAAGACGTCTCCTGTATGGAGAAACTAGTCGCATGCATTGCTCTGGTGTGATTTTGGCCCATTCTTCCACACAAACAGTCTTCAAATCTTGAAGGTTCCGTGGGCCTCTTCTATGAATCTTGATCTTCAGTTCTTTCCATAGATTTTCAATGGGATTTAAGTCAGGTGATTGGCTGGGCCATTCTAGCAGCTTTATTTTCTTTCTTTGAAACCAATTGAGAGTTTCCTTGGCTGTGTGTTTGGGATCATTGTCTTGCTGAAATGTCCACCCTCGTTTCAGCTTCATCATCCTGGTAGATGGCAGCAGATTGTTGTCAAGAATGTCTCGGTAAATTTGCCCATTCATCCTTCCTTCAATTATGTGAAGTTTGCCAGTACCATTTGCTGAAAAGCAGCCCCACAACATGATGTTCCCACCTCCAAACTTCACTGTTGGTATGGTGTTTTTAGGGTGATGTGCAGTGCCATTTCTCCTCCAAACATGGTGTGTATTATGACATCCAAACAGTTCAATTTTGCTCTCATCTGACCACACTATATTCTCCCAGTATTTCACTGGCTTTTCCAAATGTTGTGCAGCAAACTTTAAACGAGCTTCAACATGCTTTTTTTTCAGCAATGGAGTCTTGCGTGGTGAGCGTGCATACAGGCCATGGCGGTGGAGTGCATTACTTACTGTTTTCTTTGAGACAACAGTACCTGCTAATTGCAGGACTTTTTGAAGCTCTCCACAAGTGGTCCTTGGCTCTTGGACAACTCTTCAGATTATTCTTTTCACTTCTCTGTCAGAAATCTTGCGAGGAGCACCTGGTCAAGGCAAATTTATGGTGAAATGATTGTCTTTCCACTTCCGTATTATGGCCCCAACAGTGCTCACTGGAACATTCAGAAGCTTAGAAATGTGCCTATAACCAATGCCATCATTATGTTTTGCAACAATTAGGTTGAGAAGGTCTTGAGACAGCTCTTTGCTTTTACCCATCATGAGATGTGTCTTGTGTGACACCTTGGCAATGAGACCTTTTTGTAGGCCATCAGTTGGGACTGAACCAGCTGATATTAATTTGCACTGACAGGGGGCTGGATTGCTTTTTAATTACTGATACTTTTCAGCTGTTGTCTTGGCTTTCCATGCCTTTTCGGCACCTCCCTTTCTTCATGTGTTCAATACTTTTTCCCTGTGTTATTTCACATAACTTAATTTCTGAACTTATTTGTATGTATGGATTACTTGGGTTGTTACCAACATCTGGTGAACATTTCATGTCAATAGCACCATTGGAAATATATTTACTGAGAAAAATGGTGACGTGTTCAATACTTATTTCCCCCGCTGTATCTCTCAAATCCCTGTTAGTGAGTATTTCTCCTTTGCCAAGACAATCCATCCACCTGACAGGTGTGGCATATCAAGAAGCTGATTAAACAGCATGCTCATTACACATGTAATCACACCAGCCCAAGACTTCCACATCCGGCTTCTTCACCTGCGGGATCGGCTGAAACTGAGGAGTATTTCTATCTGTAATAAAGCCCTTTTGTGGGGAAAAACCCATTTTGATTGGGTTTTTGACATGGGAGCCAGGCCCGCCCACTTCATTTATTTGAATGGTAAATCTGGGTAAATCAAGGCCTAGGCCTATCCACAGCACAGGTGAATGCATATTCAATAGGAGTGTGTGCATACATTGAGCTATTTTCAAGGGGCTATAGACATAAAACATTTCCATTTGGGACTTATTGTCTTGAACTGATCAACAACATTTCCATAGAAGTGCACTATGTCTCTCTAAGACCTAATTAGTTCATTCACATCCCCAGGGAGAGAGACAGCAGACGTGGCTGAGGCGAGGGAGACTAAGTGAATTAATAAAATGTTTGGCAATGACTATGGTTTTTGGGGATAATGAGCTTTGAAAATAGTATTAGGGTCGTGAAGTATTAGGGTTGTGAATTGATGTTAGCTTCAGAGTTGATCCTCTCTCAATCAGTAGATGACGTGAGACACATTTGATAGAAGTAATGAAATTCTAGTACCGTGCAACACTGTTAATAATACAAATGAATAGAAGCTAGTATTTATGGTTAAAATATTCACCGAAATGCAGTCAATTGTAATCTTCAACATACATCACATCACGTGTGCATCTGACATGGTAACAGATCTATGGGATTACCTGTTTGGCATTGATCCACAGTGCCTCTGCCTGGCTGAGACCTGCTGGTGCACTTCCTGTCTGGTTGTCTGCAGGGAAAAGAGGCAACAGGACCTGTCCCACACTGCTATAGGGGATGGGTATGCCCAGGAGCAGGGCCAGGGTAGGCACCAGGTCTGTCTGGGGCACCACCTCAGGATCACCCTACAGGGAGACAGAGACAAAACAAAGGTCATTCAATGAGGAATGATCAATGCCAGACATATCAATGCAGCACTCACTATTCATATCATTATGGTTGAGGATATCATAAGAATGGTGGGAATGTGCAGCTGCTTTACTCACCTGGTAAGGAGATTCTGGAAAGAGGGGAGAGGGGCTGTAGAGGAAGATGGCAGCATCGGTCTCCTTCTGGCTCTCTCCCCCGTGGTCACCTGTATCTGTCATACCGTGATCTCCCATCACCACTAACAGGGTGTCATTCTGCAGCCGATCAAGCACAGATCTGGGGGACAAAACAATGGTCAGACTGGTAGAGCCATGGTATGTCATCTGACATACCGCACACAGTATTTTAGAGGGCATTGTACAAATGCAATCCTAAAGATAGTTCTTTAACATGACATTGATATTATCTGTACTAATGTATCTGAGAGAGTACGATATAGCCTAGTGCTACTGTGGAATAGGCCAGGAGACCTTATAATTCCCACTGACCTGATGACCCCATCCATCTGGGTGAGCTTGTCAGCCATGGCCGGGTGGTCAGGCCCAAACCTGTGGCCACAGTGATCCACCCCCAGGAAGTGAGCTACCAGCACGTCCCAGTCATCACCTACCACTGAGGAAGAGAGGAGAGACAGAGGGGGAGATATGAAGGAGAAGTCTAGTACTGTACAGCACACATGCAAATGTGTCTGGCTGTCTGCCAATGCTTACTGATGTTGTACAGGTGCTGCAGAATTCCATTGTCCACTGTGTGCAGATCCTTGACATTGAAAGAGGGGAAGGGCAGGGAGCGGTGGAACTTTTTTGGGAAGAGACTTTCCCATGTGTCATCACCCATGAAGATCACTCTCTTACCTATAGAAAGGAGAAATGGAATAATCAGGCAAAGCTGAGTTCTAATTTCCTTCACGTCCCATCTGTGCCTTTCTGAGTATAAGCTTTAATTTATTTTACATACAGGATGGCTAATTGAACCAGACTTTATAGACTGTCACTCACCCACTTCTGCTAGCTGGTGAACTAGGTTGTCTTCCAGGATGGCGCTGGAGGCAAAGTTATTGCCCATATCAATGAAGGTAGGCAGGGAGCCTGTGGTGAAACCCTTGATCCTCTGCATGGTAGTGGTGGGGGGGTCGGCACGGAACGGGAACAGGCGGGCATGGGAGGGCTTTGAGGAGGTCACTTCCTCCAGCACGGGCAGCTTGTTCTCGAAAGGGCGGGGATCTTTGTTTGCGGGGTCAAAGCGGGCAAAGTCAATTTTCAGGGCGTCTATGATGAGAACCACAGCCCTGCGGAAGCGTGGCTGTCCTTGGCAGAAGTCCCCCTGCTGGCCCCCTGGCAGCAAAACATCCCCACAGGTGCTGGTCCGGTTGACCTCCAGCCTCACCAGAAGGAAGCCGCCCACAAACAGGAAGATGCCCACGTAGAACATGGCACACAGCCACAGGAGCAGAACTAGGATGGGGAGTCTCTTCATCCTAGGGACAGATCATAGACTGTATATGGGCCAAATGCATGAGTGCAGAAACAATTTGCTGGTTGTAGCTGGAATCTTGATCATGGCATAAAAATGTCAATAGCCAACTGATAAACACAGTAATTACTAGTGGCAGCATTTATAACGTGATTTTAAAATAGTATGGAATTTTGCAACATATGTACAGATTCAACCTCTATGTAACCGTAGTAGGCTACCACTAACAGCAAACTGGCTAACGTTCGCTAGCTACTGGTACACAAGAAGTGCCATATAGTATCCATAACGATGGGCCAAAAAGTGCAATTATCTGATGTTTATTTTCCTTAAGGCTGACTTCAAGTCAATTCAAGTTAGAGTGCTGCATTAACTAACTTGTTACCAAGTAGCTATTTACATGATTTGTTTTAAATGCAACAGCCATACCGCTGATCAATTGCTAGTGCTAGCTACCAACCTGTACCATTACTAGCTAACGTTACTGACCTTGTAGCGCTTCGTTTTGTCCTCTCTCAGGCAGGGCCAGTCGATAACGAATGTATACACAACAGCCAGAAGCCAGACAGGTGCCTCAGGTACACACAGTGCGATAATACTCCCTCTTACCTTCATTGGGACTCCAGATCATATATTCATTCAACTGCCAGCGCTTAGCAGAGCGGAAGCTTATGTCCCTACACGGTCACCTCTCGCTGTAACCCCACCTCCAGGCTATATTTCTTCTTCTTTGGTATTATTGTGGTCCGCAAACAAGTGTTATAGGTGAATGCTGCCACCTACTTTTATTTTATTGTTTTATTTAAGCTTTATTTAAACAGCCAAGTCGGTTAAGAACTAATTCTTATTTACAATGACGGCCTACCTACAGGGTCAGCCCCTGGAGCAAATTAATGTTAAAAGCCTTGCTCAAGGACACATCGACAGGTTTTTCACCTTGTCAGCTCGGGTATTCAAACCAGCGACCTTTCAGTTACTGGCCCAACACTCTAACTGCTAGGCTACCTGCCACCCTCTAAATACTGCTACTATACTGCTGTATTGGCTGTGTATCAGCCTACTATTCTGTAGTACAAATTCATTACACTTTGTGAAATAATTGCCCTACCAACTTACCCTGCACCCATTAAAATCTCACCACTATTCCACTACTTTGGCTCTATCTGATCGTACTCTAGGCCAGCAGCCTGGGAGGACGGAACACAAAACATCTTGTAACTCTTCTGCAGTAAAAACACACAAGTACTTCTCTGCAGCTGCCACCAACATCTATCCTCTGTGATTACGTTCCATTCCTGCGATACAGTTGACAACCAGGGCAATGAACACCAAAAAATCAACCTTACTGAAGCACGTTCTTGCTATCACTATTGACCTTGGCCTGCTCAGGATTCCTCACCCTGGACCCATTTTCCTGTACTACCTTTATCTCAACGGACACCTCTGATCTCCAACACCATGGGAACCCCTACAGTTTACACACCAGTGGTGGAAAAAGTACCACATTGTCATAATTTAGTAAAGTAAAGATAGAAAATGAAGTCAGCCAGTAAAATACTACTTGAGTAAACGTCTAAAAGTATTTGGTTTTAGATATATGTAAGTATCAAAAGTAAATGTAATTGCTAAAATCTACTTAAGTATCAAACGTATAAATAAGAATTTCAAATTCCTTATATTAAGCAAAGCAAACGGCACCATTTGTTGTTTTTATTTTATATACGGATAGCCAGGGGCACACTCCAACATTCAGACATAATTTACAAACGAAGCATGTATGTTTAGTGAGTCTGTCAGATCAGAGGCAGTAGTTGTGACCAGTGACGTTCTCTTGAGGACAAAAGCTCTCACGGCTCTCACCGTATAACTGACACATCCTAACTTGACTTTACCTGGTAAAGACTGACACATCCTAACTTGACATTACCTGGTAAAGACTGACATGCACACTGCAACATATGGAAAGTGCTGGAAATTCGGACTCGGGTTCTTGTCAAGGCCTACATAACAATGATTAAAAACATCTGAAAGTGTTAAAAGTATTAAACATTCACAATGTTTATTTATTTTTATTTACAATAATGTAAACGTAAATTTTCTTCAGTAAACTAAGCATCATTTGGAATGATAATCGCCAGAGTTCCGTTTCCCCTGTTAACAGGGGGACGTGTTTAACCAGTGCACCAGGTCTATGTTGTAACTTTCGTTTCCTGAATCGTCCGAGGGTCACAAATGAGCAAATATTCATTCATTTTTTCCCACCTAAACCACATAGCTATATATCAGCCAAAAATTACATTAATAAAATGTTACGAACATTGTGCCGGACCGGCAGTGCCCTTTTAAAGGTAAGACACATGCCATTTCAAACTAGTTAGGTATTTCCTGTTAGTCTACTGAGTTAGCTTGCTACTGTACGCCAGGTATCTTGCTATGCTATCATATCATGTGTTCACTGAGAGGTTAGTCAGCTACCTAGCCTCTAAAGGATCCGATGCTTTTAAATAGAAAATTCGCCTAAAATGACATACCCAAATCTAATTGCATGTAGCTCAGGACCTGAAGCAAGGATATGCGTATTATTGATATAATTTGAAAGGAAACAGTTTGAAGTTTGTAGAAATGTGAAATTAATATAGGAGAATATAACACATTAGATCTGGTAAAAGATAATACAAACAAAAAAACATGCGTTTTCAAAATATAATTTTTTGCATCATCTTTGAAATGCAAGAGAAAGGCCAGACAGTCATGTAGGATTCTAGGTGTAATTCAGATATTGTCCACCAGATGGCAGCAGTGTATGTGCAAAGTTTCTGAAGAATCACATCGCTACACAATATTTTGTATCAAGTTTGCCGAGTTTTCCCAAATATGCCGAATTGGTTTTCAAGTACATAACTATAGAGAACATTTGATAGAGCTGCCTCGGTCAACTGTAAGTGCTGTTATTGTGAATTGGAAACGTCTAGGAGCAACATCAGCTCAGCCGCGAAGTGGTAGGCTCCACAAGTGCATTCAGCTTGTCAACACTTCTTACATAAACAAGTAGTGATGAAGTCAATCTCTCCTCCACTTTGAGCCTTGAGAGATTGACATGCATATTATTAATGTTCGCTCTCCATGTACATTTAAGGGCCAGACGTGCTGCCCTGTTCTGAGCCAATTGTAAATCTCATAAGTTCCTCTTTGTGGCACCGAACTACACGACTAAACAGTAGTCCAGGTGCAACAAAACTAGGGCCTGTAGGACCTGCCTTGTTGATAGTGCTGTTAAAGCGGAGTAGAGCTTTATTATGGACAGACTTCTCCCCATTATTATTTTTTAACATAACAGTTTACAATCCAGGTTATTCCAAGCAGTTTAGTCACCTCAACTTGCTACATTTTCACATTATTCATTACAAGATTGTGTTGAGGTTTAGGGTTTAGTGAATGATTTGTCCCAAATAGAATGCTTTTAGTTTTTGTTTTGGACTAACTTATACCATGCCACCCATTCTGAAACTAACTGCAGCTCTTTGTTAAGTGTTGCAGTCATTTTAGTCATCCGCACACATAGACACACTGGCTTTACTCAAAGTGGCATGTCATTAGCAAAGATTGAAAAAGGTTAGGGGCCTAGACAGCTGCCCTGGCGAGTTCCTGATTCACCCTCTGTGTTCTGTTAGACAGGTAACTCTTTATCCACAGTATAGCAGGGGGTGTAAAGCCATAACACAAGTTTCTCCAGCAGCAGACCATGATCGATAATGTCAAAATCCGCACTGAAGTTTAATAAGGGTTGGTAACAGGCTGATTGGTTTGCTATTTAAGCCAGTAAAGGGGGCTTTACAATTCTTGGGTAGCGGAATTACTTTTGTTCCCCCCAGGCCAGAGGGCACACACTTTCTAGTAGGCTTAGATTGAAGATATGGCAAATAGGAGTGGTAATATCGTCCACTATTATCCTCAATAATTTTCCATCCAAGTTGTCAGGCCCGATGGCATGTCATTGTTAATAGACAACAATACTTTTTTCACCTCTTCCACACTCAAAATGACAATGCGTGTCTTTCATAATTTGGTCAGTTATAATTGGGTGTGTAGTGTCAGCGTTTGTTGCTGGCATGTCATTCCCAAGTTAGCTACTCTTGCCATTTAAAAAAATAAACAAATACACTACCGTTCAAAAGTTTGGGGTCACTTAGAAATGTCCTTGTTTATGAAAGAAAAAAAAAGAAAAAAAAATATCATCAGAACTACAGTGTAGACATTGTTAATGTTGTAAATTACTATTTTTGCTGGAAAAGGCTGATTTTGTATGGAATATCTACATAGGCGTACAGAGGCCCATTATCAGCAACCATCACTCCTGTGTTCCAATGGCACGTTGTGTTAGCTAATCCAAGTTTATCATTTTAAAAGGCTAATTGATCATTAGAAAACCCTTTTGCAATTATGTTAGCACAGCTGAACACTGTTGTGCTGATTAAATAAGCAATAAAACTGGCCTTCTTTAGTTGAGTATCTGGAGCATCAGCATTTGTAGGTTCGATTACAGGCTCAAAATGGCCAGAAACAAATAACTTTCTTCTGAAACTCTTCAGTCTATTCTTGTTCTGAGAAATGAAGGCTATTCCATGCGAGAAATTGCCAAGAAACTGAAGATCTCGTACAACACTGCACTACTCCCTTCACAGAAAAGCGCAAACTGTCTCTAACCAGAATAGAAAGAGGAGTGGGAGGCCCCAGTGCACAGTTGAGCAAGAGGACTAGTACATTAGAGTGTCTAGTTTGAGAAACAGACGCCTCACAAGTCCTCAACTGGCAGCTTCATTAAATAGTACCTGCAAACTCCAGTCTCACTCAACGACAACAGTGAAAAGGCGACTCCGGGATGCTGGCTTTGTAGGCAGAGTTGCAAAGAAAAAGCTGTAGAAACTTTCCATGGGAATTAACGGAAATATATGCAAATTAATATTAATATCATTTACATGTAGATGTTTTTACCATATCATATGGAGACAGAAACATAAACCTTTTACCTTATCATAAGTAGACATCATTGCAAATGATTCAATCCTTCCAATAGAACAAAAAAAAAAACTTTAATTAAATGAGTCGACTCTTCACCTGGGATGATTTCACTGAACAACAAAAGAAAGGGAATATTGAATGATCCCCAATGATCCATCGCATCTCCCAAAAATGTTTTCAACAGAAATCTGTAAAATGATAGTCTAGAAACTAAAGCTTTGGTTGTCTTCCTCTCAGGCTTCCATGTCTTCTCCCTGGACCTCCTCAATGTCCACCTCTTGAACATCAGACTCTGAGGCCTCATCTTCACTGTCACTTTCCAACCTTGTTGAGGATGGCTCGTTGTCAGGCTCAAAAAGCCTCAAATTTGCCCGGATGGCCACCAATTTTTCAACCCTTGTATTGGTCAGCCTGTTGCGTGCTTTGGTGTGTGTTCCCAAACAAGGACCAGTTGCGCTCTGATTTGGAGGATGATGGAGGCAACAGGGGAAAGAGCCTCAGATCCACAAAGTCCCTTCCACCAGGTGGCTGATGAGATATGTTGGCATGACTGCCATATTGCATCTCCATCCCAAAGCCTTGCTTGGAAGTGTACTTCGCCAGACTGCCAAGAACCTTGCCCTCATCCAGGCCAAGGTGTCGAGACACGGTAGAGATGACACCATAGGCCTTGTTGATCTCTGCACAAGACAGGATGCTCTTGCCAGCATACTTGGGTTCCAACATGTACGCTGCGGCCTGTATGGGCTTCAGGCAGAAGTCTTCACGCTTTTTTATGTATTTCAGAACTGCAGTTTCCTCTGCTTGGAGCAACAGTGAAGTGGGCAGAGCAGTACGGAGTTTTTAGTCTGAACATGAGACAGGATGGCATTGTCTCTCTCAATCCGTGCAATGGCTACTAGGAGTTTCAGGCTGCTTACCACTCTCTCACAAAATACATCATCTAGGAGGATCCTCTTGATGGGGCTGTCCATATCGGCAGACTGTGATATGGCCATTTCATGGAGAGACTCCTTCCCCTCCAGGGGACTGTCAAACATGATGACAACACCACCCCAACAGGTGTTGCTGGGCAGCTTCTATGTGTGGTCTTATTCTTCTCGTTTGGTGAGGTAGATTGCTGCTATAACTTGATGACCCTTCACATACCTAACCATTTCCTTTGCTCTCTTGTAGAGTGTATCCATTGTTTTCAGTGTCATGATGTCCTTGAGGATCAGATTTGATGCATGAGCAGCACAGCCAATGGGTGTGATGTGAGGGTAGGACTCCTCCACTTTTTAGACCAAGCAGCCATCCATGTTCGCAGCATTGAATGTCACCAGTGCAAATACCTTCTGTGTTCCAAGGTCATTGATGACTGCCTTCAGCTCATCTGCAATGTAGAGACAGGTGTGTCTGTTGTCCCTTGTGTCTGTGCTCTTGTAGAATACTGGTTGAGGGGTGGAGATGTTGTTAATTATTCCTTGCCTAAGAACATTCGACCACCCATCAGAGATGATTGCAATACAGTCTTCTTTCTCTATGATTTGCTTGACCATCACGTGAACTCTGTTGAACTCTGCATCCAGCAAATGAGTAGATAAAGCATGTCTGGTTGGGGGGTGTATGCTGGGTGAAGAACATTCAGAAATCTCTTCCAATACACATTGCCTTTGAGCATCAGAGGTGAACCAGTTGCATGCACAGCTCGAGCAAGACATTAATCAGCATTTCTCTGACTACATTCCATTAAGTAAAAAAACTTCTGATTCCAGGAGGACCATGAGCTGTTGCTATCGATAAGGTGTCTGATTCATCATTTTCACCTCGAATAGAAGTAGAAGGACTTTTGTCAGAGGTTGCTTGTTGTGAGCGCTGAGGGAGCTTTATGCACTTGGCCAGATGATTCTGCATCTTTGTTGCATTCTTCACACATGATTTGGCACAGTATTTGTAAATGTACACAGCTTTTCCTTCTACATTAGCTGCAGTGAAATGTCTCCACACCCGTGGCATTTTCCTGTACAGATTAGAAAAATAAATAGTACAAAAAACCCTAATACAATTCCATGTACAGATAAATAGTTACACAGTTAGATGAAACAACTCCTTTGTAAGAAGATAAATGTTTTAAAATGAAACATGTATGGAAACAGGTGAATTAACACTCCTCCGCAGGCTCAAGCAAGCTAAAACCCACATGGTAGCAAAAACTAATAGCAGAAATGATTAACAAGTTAGAAATTATTTAAACACACTTTGCTGTAGGCTACTATTTACTAGTTAACAAAAAATAATGAATGTCATATAAAATATATTCACCCCACCCATTATTGTAATAAAAAATTACCAGAAACCATGTAGTCCTTAGCTCAGACAGTGTAATAGTGTGGGCTCAATGGCATCTCATTAGTGTGCAAGATCATGAGAATCAGCTTTACATGTGATGGAAGAGTGCACTGCACATGTGATGGAAGAATGCACTGTGCATGCAGAGGGTTGCAATTCCATTGAATTGGGGATAGTTTAACCAAAATATGCCACAATACCTAGAATTGCCTTATGTGTATCCCACAAAAAAGGTTCACTGTTATAAGCTAACGTTTTTTAATAATTTGAGCAAAATTCTCAAATTCCAGGGCTTAACTTCCCATGGAAAACTTCCGGAAATTTACCAGAAATGTTCAGACCCTTTTCAACCCTAGTTAGTCATTTTCTTAATTGGTGCGTGCTTATTAGTAACTGGAATAAGCAATTTCATGAATGTTCAAGTACAGTGTCTGGTTGCTCCTCATTACCTAGTTAAATAAAGGTTAAATAAAACAATTAATTACACACCACAGACCAGCAAACATTAATCAACATAGGAATCACTACAAAGCATATTGTAAGACCTCATATACAGTCATGTGAAAAAGTAAGGACACCCCCCTGGAAAGTTCTTTATTTTTTATTTTTTTACATATTTGGACAGATGGATATGTAATCTTCACTTCAACACAATTGACAGATAAAGGTTACCCAATTTAACAAATCACACACAAAAAAAACCTTTGGAAATGTTATTCAATTAAAATGAACAAAAATGCCTTTTCCTTATGGGGAGGAAGTTAGTACACCCCTACCTTTACCATCACATGAAATGGCTAGAATTAGAATTAGGTGTTCCAAAACAAGTGCAAATGATTAGAAAACATTAGAAACTTAAGAGGGTCCAGCCTTCCATAAAGATAAGAAAAGTGGTCTGGTTTGATGTTAACCATATGGGTGTGTGGTAACACATCATTCAAATATCAAAAGAGGCCCTCAGAAGAAAGATTATTGATGCCCCTGAGTCTGGGAGAGTAGCAATTCGAAGTACATCATTACATTTCCAAGCAATTCAAAGTACATCATTCCAGACCACTGGCAAGCTACCTAGGATAGGTCGTCCCACCAAAGTCAGCCCAAGAGTTGACCGAAAGTTGCTCATAGAAGTCTCTAAGAACCCCAGGGTAACATCAAGGAATCTACAGGCCTCTCTTGCCACAATCAATGTTGAATTACATGTGTACACTGTCAGAAAGAGACTACACAAACTTGACCTACATGGGAGGTCAGGAAGGAACAAGCCTCTGCTCTCAAAAAATAATATCAAGACACATCTGAATTTACCCAGGTGTTGCCTGGCAAAAGTCTGCTGTCTTGATATTATTTTTGGAGAGCAGAGGCTTCTTCCTTCCTGACCTCCCATGTAGGCAGATGAACCGGTAGCCATATTACAATACATCAACAGTATTTAACATGAGATCTTCTCTAAGCTTTACAGGAATGTGGTTCTGAATATAGACCGCAGCACCTCCCCCATTGGCATTTCTATCTTTTCTGTAGATGTTATAACCATGTATTGCTACTACTGTATCATCAAAGGTATTATCTAAGTGAGATAGTCAGAATATGAATGTCATCTGTTACTAGCAAGTTATTGATTTCATGAACCTTGTTTCTTAGGCTACATATGTTAATGTGGCCTATTTTTAGCACTTTTCTGGGATGCTTATCAGAAGTAGACATGAGCTGATAGTGCAGGGTGAGCTGCACACAGGGGATTTCCTACTAGGGCACACCGCCTCAGTGCTAACAGTAGAACTATGATTCATAGGCACATGATTACTGCATACAATAGCTGTAGGATCAACAGAGGCATTCAGGGCAGTTAGAAGGACATGAATAAAGTTACTTACAGTTGAAGTCGGAAGTTTACATGCACCTTAGCCAAATACATTTAAACTCAGTTTTTCACAATTCCTGACATTTAATTCCCTGTCTTCGGTCAGTTAGGATCACCACTTTATTTTAAGATTGTGAAATGTCAGAATAATATTAGTGATTTTATTTCAGCTTTTATTTATTTAATCACATTTTTTGTAGCATTGCCTTTAAAATAGTTTAACTTGGGTAAAACGTTTCCACAAGCTTCCCACAATAAACTGGATGAAGTTTGGCCCATTCCTCCTGACAGAACTGGTGTAACTGAGTCAGGTTTGTAGGCCTCCTTGCTCGCAGACGATTTTTCAGTTCTGCCCACAAAGTTTCTATAGGATTGAGGTCAGGGCTTTGTGATGGCCACTCCAATACCTTGACTTTGTTGTCCTTAAGCCATTTTGCCACAACTTTGGAAGCATGCTTGCAGTCATTGTCCATTTGGAAGACCCATTTGCTACCAAGCTTTAACTTCGTGACTGATGTCTTGAGATGTTGCTTCAATATATCCACATCATTTTCCTTCCTCATGATGCCATCTATTTTGGGAAGTGCACCAGTCCATCCTGCAGCAAAGCACCCCCACAACATGATGCTGCCACCCCCGTGCTTCACGGTTGGGATGGTGTTCTTCGGCTTGCAAGCCTCCCCCTTTTTCCTCCAAACACAACGATTTGTCATTATGGCCAAACAGTTCTATTTTTGTTTCATCAGACCAGAGAACATTTCTCCAAAAAGTACGATCTTTGTCCCCATGGGCAGTTGCAAGCCGTAGTCTGGCTTTTTTATTGAGGTATTAGAGCAGTGGCTTCTTCCTTGCTGAGCGGCCTTTCAGGTTATGTCAATATAGGACTTGTTTTACTGTGGATATAGATACTTTTGTACCTGTTTCCTCCAGCATCTTCACAAGGTCCTTTGCTGTTGTTCTGGGATTGATTTGCACTTTTTACTGCGTGGTCCCATGGTGTTTATACTTGCGTACTATTGTTTGTACAGATGAACGTGGTACCTTCAGGCGTTCAGAAATTGCTCCCAAGGATGAACCAGACTTGGAGGTCTACAAGACAAGGTCTTTGCTGATTTCTTTAGATTTTCCCATGATGTCGATTTAAAAAGGCACTGAGTTTGAAGGTAGGCCTTGAAATACATCCACAGGTACACCTCCAATTGACTCAAATTATGTCAATTAGCCTATCAGAAGCTTCTAAAGCCATGACATCATTTTCTGGAATTTTCCAAGCTGTTTAAAGGCACAGTCAACTTAGTGTATGTAAACTTCTGACCCACTGGAATTGTGATATTGTGAAATAATCTGTCTGTAAACAATTGTTGGAAGAATTACTTGTGTTATGCACAAAGTAGATGTCCTAAACCACTTGCCAAAACTATAGTTTGTTAACATAAATCTGTGGAGTGGTTGAAAAATGAGTTTGAATGACTTCAACCTAAGTGTATGCAAACTTCCAACTTCAACTGTATTTATAAAAGAAATTGAACAGAGCTACAGTAATCTTTTAGGCAGATGTGTAATGCCAGCAGCCTGCTGAATCTTTCACATCCGCGGCCCAACGATGGTACCGGACCTGAACTAATTGGCTAGAATCAGTTATTTTAAAATACATTTTCAGAAGTTCCGAGCTAGCCTTAATGTTGTTTGACCCCACTTGGACTACGACAGCGTCTATCCTATTCTATCTATCTATCTATCTATCTATCTATCTATCTATCTATCTATCTATCTATCTATCTATCTATCTATCTATCTATCTATCTATCTATCTATCTATCTATCTATCTATCTATCTATCTATCTATCTATCTATCTATCTATCTATCTATCTATCTATCTATCTATCTATCTATCTATCATGTATGTAAATGCTGTGTAAAATCTGTCAGTATTCTGTCTCTAAATGTTGTCTAATTCTGAGTGTGTGTAAATGTACTTGGTGAATAAAGGTGATTCTGAAGTTGCAACTCTCATGGAGTAACCTTCTGATGCAACAATGTGTAATGTACACTGATGGTTTATTGTTTCCCTCCAGCATTCCCAGAGAACAGTGCCCACAGTGCCAGTGTTGTGGGCAACACAAGCCCAGCAGCGATGGGCGTCCAGTCTACCCATGAACACTGTGGTTCTGTTTGTGCCACAACAAGAATCCTGGGTTGTGGAAAGGATGGGCCGCTTTCATCGCATCTTAGAGCCAGTAATTTAACCATTGATTTCTAATTAGCCAGTGATCTGCACTTTTAATTACGCTCTCACGCTATATCATCCTGAATGCATAAAAAATATACATTTACTAATATTTCTTTCCCTTTTCTGGATATTCTGTAGGGCTTGAATTTCCTAATTCCAATCCTGGACAAAATTCGTTATGTGCAAAGTCTTAAAGAGATAGTTATTGATGTCCCAGAGCAGTCTGCGGTCTCTTTAGGTGAGTGACAACTGTCACTGTTTGTCACTGTTATCTTCACTGTAAGCCAGTCCTCATTATTCTCACCCTCAGTCCTTGTCTCTGAATTAACTGATGTCTGATTGCATCCACAGATAATGTGACGCTACAGATAGATGGAGTCCTCTATCTTAGGATATTGGATCCTTTTAAGGTAAGTTTGTAAAAACCATGATTTCTTGAGGTTGTTGTTAATGGAAAGTTTTACTTTGTTTTTAGATATTGATAACTAGATGTACTTCCTTCCAGGCCAGTTATGGAGTTGAGGACCCAGAGTATGCTGTCACCCAACTTGCCCAGACCACCATGCGCTCAGAGCTGGGAAAACTGACCCTGGACAAAGTATTCAGGGTGAGTCTCGTTTAATTTTTCCAAATTGTGTTTGTGTGCTAATTTTTTAAAACCTAATTTCCTTGTTTTATATTGCGCTATTTCTCCAGGAAAGAGAGACCCTTAATACCAACATAGTCCACTCTATCAACCAGGCTTCAGATGATTGGGGAATCCGTTGCCTTCGTTATGAAATCAAGGATATACATGTTCCACCTCGTGTCAAAGAGTCTATGCAGATGCAGGTGAGAGGGGCTGTCCCTGCTGCCAACAAACTGGGAGACAGGTCTTGAACTGCTAAACTATCACTGAACATAATCTTATCTATAGATTAGTGATAAATTGCACATTATTAAGACTTAGTCTATCAGTTTTGAATATGTACACTCTTTCTGACTGCCTTTCATTGTGTAGGTGGAGGCAGAGCGTAAGAAGAGAGCCACTGTGCTGGAGTCAGAAGGTCACAAGGAAGCAGCCATCAACGTTGCTGAGGGTCGCAAGCAAGCTCAGATCCTGGCCTCGGAAGGACAGAAAACGGAACAGATCAACAAAGCGGCTGGTAGGTTAATACACATATCTAGTTGATTTAAGGCCTTTGTTAACTACTAATGACTGTGTGAAAGTTGGACTATTGTTTTTGATGTAAACTAAGTAAGCCTTGGACAAGTGAGGCTTGTCTGAGTCAGAATGGCTTCTGTTTGCTTTATCTACCTTAGTTGACTGCAAGTCGGTCTAGATAAGAGTGTCTGCTAAATTACCTAAATGTTTCTGTAGTGTTGAGGCAGCTTGATGTACAGACTACAGAGCATTGAGTCCACCTGTGGTGAATTCAGTAGATTGGACATGATTTGGATAGGCACACACCTGTCTATGTAAGGTTCCACAGTTGACAGTGCATGTCAGAACAAAAACCAAGCCATAAAGTCGAAGGAATTGTCCATAGAGCTCAGAGACAGGATTCTGTCGAGGCACAGTTCTTATGGACCTTCTGCAGCATTGAAGGTCCCCATGAACACAGTGGGCTCAATCATTCCTCTGTGAAGATGGGAGAACCTTCTAGAAGGACAACCATATCTGCAGCACTCCACCAATCAGGCCTTTCATGGTAGAGTGGCCAGACGGAAGACACTCCTCAGTAAAAGGCACATGACAGTCCTCTTGGAGTTTGCCGAAAGGCACCTAAAGACTCTTAGACCATGAGAAACAAGATTCTCTAGTCTGATGAACCCAAGATTAAACTCTTTGGCCTGAATGCCAAGAGTCACGTCTGGAGGAAACCTGGCACCATCCAGCATGGTGGTGGCAGTGTCATGCTGTGGCGATGTTTTTCAGCGGCAGGGACTGGGAAAATAGTCAGGATCAATGGAAAGATGAGAGATCCTTGATGAAAACATGCTCCAGAGCGCTCAGGACCTCCCTAAGCACGCAGCCAAGAAAACGCTCCCCATCCAACCTGACAGAGCTCGAGAGGATCTGCAGAGAAGAATGGGAGAAACTCCCCAAATACAGGTGTGCCAAGCATATAGCGTCATACCCAAGAAGACTTGAGGATGTAATCGCTGCCGAAGGTGGTTCAACAAAGTACAGAGTAAAGGGTCTGAATACTTATGTAAATGTGAGATTTCTGTTTTTATTTTAATAAATTTGCACAAATAAAGTTTGCTTTGTCAGTATGAGGCATTGTTTGTAGATTGAAGGATTTAAAAAAATCAATTTCAATTTAAGAATAAGGCTATAACAAGTCAAGGGGTCTGAATACTTTCCAAATGCACTGAACAAGTACACCCCCTGGACAGGACACTAGTCTTTGTGACCGTTTCTGATGAGACTCTTGTTGTCTTGATCTTCACCTAGGTGAGGCCAATGCTGTCTTAGCCAAAGCAGAGGCCAAAGCTAAGGCTATCCGGCTGTTGTCAGATGCTCTAGCTGAACAGGTAAAATAGTTGTGATGGCGTCATCGTGTGTGTGTGTACTTATCTAGATAGCACATTGACCCAACTGTGATTGTGTTTCTGACAGAATGGAAACGCGGCAGCCTCCCTCAGTGTGGCTGAACAATACGTCTCCGCTTTCTCCAAGCTGGCCAAAGAGTCCAACACCATCCTGTTGCCCTCCAACTCTGGTGACATCAGTGGCATGGTCACACAGGTCTGTTTCTTTAGCTATTTAGTTATGTGTGATTGCTCATTCCCTGTCCCTCTCTTTCAACACACCCCTGTCTCCCCGTCTCCTCTCTCAGAACAGTAACAGTCTCTATCTTTCCCTTCCCTTTAGGCTATGACTATTTATGGTAGCCTAGCCAAGCAGAGCTCCAAAAAGAAAGAAAGTGTGTCCCCAGAGTGGGCGGTGGAGAAGAGTGAGGAGCCTGCATCACCAACCCAGTAGTGAAGGACGTCAAGAACACTCAGAGCAGAGTCAGACACCGAACCAGAAGCAGTGCCAGACAACCATGAGGCGCCAAGGCATTGTTGCCTGGTCAGCACCACGACTCTCTGGCCCAAAGGGCACACTATCTGCCGCAGATTGAAGGACATTGAACCAAAAGAACAGGATAAGAACGTAAAGACTTTGGGAATGCTTAGAGGCCTGGAAACAACCCATTGGGGAGGATTCATGTCACTTACACATTGTTTCATTTTGATTGAGTGTTATTTCACACATGACATACATAAATCATATTGATAGTCTTCTCTTGCGTCAAATAGCTGATGATGGGTATGATCGTAACTTACGGTAAACTAGTAACCTGGTTTAGAGCGTTCTGAATTACTTCCTCGTGCTCCTGAGTAATAGGATATGATCTGTTTAAGTGATGTACTGTTGTTTGTCTTTTCGTATGTTTTCATTTCATAGTGTCATGAATGTTTTGCTTCATGTAAGTGAGAGCTTGTGACCTGACATTAAGAGCCTCCCAGGTTCAGAGCAAGCAGAGGAGGGAATAAGGTCAGATATATGAATAGAGGTTAGGATGCACTCGCCCCTGTAATAATTTAAATTTAGCGGCGTTTAGACAGGCAGACCATTCTGATCTTTTTTCCAGTAGTTGGATTTGACCAATCACATCAGGTCTTTTTCAGAGCTGATCTGATTGGTCAAAATACCAATTGGGGGGAAAAAAGATCAGAATTGCTGCCTGTGTAAATGATAAACTACGTCAAGTTAAGTCACCAAAAGTTATTGTAAGAAAATTACCTTGGATCTAAATACATTATTGAAGTGGAATGTTTTATTTTACACCAATACCAAATGGGAAGGGGCCTCTGTTTTGGAGGAAGGTTTGGCATAACATAGCAAATTTATCGATACAATGACAATACATTAAATGACCAATATACCATTAATGGTCATCCATGATGATGCTGTCACTATTAAAGGAATTGTGACTCACTTTAGGGAAGATTGTAACACCTCATCACAATAAATCTTGGATGCGAAGATTATCGTTTTGAATGATTTTGAAGTGGACACAACATTGATTTCATGTTTTTTTCTCCATATTGTTCATTGTAGTAAATGTACATACAAAAGCCATACTCTCTGAAAATAAAATCAATCTCAGTGAAATGTCTCCTTTCACCTTTATCACCTGAGTTCCATCACAGTATGCATGTTACACATAGAAAGTGCCTCAGGGAGGGGCTGTTGAGTTATTTAATGATAGTTTGTCTACAAAGCCTGCTTTTGAAAAATGTCATGGAGTAATCATGGAGGCGAGGAGAGAACGTGGAAACAAATGCCCTTTATGAAATGACACTACGCCACTAGCACGTCATCAGGCAAGAGGATTCACAAAATATACACTAGGGGCCAAAAGTTTGGAATATTACTAATGTAAATATTTTTTACATTGTAGAGTAAAAGTGAAGCCACCCTTTGCCTTGATGACAGCTTTGCACACTCAGGGCATTCTCTCAACCGGCTTGTGACACCATTCCTTCCAAAGCAGTTTTGGGATGATCGTTTTAATCACTAAGAAAATTACTCCAATCCTTAGTAGTTTGTGGTTATTTATTTATTCTTTCAGCATGGGTTGTCATTTGTATTATACGCTTGCTCTACACATTTTACTGAACTTAAATTGTGATATTTCTATTCATTTATGTCTCTATATAAAAAAAAAAAACATGTCTGGAAAACATCACAAGCGTACTTTTTTCAACTACCAGTACAAGACTATCGTATGTATCTAGTTAGAAATTTCATTTTTTTCCTGTGATGGGCTATTAATATATTATCAAATGTAGGCCTATGTGTAAAAGCAATGTATGTCATGGCAACATGTTGTAAACCACAACAAAATTCTAACTGATTATAAATGCTGATAATGCAAGACCAGCTGACAATGCTACAAATAGATTAAGCACTAGCCTAATCCTTAAGGGAAGATACGTTTGTAGCCTTATGTTGTGTGCACATTTGATATAGGCCATTATTTAAATCAAAGAGTTACACTTGTTTTATTCTATATTTTTTGTACAGGTGAAAACTACAAAACAGGCCACTAACTGGGTGCGACAAGTCTGCGTCACCACCTGTTCCCTCAATCTGTGGTTTTTAGTCTCTCTTCATTGATTGGTCAGAACCTTCTTTATGGTACGCCCTTTTCAGAGATTATGCTCACTCAATGGATGGACTAGATGTCATTACATAGTATTTCGGCGCCGCCCTCTTATCTCGGTGCCCTCAGGTTAGTCTAATGAATTTTATCATGGCGTGGCCGTGGCAGGGGGCTGTAGCTCTCTGCCGAATCTTTATGTCGCCCTTTACAGCATCTCAAGACCACCTGTAACTCTGTGACAACTTAAAAAAGTGATTGGAGACATTGTTTGCAATGTTACCGGGAGGAGGAAGTCTTTGTTGAGACGTTTGGTAAATTTTTTAACTAGAGGGATTGTCAGAGAAAAGCTATTGTCATGTCTCTACTTTGTGTAAGAGGTAAGTTATTCTTTTTTTCTTTAATACATTTTCATAGATTTTTTACTTCATAAAGCGGAAGCAAAACAATTGTTTGAAGTGAAGCAGAGTGTGAAACCCAGCATTAATCGGTTTGAAAGCAGGATAGCCCAAACTGGATGAATTTAACTTTTGCGGCCGTGATTGTTTATTTTTTTTCATGTTGAAACCAAGTTGTTTCCGTTTTTGTCTCCCTTTATACAAATGGAAAATATAAACACCTAAAGTTAAGATATTATATTAAAATAGTTTATTTAGGCAATTTATTTGGAAACTGTATTTATTATGTAATTTTGAGATGGGAGCCGTCACCACTAAAACCAGCAGTTTTCCAGTGTTTCTGCTCTGTCAGCTGATTTAACATTTGTTAGTTTGACATGTCACTTACCAAATTACATCATTAGTAAAAAGCCATTTTACTTGAAACATATTTTTTGCAGGTGTAATAGTTGTAATTTGATATCAAAAGTATATTTAGGATTTTGTTTACTTTTATATCAAGTAAACCAATGCCACCTAAATTAGATTAATGTATGATTGTGTGGCACACAATCTGGTTTTGCAATAGTGTGTGTGTGTGCATGTGTGTGATTTGAGACACTGGACAGCCTTTTATCTTTAGTTTGTGTGAGATCACCATCTCGATTTCCTCTAAACATCTAATTTACTTCACGAAGAGTATCCTATAGTCCAACTTGCGAGGTAGTGTCTCTGCTTAACATCTAAAGTGTCTTAAGAAGACTGTATAGTCCTACTACAGATCAGGTCAAATAAGTGTCAACCTAGTCAAAACCACATTTTTGCTCTTATACATGTGTAGTATACAGTCATTATTCATTAATGCTTGGCTGCCGATGTTGTTCGATTTTCTTTCTGGGTTACTTGATTTTGCTTGACTGAGTTCTCTGAACTTGTCAATTATTTATACTATTAGAAAAGCTTTTCCCTGTTTTTCTTTTTTCAGTTCTGAGAAATTCAAAAATTAAGCAAAATATGACTCAAAGGTATCTATTAATGAAACTGACAAATAATTACTAGTATCTGATTTTTTTTTATTAGCTCCCCCTCTGTCGTCAATGCCTGTGGCTCAGGATCAATACCCATGGCTCTGCGGCTGGTACGGGCAGCCTCTCTCTCTTTGACACTGAGGCAAATGGGATAAAAAGCAGGCAGGTGTTGACTGTCAAGTCTTTCAGGCCTATCTCCATCAAGACTAATAATGTTCAAAAACATTTTATGTCCGACATCTCATGTACAGTGCCTTCGGAAAGTGTTCAGACCCCTTGACTTTTATTGTCATGTCCAGACTTACAGCAGGTGCATGATACCAGATGGTGAGGTAATAAAACTGTAGAAATGATAGCCGTCTTCTCTTGGCATCTCTCCATGTTCTAACATTAATACTCCCCATCCAGTAGAATCTTGTTTGACACCTCTTAAAGCCAAGCCTCTACCTGGGCCCGTCACAGGCCTTAAGAGATGAGGGCTTGTGTTAGTGTATGGGGAGCCTGGACAGGTGGACATATCACATCCAGTGATGAACACTAATTTACAGTAATTTAGCATATTTGTTCAATATGTTGTGGTTTCCTCAAACACTTTCTTCCTAGAAAATGTATAACATCCGTTTATTGATTAGTATTGGGGAAATAGAAACTGGCGCTACCGTAGTTTATGCTACCAACCCAAACATAATAGTGCATTGAATCATAGACCGGATGAATGGCCTGTATGTGATTGGCTGCTGTGACTCACCCCTTCCCCCGTACAGCAGTGTCATGTTTTTTTGTTTATTTATTGCCCCTAGAAAAAGGCCCATCTCCATGGTGATGTCTTTACACAACAGATACGTGTTCTCCCCTCCAAGTGCCGAAGTGTGACAGGTGGACATTAACAGAGACCCCTGCTGTGTGTGGATCAGGGCTGGGAGGGATGGACAGTACACATGGACCTCTCATAATAATAATATGCTCCTGCAAACCTAGGGATTGTATTGCGTGGATGCTGAATAGGCATCCTGGTTTGGTAGATGATTATTATTGCAGAATGAGTGTTTTAGGAGTACCACCAAGCCTTTTTAAATGCTAAGTGTGCCATTGACATGGATAGGGATATATTCTGTGGCTCCTCTGAAAAAACACTGATGTGTGTCTCTTAGTGCTATAAAAAAACAGTGTTCGTGACAGTCTTGATGAAATGAAAGCACACTATGTGCATGATGAAATGGCCCGTGTTGACTTTGTCACAGATTCAGCTGCGTCAATAATCTGATATATAGATAGAGGGACAGACGGATATCTCGAGATGTATGGACTAGGCCTATAAATCATGAAGTTAGTGTGAGGGGGGATGACATGGGAAATAAGTCATGTTGAGAGGGAGAAAAGAGAATTGGTCAGAGAGGACAGACAGAGATCGAGTATGAAGAGGTAGAGCAGAGAGAGGGAGGGAGAGGGCTGAGAGATTGCGAGAGTAATCCCATGGCCATCTGTTGCTCTCTCTCCCCCCCTCTCCCTCCCTCTCACTCTGTCTCTGCTCTCTGGCCTGCTTTCTCGCCCATAGGCTCAACCTGATCAGCTCCAGTGCAGTGTGTAAATACAGAACAATAGAAGCTTCTGACCCTGCTCTTCTCTCCCTGTCTCCTTGGGCCCGCCTGACAACACTCCCTAACCACAAGACTCCAGGCATGCCTGGCCAGAGCCAGCAGTGTGTCTGTCCCATCTGCCATATGTGGTCACGTGACTTGCCTTCTCTGACCCCAATTTAAGGGTTACCAGTACTAATCCTCCAAGCAGAGTAACAGTCACAAGCCAGGCAGCCATCCAGTGGATTCACTGGTGGAAATCCCTTAACTCAATATTCAAATGCACCTTGTACTGGGCTGCTGGCAGCTCCCAAACACATCTTAAAATATGAGTGGATGTGATCAATGATATAGTTGGTATGTAGTATTGTTACTGGACCTTGTGTGTTTTATCTGTCCCTTCCTTTCATTACTCTGCTGCTGTGTGTTTTCAGTCTACTTAAACGAATATATCCTATCTTAAATTATTATAACTTTGCTTGTTTCCTTTTACTGCTTTGGGTACAGTTAGTGTTTTTTTGTTGTTCCTAAAGAAACAAAGATACGGTCATACATCAGGTGAGCACACAGTAGAGCAGATGAGAAAACAGTAGGTTGATAGGGTAACTGAGCAACTGCCCCTGGCCAAACACTGATGGCTTCCTCCGTCCACAAAGATGGACGGCTGAACAGAAGAGAGATAAGAATCGGTTTCCGTCATAATGGCCCCTCGCTTTATGGCCCTCTGTTCGCCTCCGCTTACAATGACGTCAGCTTGATTGAGACATCATGCCTGCCGTCGTGCCAGCTCACAGGTCAGAGTCACAGCCTGGTGGCCTAGAAGAGCCTCTCTGGAAACACTGATGTCACGCTCCTGACCCTCTCTGCTTTTCCACTGCTCCCTTTCCTCTTTCCATAGAGCCAGTGGGAGAATCGTAATTAGATTCCCTTGATTCCTCCAAGAGGAAACATGGAAATAAATGCGCTTGTATGAAATGACTCTTCTTCTAAAGAAGTGGAATCCCAAAATAATGCGTAAAGTTATAAATGATGTAGCTAGTTGTGCAAGACATTTTATAGATAAAAGGATAAGTAGCGTATCAATTTGAAATGTGTGCATGCCTTTCTCATCTGAGAAAACAACAGCAGTTTCAAAGGAAGTGTGGCAGATTACAAAACTGTTCCGCTGAAGGATACACCGGAACATCCTCCCCCGGTGAAGCCAATTGAGGAGAGGAGCAAACGAATTGACGCTCTCCTACATATGGTGACCACTTATCGGTTTCCGGGTCACGTAGGAAGGGGGAGTCAGAGTGGACAGACTTTTGCCCAATTGAGAATCTCAGTGTGAGGGGGAGGATGGGAGTGTGTGTGTGTGTGTGTGTGTGTGTGTGTGTGTGTGTGTGTGTGTGTGTGTGTGTGTGTGTGTGTGTGTGTGGAGCACGGAAGATGGCAGGTGCATTTTGACTTGGGGTTTAGAAATCTCTTCTCCACCTCCTCCACTTCCATCCTTGAGGTCGTCTCTTAGCCTCTTAATCACCTCACCAACAACGTGGCAAACTAAGATTGGCGAGTAAATAGAGCCACGCTCACTTGGGCTGCATGTTATTCTAGCTGTGTACAGAGAGATGGTGAATAGCTGTATGTGCGGCTATTCAAATCATGTAATGTCAGCTCCTGTCACTCAACGCCACCCGATCCTGCCCATCTGCCATCCCGGCCCTATCGTTTATTCGCCGGTACATAAGGCTGAAGCAGCCATCACAATTAATCCCCTCTAAACCGTCTTTCAAATCCATAACCCTTATTGTATAGATACAGGAAAGGTCTAAAGTCTGCCAGGTCTAAAAATACACGAGTGCACTAGATGTTGTTTTTCTGCTCTCGTTTTCCTCATATCAGATGAAAAGAGAATTTGCTAATTGTTTTTTTAAACATCTGGTAGGCTTATCATATCATTGCCACTTTTATGTTACAATTTGCTTTTGATACCTACACTACCGTTCAAAAGGTTGGGGCCACATAGAAATTTCCTTATTTTTTTTTTTTTTTTGTCCATTTAAAATAACATCAAATTGATCAGAAATACTGTGTAGACATTGTTAAAGTTGTAAATGACTATTGTTGCTGGAAACGGCTGATAAAAAAAATAATTATAATATCTACATAGGTGTACAGAGGCCCATTATCAGCAACCTTTACTCCTGTGTTCCAATGGCACATTGTGTTAGCTAATCCAAGTTTATCATTTTAAAAAGCTAATTGATCATTAGAAAAGCCTTTTGCAATTTAAGTTAGCACAACTGAAAACTGTTGTGCTGATTTAAAGAAGCAATATGAAGTCACAGGCCTTCTTTAGACTATTTGTGTATCTGGAGCATCAACATTTATGGGTTTGATTACAGGCTCAAAATGTCCATAAACAAATAACTTTCTTCTGAAACTCATCAGTCTATTCTTGTTCTGAGAAATGAAGGCTATTCCATGCAAGAAATGTTCAAGAAACTGAAGATCTCGTACAACGCTGTGTACTATTCCCTTCTCAGAACAGTGCAAACTGTCTCTAACCAGAATAGAAAGAGGAGTGGGAGGCCCAGGTGCACAACTGAGCAAGAGGACACGTACATTAGTGTTGAGTTTGAGAAACAGAACCCTCACAAGTCCTCAACTGGCAGCTTCACTAATAGTATCTGCAAAACACCAGTCTCAACGTCAACAGTGAAGAGGCGACTCCGGGATGCTGGCCTTCCAGGCAGAGTTGCAAAGAAAAAGCCATATCAATAAAAAGAAAAGATTAAGATGGGCAAAAGAACACAGACACTGGACAGAGGAAGATTGGAGAAAAGTGTTATGGACAAGTTTGAGGTGTTCGCATCACAAAGAAGAAAATTCGCGAGACGCAGACCAAATAAAAAGATGCTGGAGGAGTGCTTGACGCCATCTGTCAAGCATTCGAGGCAATGTGATGGTCTGGGGGTGCTTTAGTGGCGGTAAAGTGGGAGATTTGTACAGGGTTAAAGGGATCTTGAAGAAGGAAGACTATCACTCCATTTTGCAACGCCATGCCATACCCTGTGGACGGCGCTTAATTGGAGCCAATTTCCTCCTACAACAGGACAATGACCCAAAGCACAGCTCCAAACTATGCAATAACTATTTAAGGAAGAAGCAGTCAGCTGGTATTCTGTCTATCATGGAGTGGCCAACACAGTCACCTGGATCTCAACCCTACTGAGCTGTTGTGGGAGCAGCTTGACCGTATGGTACGCAAAAAGTTCCCATCAAGCCAATCCAATTTGTGGGAGGTGCTTCAGGAAGCATCAGGTGAAATCTCTTCAGATTACCTCAACAAATTGACAGCTAGAATGCCAAAGGTCTATAAGGCTGTAATTGCTGCAAATGGAGGATTCTTTGACGAAAGCAAAGTTTGAAGGACACAATTATTATTTCAATTAAAATCATTATTTATAACCTTGTCAATGTCTTAACTATATTTCCTATTCATTTTGCAACTAATTTCATGTATGCTTTCATGGAAAACAAGTATATTTCTAAGTGACCCCAAACCTTTGAACGGTAGTGTATATTTGTGTAGATTAATCCGCCATTCAACCAATGACTACTTGTGCTTTACACACCTTACACTGGAGTGATAGGTTATTGTTGTTGTGTACAGCTCTATAGCCCTATTCGGACAGGTTAAGTTTTACCTGGGAACTGAGGTACTGTAATTATTTGCACGAGCACAAATCACCACATCTGTAGAGTTAATCCCGTCTGAATCTGCCATGTCATTTTTACTTGGCAGGAAGGTTATTATCCCAGCCCTGAAAACAGATAATAATTATCCTGTGCGAATCATCATCCCTGTGTTATGAGGGATGTTACAGAGTTTAACAGGTGCTGCACCCAGTTTGGGTAAAGAACATGGGAACAAATTGATGCTTAAAGTGCTATGCACGTAGCCTACAGATGAATGATCTGTTTTGTCACATATCATCTTTCCAAGTGCCTATTTCTTTTTTTTAAAGATGAAGTGGATGATATTGTGCCAGTAAATTGATAAATCGTCAAATACATCATTTAATTAAATGTCTGCATAGGTTACAGTTCATGGTTCTTATTGATATGCATTATTATTTTAGACTTTCTGCGAACTGATGGTCATTAGGCCAATATTAGGCTATCCCTAGACAACTGAAATATCTTCACTAATAGAAGAGCCTCTAGGCTTCTGTCATAATGGTCCATTTTGAATTAGACTTTTTTAAATATTTATATATTAAGGGGCAGTTTGGTAAAACTAATTCTGTCTGAATCGTCCACTGGAAAAACTGACATGCTGTGGTAAGCATGTCTATCAAACCCAGTCTATCAGGGTTTTGTCCAGGAAAAGGTTGGGATTATGGATCCAGTGCCAGAGAACATAGCCTATCTGGGTGGGCTAGGTCAGTATATGGGAGTGGATTGTGTATTAAGGGATTTGACTGTGAAAGATTACAGTACTGAGGTCAATATGAAAGAATGTCCTCACAGAGTAGTGGTCAATTCATTAGAAACATCTGAATATTTACATGAAAAACCTGAACCATGTAACATGTTATTTTAACGTATTTTTATGATGTTCAGTGGTGTATTAACTTTTTAACATTGATGTTTTCAGCTGTGCCGTTCTCCATCAGAATAACTAATCAGTTGAAACTATCCCCTACTCTTTATTTATTTATTATTAAATTTAACCTTTAACTAGGCAAGTCAGTTAAGAACAAATTCTTATTTACAATGACAGCCTACCTACAGGGTCAGCCCCTGGAGAAAATTAGGGTTAAGTGTCTTGCTCAAGGACACCGACAGGTTTTTTCACCTTGTCGGCTCGGGTATTCGAACCAGCGACCTTTCGGTTACTGGCCCAACGTTCTAACCACTAGGCTACCTGCCGCCCTAAACTTTAGGGTTTAGACTTCTTGAAAACCGGATAATGATTAACACTGGTAGATAAAAAAAAAAAAAAAAAGGTATTTAGTGCTTGTCTAAAATGTGAGAGACTGGTGTTTCCTGCTGCTAGGTTGAGGCTGAGAGGATATTGGAATGCTGATGCTCACTCAGACAGACATCACCTGCATGGTAATGTCTCACTCAATGCTTCATCAACATGTGCTCCATCTGTTGGTCTGCATATTAATTACTTTTTCAGGCCTCACCTACACATGACATGTACTCTTTATTTTTTTTTATTTTTTTTTTCTGTGGTTGTGGTTGATGACCACACTTGGCTGAATGGTGTCTGTGTGACTGATTCCTGATTCACCAATGGGCATGCACTGCTGGGTTACACTCATCATGATGGATCTGACTGCAGGCTCTCAGGGGATGCCATTGAAGAGACCTGCATTGACCACGGGATCACAGTCATTGTACACAATGTAGTCTACAGCTATTTGATTCTGATAAAGCTGTGTGATATCCCTGAAGTAAATCATAAGCAGAGATACTGAGTTGCTGTCTCTTTCATTAAAGCCACTGTATTGTTAGACCTTTCATGCTTGTTTTATGTCTCTTTCAGTGAAGAAAGCCAAGCTCCATGGATCTCCGGGTAAGTCCTTAAAATCTTTATTTTGGTGTTATGTCTTTGAATGTTGTCCCAAACTAGGACCTTGTGGGTGTGTCAAATATTTTTGCTATTTTGACAGTAGTAATTATGGGCTCAACAGCTGGCGTTGGTGTAATAAAAGCTACAAATAAGTTGTAGGTGTGACGAGGGTTTGACCACTCACTGGCCAATGAAAACCTGCTCCGAAGCTTTTTGAGGTTGTCGGTTTTCTACCTACAAATGTGGCTCTATCTTTTGAACGGTTTAAGCTACAAAAAATTATGACACCAACACTGAAAGATAAGACTCTTAGGAACACATATGTGTCTTCAATGGCCACATGCCACGCAGGACTCATTAGAACAGAGTGGACAAAACCAGGCACTAGATCAGACTGGGGGAAAAATAATGGGGTTTTTTCTACACAGAATATCATACAACATCAGTGCCTGACGATCTTCTGAACTTCCCAATATCTTTTTAATGCATTTGTTACTGCAAACCATACTTCCTTCAGATTTTAGTACTGTCAAACTGATTTATAAGGACACACCTCAGATATTGCCACCCCTCCCACATCAGCGCAAGCAAGCACATAAAACGGGTAAATTACCAATCCTGGTGCAAGGGTTAGAAAATAGCAGAGCACCGGCTTTAACAAGTCAAAATTGCCAACGAGCGTGCTTGCCAACGAGTGTGCTCTGCTGACAATTGCCAGATGAAAAAAGAGGTATATCGAGGTATTTGGAAATAACCACGGGATGATTTTCAATACTGTCAATGCCGTTGAAACAATTTCTTTGACGTTTTCATTACATCTTAATATTTGTAGTTACTTTTTAAGTAAATACCTGCAATACTTAGGAGATAAAGCAGGTTGCGTTCTTCATTTCACCTTTCACATTATTTTACATTATGAAGCTTACTGGTAGTCAGTCACATGTTGTTTGTTTACAAGCACACAACGAGACCAGAGACTAATGAGTCACTCACTGTTGTGCAGCATGGCCAGGTGACAGTATGGAATTCACAAAATGTTTGCCAGCTAGATATCTTATAAGTTAACTGTCTAAAATGTGCTAAATGCTCTGCAGTTGTGCATTTGGTTTGCTAACTTAGTAACTAGTTATCTAGCTAAGTTGTTAGCATCTTGCAAAATCAAGCTTATCTTGGTAACAGCAGAGAATCCCATCCTGGATCAAGAGCCTTGCAGTCTAATATTTATTTTGTGTGTGCAGCAAACTGTGAGTAGCATTTTTCAGTTGCTTGTATAACTTTATGAGCTGGGATGTCTGTCCTGCAAATAGTTTGTCAGAGACTGTATAAAATGTTTGCAAGTGCTCATTAGCATTTGCTATGAGAATTGACATGTACTTGTTAGCATTGCTAACCTTCAGAAAACAGTCCGCCTTGTGTTTAGTGCCGGTATTTACTGAATATCCTGGGACGGCACAAGCTCTGTATGACAATCTGAAAACTGTAGCCTAGCATTACTATATCCAACCCAACTCCATTTGTTGCCACTGTCATCTATCTCAGTGGTTTTCAAACGTTTTAACCCGCTACTCCCAAAAAGGAGTGGTACAAAACTTGTGACCCGTGCGCACGCACATGCACGTGTGCACATACATGCAAGTGTGCACACGTGAACATTTGCGGGCAATCACTGCACAAATGTAGCCTGTCATTACAGCCATAAACATTGATACATTTTCAAAATGCAAGATAGTTTAATTCTGTACCCTATGTTTTACAACTGCATTTGGAGCAGAAATCCATTAATGTTAGCAGCCAATATCATGTTGCTTTTTTGGAGTCCAGAGCAAGCAAAATCGTACGGCCTACTTTAGCGGAGGTTGCAGGATCGGATGGAAAGCATGTTCTGTCTGCACTGCGCCATCACTTTGGAGGGCAGCCTGCCTGCAGAGTGCTCGTTGCCAGCTGTGTAGCCCTGTTCTTGCTTATCGTAATACATTTTCCAGAATATGTTACATCTTCATCCCATAAAATTGAAGGGAGTGCGATGTTATAGCTGCTTATCTTAAGACATGTAGCCACCCAAACTAGGCTTATCTGAAATATGAAAATTATCATTCAAATCGCCAGGTAGCCTGTTATTGCTCTGGCAAAGATGCGTCCGTAGTAGATTTGGTCATTGGTCAACATCAACAAGACGCTGTAGCTGTTGGTTCTGAAGCATAGATGAGAATGTATCCACGACTTGTGGGTTCAGAACAACAATGACAAAAAATGTATACAAAATAAATTAACATTTTAGGGGAAATTCTACCACCACCAAAAAGGGCCCTTTGGAGATAGGAAGGTCAAAGGGTCAAGTGCTCTGCACAGGTAGAGGCCTATCTGTGCATGTGCCTGGCTATGTGTGTAAACCTTAAAAAGCCTTCATAGCAGCTAGTCACTTGCACCCATTTATCTTGTAGGTCAAACAGTCAAATGTGTTAGGCTGGTGATTGGTTGATTTAAAAAATAAAAAATAATAATGTTTTACTCTATTGAATAATCTCATCGAGCTCTGTGTCCCTGCTTCCTGCCTAGCTCTAGCCCATGTGCTGCAGGTGAGCTGCTCAGATCAGTGTTGGCTAATCCCCACGCCCTCCACCTAGGCAAATCCCTCCACTGTTTGCCTTCACGCCTATCCCATAAGCCCCATGAACGCGTTCCTGGCTAGCAGTAGCTGCAGCAGCACTACAGTGAGTCACTGCTGACCTTACCATGGGATCTCCCAGTGTGTACCTCAGGTAACCCTGACTGACCTTTGCCATGGCTCATGATATGATCACTGATTCCCCAGACTTAATCTCCAAAAGAGATGTTTGATTCATATTGTCTTAAAACGGTTCAAGTCTGTAATTTTTCTGGGATGTGTTGTGTAGTCCTAGGTAACAGCCTAGGTTCTAGGAGGTAAGAGGGCAGTATCCCTCTGGCCCCTCCTCCACTTGTGACATCAGCTCAGCTGCAGAGCAAACACTTCACTCCACATTGCTCAGAACAGAAGAGATAAAGCCCGTTCAGTCTACTCCATTGTGCTGTGGGCCACATGTAAATATTCAGCTCACAGACCAGGACAGGCCCAGTTTGCCTGCAGTTTTTGTATTTTGTCTGTTTATTCAGTTCTAGCCTGTAATCATGGCCTGATTTGTAAGCTCTGGTCTGTGAAAAGTGCTGTGTGACTTGACTGAGGTGATAGAGGTTAGTTGCAGATTAAACATGGACGCATGCAAGCAAGCAGGCCTGCGCACACACGCGCACGCACACACACATCCACGCAGTCACATCCCTTTTAATGTTTTGGTCTCTGGTTAAGATTGACCTTGAATTGGCATGGGATTTTGGCAAGGGCTAGCATCATGCTGCTTCCATATTACCTTGAAACTGACCAATGGCTTGATGGGTGATGCCATTTGTTTTCCACTCTAGTTCTAGCAGAGTTCTGGTGCTCAGAGTGGAGACTAGATAAGAGGCTGTGTGGTTGATTTCAGATGTGCATGCACTGACATGTTCCTGGAAATATCAACAGGGTTATAGTACTATAACTGAACAGAATGTGTTTTATGGTGGTCATTGTGGGCAGTGGAAAGAAAATGGCTGTACTGCACAGTACAGTAAGGTTCTTCTGAGGCAGTGTTTGGTTAAACTCAATGTTTGGACTAGGATAGTTTTTTAATTGCAGATTAATCCAGCTGATTGTGCTTGTCATGAATTGTTGTTGTTGCCCAGAAATCAAATATACACAGTTGATACTGTAGCTACTAGCAAATACTTACCCATCACATTCATAAATGTGCTATTCATAAAACACAACTACACAGGTGCTTCCTGTGACAGAGGAATATGTCTCCTAACCCATACAACATTGATGAGAGGTCTGAATTTTAAATGTCAGCCTTCCAACCACTCGTGTTTTTCTGACTAATTTATTGAAAAACTCAGTATGCGTTAATAATGAATGAAGACACTTGACTAAGGCATGTTAGGTGAGTTGGAGCGACAGACAGAGAGGGGCTCGTTGAGCTCCCAAAGAATGGCTTAGTAACCTTGGCAGATCATTACATGATCTTCTCTGATCAGTGATCAATCTCCACCCTCTTTACAGTTGACAGTTAGCAATCATTTCCTGCTCGAAGCTGGACTGTCTATTCTTCTTGATGCTGGAACAAATCACATTTTATCTGTCACATGTTTCATAAACAACAGGTGTAGACTAACAGTGAAATGCTTATGGGCCCTTCTCAACAATGCAGCAATAGAGAAATAAGAAATAACAGGTAATAATAAATACACAACGAGTAACGATAACTTGTCTATGTGTTTACACTGGGTACCAGTACCGAGTCAATGTGCAAGGGTACGAGGTAATTAAGTATATATACAGTGCCTTCAGAAATTATTCATACCCCTTGACTTTATCCACATTTTGTGGTTATAGCCTGGTTTGAAAATGTATTAAATGTAAAAAAAAAAAAAAATAATGTCCCTAGCCTACACACAATATCCCCATAATGTCAAAGTGGAATTATGTTTTTTCAAAATTTTAACAAACTAATACAAAATGAAACACTGAAATGTATTGTCATTAAGTATTCAACCCCTTTGTTATGGCAAGCCTAAATAAGTTCAGGAGTAGAAATGTGCTTATCGAGTCACAATTGCATGTGTGCAATAAGTGTTTAACATGATTTATTTTAATGACTACCCACACATACAAATGATATGTAAGGTCCCTCAGTCGAGCAGTGATTCAATCACAAAGACCAGGGAGGTTTTCCCAATGCCACGCAAAGAAGGGCACCTGTTGGTAGATGGTAACAATTCAAATACATTGAACATCCCTTTGAGCATGGGGAAGTTATTAATCCCCCTTTTAGATGGTGTATCGATACACTCCGTCACTTCAAAGATACAGGCATCCTTCTGCTCAGGGATTTCACCATGAGGCCATTGGTGACTTTAATACAGAGTTTGATGGCTGCGATAGGAGAAAACTGAGGATGGATCATCAACATTGTAGTTACTACACAATACTAACCTAAATGACAGAATAAAAAGACGGGGAAGACTGTACAGAATAAAAATAGACACTAAAGTAATACTGCAAAAAATGTGACAAAGCGAAACATTTTTTGTCCTGAATACAAAGTATTATGTTTGGGGCAAATCCAATACAACACATAACTGAGTACCATATTTTCAAGCATAGTGGTGGCTGCATCATGTTATGTGTATGCTTGTGATTGTTAAGGACTGGGGAGTTTTTCAGGATAAAAATAAATGGAATGGAGCTAAGCAAAATCCTCGATGACAACCTGGTTCAGTCTTCTTTCCACCAGACACTGGGAGATTAATTCACCTTTCAGCAGAACAATAACCTAAAACACAAGGCCAAACCTAGACTGTAGTTGCTTACCAAAAAGACAGTGAATGTTCCTGAATGACAGTTTTGACTTAAATCTACTTGAAAATCTATGGCAAGACCTGAAAATGGATGTCTAGCAATGACTCTGACAGAGCTCAAGAGTTCCCCTGTGGAGATGGGAGAACCTTCCAGAAGGACCACCATCTCTACAGCACTCCACCAATCTGGCCTTCAGGGTAGAGTGGCCAGACGGAAGCCACTCCATAGTAAAAGGCACATGACAGCCCGCTTGGAGTTTGCCAAAAGGCACCTAAAGACTCTCAGACCATGAGACACAAGATTCTCTGGTCTGATGAAACAAAGATTGAATTCTTTGGCCTGAATGCCAAGCGTCACGTCTGGAAGAAACCTGACACCATCCCTATGGTGAAGCATGGTGGTGGCAGCATCGTGCTGGGGGGATGTTTTTCAGTGGCATGGACTGGGAGACTCCTGAGATATCCTTAATGAGAACCTGCTCCAGAGTGCTCAGGACCTCAGACTGGGGCAATTTTCACCTTCCAAAGAGACAACTACCCTAAGCACACAGCAAAGACAATGCAGGAGTGGCTTCGGGAGTTTCTGAATGTCCTTGAGTGGCCCAGCCAGAGCCCGGACTTGCACCCAATCGAACATCTCTGGAGAGATCTGAAAATAGCTGTGCAGCAACGCTCCCCATACAACTTGACAGAGCTGGAGAGGATCTGCAGAGAAGAATGAGAGAAAGTCCCCAAATACAGGTGTGCCAAGCTTGTAGCGTCATACCCAAGAAGACTCGAGGCTGTAATCGCTGCCAAAGGTGGTTTAACAAAGTACTGAGTAAAGGGTCTGAATACTTATGTAAATGTGGTACGGTTGAAGTCAGAAGTTTACATACACTTAGGTCGAAGTCATTCAAATTCCTTTTTCAACCACTCCACAGATTTCATGTTAACAAACTATCGTTTTGGCAAGTCGGTTAGGACATCTACTTTGTGCATGATAGTAATAGTAATTCTTCCAACAATTGTTTTCAGACAGATTATTTCGCAATTCCAGTGGGTCAGAAGTTTACATACGTTAAGTTGACTGTGCCTTTAAAACAGCTTGGAAAATTCCAGAAAATGATGTCATGGCTTTAGAAGCTTCTGATAGGCTAATTGACATCCTTTGAATCAATTGGAGGTGTACCTGTGGATGTATTTCAAGGCCTATCCTTCAAACTCAGTGCCTCTTTGCTCGACATCATGGGAAAATCTAAAGAAATCAGCCGTCCCAAGTCTGGTTCGTCCTTGGGAGCAATTTCCAAACACCTGAAGGTACCACGGTCATCTGTACAAACAATAGTACGCAATTATAAACACCATGGGACCACGCAGCCGTCATACCGCTCAGGAAGGAAATGTCCTCTGGTCTGATGAAACAAAAATAGAACTGTTTGGCCATAATGACCATCGTTATGTTTTGGAGGAAAAAGGGGTAGGCTTGCAAGCCGAAGAACACCATCCCAACCAAGACGCACTTGGGTGGCAGCATCATGCTGTGGGGGTGCTTTGCTGCAGGAGGGACTGGTGCACTTCACAAATTAGATGGCATCATGAGGAAGGAAAATTATGTGGATATATTGAAGCAACATCTCAAGACATCAGTCAGGAAGTTAAAGCTTAGTCGCAAAATGGGTCTTCCAAATGGACAATGACCCCAAGCATACTTCCAAAGTTGTGGCAAAATGGCTTAAGGACAACAAAGTCAAGGTATTGGAGTGACCATCACAAATTTAATAAATGTGCACAACCTAAGAACCTGTTTTTGCTTTGTCATTATGGGGTATTGTGTGTTTGAAGAGGACAATAAAACCATTTAATCCATTTTATAATAAGGATGTAACTTAACGTTTTGATAAAGTCAAGGGGTCTGAATACTTTCCGAATGTACTGTATATCTTTATTTTGACTTCGTTAATGTTGGCAATACGAACACGCGTCAGATCCTCTCCAAACTGGCATTTTTTTGTTGTTGTTTGTTTCGAATAGGTTTTATTAAGAAGTACAAGTGTACAAACAGAATTTAACGGTTCTGTCGGTGACAGTGTACATTGGCCAATTACCGTAACCTCAAATTCCAAGACTGTCACAGCCCTTTTCAGTTTCCCTGCGTTACAATCACAGACCACTAGGATCGCCACATGGATGAGCATTGTCTTGTTTGCTTTTACTTAATTCCACCAGCATGTGTGCTGCTGCACGTGGGTGTGTGTTATGACAGAGGGTGGGTGTTTCCTCTTAATGGTAGATTGTATCATTCCTTTGTGCAAGGTGGAAGAGCTGATCTAATCAAGGCCTCTTCCTTCTTCCTTTATCTTTTACCTCGTATTCATGGGTAGCAGCAAGTGTGGTTCAAGACAAGGCAGGGGGTATCTAATTTATAAGGGGGGGAGGTGGTGTCTTCAGGGCATGGTTGTAATGTAATGGCTGTATTGTTGTTACTGATTGCCTGTCCTCCTAAGACTAATTAGACCTGTGTCTTCCCACCCCAGGCCTGGCTGTTTACCCGGTGTCACTGCTGGGGACCTAATAGCTTACAGCTGGTGTCAATATAACTAGTCCTCTGGGGCTAACAACATAACAATAACACCCTTTTTGAAATTGCAAAAGGTTGTATTTCTTCCCTCCAAACAGTCAATGTAAATATGATATTTTCAGGTTAAAATGTAATTATGTGTGTATGGAGGGTAGGCCATTATAGGCTACTTGCTCAGCCTGCTAATTAAAGATAACATTTCAATGATGTGCACATCATCCGCTTTCCCGGGCCAGTATTTTTTTCATTTGTGCCAGTAGCTTTCAGTTGGCACTGGCAAATTTACCTGAATGTCAAGCCCTGCTAATAAAAAAAAATGGCTAGTCTTTATTAGCCTGGTTCTGTATCTAATGAGTCCTCTGGGGCGAACAGGTGTTAATGCATTGTTTCCTTGTCTGTAGAATGTGGTCCGTGCATGGATGACGTTGTTGCCCTGAACAGTCTCATTGTGTACCCATTCTATTGATTGATCTGAAGTTTTGATGAGCTTGTGTCCATGGCAAAATAAATGTTTATTTTTGTCACCTTGGAAACCTGTGTAAACCGGTGGAGAGGCATTGGGATGGGAGGTGACCAATCTAAAACTGACTAGCTTTTGACTTGTATATTTTCCCACTGCCTTGTATAAAGGTGGGTGTGCGAGGTGAATGCGTGTCTGCCGGAGATCACAGCTCTTCTTGAAAATCAGGTCATTTTCCTGAGTGTTGTGTATAATTGTCTGGTTACTGGTTTGTTGGACGACATTCAAATCCACAGTCTGGGCTCTTTGGTGCTGGTGTGTAGCTGTGTTACGGCACCACTATCAGTGTATCTGATAGTTTAGATGACTGTTTATAATCCTGGCCCCTCCCCTCCCCTCTGCCCCAGGCTGTGGGTCAGGCAGAACCAGCAACACTATGGGAGGGCGGGGGTGGGTGGTGGCACGGGGGGCTGGCAGAGTGCGTCAGCATGCACGTGTCGGCCCGCTCTCGCCACTGGCGCAGGAAATGAAAAGTGGTGGTTATGTCACACGGGCTCTCTAATCCCCCCCCCCCCCCCCCCCCCCGGGCTGGCGCCGCTGCAAAACACTGCTGGCTCCTTTTTGGGAGAAACCAACCCAACAACGTTATGGTTTTTTGACGTTGAGGGTGAGCACTGGCTGTGAAAGCTGTCTCATACTAAACACTACCCTCCTCCTTTCATCCCTCCCGCCCTCCATGTCAGTGCTGCTTGAGGGATAGAGGGAGTTACCAATGCAGCGTCAGACTGTAGGGCCAACCTGCGTCACATGGTTACTTATCCTCTTACCACTAAAGTGGAATGTTTCATATTGTAGCCTTCATATATTTCAGTTACAATCAAGATGGAGATCACGTTCTCTAACTTTGTTTTATTTGTATTTTTTTAACATAGTATACTGTACTATACACTGAGTGCACAAAACATTAGGAACACCTTCCTAATATTTAGTTGCACCCCCACAATTCATCGGGGCATGGACTGCAAGGTGTCAAGTAGGGATGCTAGCCCATGTTGACTCAAATACTTCCCACAGTTGTGTCAAGTTGGCTGGATGTCCTTTGGGTGGTAGACCATTCTTGATATACAGGGGAAACTGTTGAGCATGAAAAACCCAGCAGCGTTGCAGTTCTTAACACGCTCAAACCGGTGCGCCTGGCAACTACTACCATACCCCGTTCAAAGGCACTTAAATATTTTGTCTTGCCCATTCACCCTCTGAATGGCACACATACATGATCCATGTCTCAAATGCATCTTTAACCCGTCTCCTCCTCTTCATCTACACTCAGGTGGATTTAACTGGTTCCTAATGTTTTCTACACTCAGTGTATAATATCCTACAATAAATATGAAATAGTTTGCCAATAATTTTTTTTATTAAATGGAACTACCTGCTTCACAGTGCTGCCTTTTTTCAAAATGTTTATGAATCAATGGTGTTTTAACCTTGGTCTTTAACTTGATGTTATGCGTGATGACAGTGACCTTTTCTGTTGTAGAAGCAGGTCACAGGTATACCGACTGTCTGAGTCATGTAGGCCTTATGTACTGGCCTGTCTGAGTATCAGAGGTGAAGTGGTGAGCTATGTTAGGTAGGCTGCCATGCAGTGAGGGAATCAGATTTGCCAGAGGAGAGAATGGCTAGGCTATATCTGCTGCCTTCCTGGCGGTGTGGGACTCGCATCTGTAGTGAGATTAGCACTGATGCTGGGTGCAGGGCGTTGGGGGAAGGGGAAACAGACTTATCTGCTTGGACTCTCACTAACGTCGCCAACCATCACAGTCGCACAAAGCCGAAGTGAAGCTGCTGGCCAAGCTAGCTTTACTGCTGCTGTACAGGCCCTAAGTCTGATCTCTGGTCAATCATGTTACTATCCATGTTGCATCCCATCATGGCCACGTCTGCCACCATGGTTGTTTTTCTGACCTGCAAACAGAAGTTCTACAATTCTTGTCTGGCAAATAATTTGATGTCCTGCAGATTACTGCCAATGTCCTATAAAGACAAAGTAATATGGAGACTTTGTCTCCTACATGTACACAGTAATCTACTCTTTCTCTCTTTCTCTGTCCCCTCCCACAATTACTGAGGTACTTCTCAACATGACAATCTATCCTAATTATGTGGCGGGGATAAGTACTGTTTATCAGTATTTTACCATCACTATATACTTAACAAAAATATAAATGCAACATGCAGTTATAAGGAAATCAGTCAATTGAAATAGTCATTAGGCCCTAATCTATGGATTTCACATGACTAGGAATACAGATATGCATCTGTTGGTCACACATACCTTGAAAAAAAGGTGGGGCGTGGATCAGAAAACCAGTCAGTATCTGGAGTGACCATCATTTGCCTCATGCAGCGTGACACATCTCCTTTGCATAGAGTGAGTTGATCAGGCTGTTGATTGTGGCCTGTGGAATGTTCTCCCACTCCTCTTCAATGGCTGTGCAAAGTTGCTTGATATTGGCGGGAACTGGAACACGCTGTCGTACATGTTGATCCAGAGTATCCCAAACATTCTCAATGTGTGACATGTCTGGTGAGTATGCAGGCCATTGAAGAACTAGGACATTTTCAGCTTCCATCAATTGTTTGGAGATCCTTTTCGACATGGGGCTGTGCATTATCATGCTGAAACATGAGGTGATAGAGGTGGATAAATACACAACAATGGGCCTCAGGATCTCGTCACGGTATCTCTGTGCATTCAAATTGCCATCGATTTTAAAATGCAATTGTGTTCGTTTTCTGTAGCTTATTCCTGCCTATATCATAACACCCTCGCCACCATGGGGCTCTCAGCAAACTGCTCGCCCACACAACGCAATACACATGGTCTGGCGTTGTGAGGCCTGTTGGACGTACTGCCAAATGCTCAAAACTGATGTTGGAGGTGGCTTATGGTAGAGAAATAATTCCTGCAATCAGCATGCCAATTGCACACTCCCTCCAAACTTGTGGCATTGTGTTGTGACACAACTGCACATTTTAGAATGGCCCCAGCACAAGGTTCACCTGTGTAATGATCATGCTGTTTAATCAGCTTCTTGATATGCCACACCTGTTAGGTGTATGGATTATCTTGGCAAATGAGATATTATCACAAACAAGGATGTAAACAAATGTGTGCACAAACTTTGAGAGAAATAAGCTTTTTGTGCATATGGGATCAATAAAGTATATCTATCTATCTATCTATCTATCTATCTGGAACATTTCTGGGATCTTTTTATTTCAGCTCATGAAACATGGGATCAACACTTTACATGTCACCATTACCTCATGTCATCATGTGCAGGCTTTTGACCGCCTTTCTCTTCTATTTGTATTACAGATAAGTTCAATTCATATGTGACGCTGAAGGTGCAGAATGTCAAGAGCACCACCATCACCGTGCGAGGGGACCAGCCATGCTGGGAGCAGGACTTCATGTTGTAAGTGACCAGTGACCACACACTTCTTAGACCTCTTCCTGTCCAATGCACTCACACTCTGTCGTATAGGCCACAACACACCTGCTGTTTGTGTGGAGTATAGAATAGTCCATCTGAAGGCTCTGCAAGTGTCACTGTTTTTATACAGTGTCAACATAGAATAATGTAACATCAGGTTTGTTTTGGTCGATGAGGATCAGAGGGGGAAGTTAAAGAGTGTGTCTATGGCTCTGAGCTCAACAGACTTTATTGTGACCGTATGTCCTCCATGCTCACTCACTAACACCTTTATTTGATTAAGGCTGACATGCTGATTAGGCTTTTGTAATTATGCAGCAGACGCAATCACCCGAGTACTCTTCCCTACAGACCGGTGAGAGCAGGGAAGCTAGCCTGCCACTGGTGGTAATGCTCTGCAGCTACACTTCAAGTTTATGATTCCCACACTGTAATACGTGGCAGTAGGTCACAGTCAGGGATTTCCAGTTTTGTCTCCATTGTTGCCTGCCAGGTGGGTTGTTGTTTCGGGAAAGGTAGCTAACCTGTTCTCACAGCTGTTCACTTCCTTATTGTTTATCATCACTTTTCCCCTTTTTAGTGTTCTGAATGTAGGCTGTGACATTGTAGCTGTAGGCTTACTCGTGTGTGTGTGTGTGTGTGTGTGTACTGTACTGTACATTGTTCTGATATTTATCTTTCCACAACTGTCACAAGGTTGTTGCGGAGTGTAAATGCTCTGCCTTGGTACTGTTCATGAAACACAATACGATAGCTTAGCACATCACTCAGCTGCCATCAAACATTCAGGTGTGTAGGAAAAGACAGAAGTTTGATGTTATCTGGAAACGGGCTCTGCTCCATTTCTTTCTTCTGCAGTGACGTGTTTTCTTGCCAGAAAGCTGTAGCCTATTGGTTCTGTGGGTCAACCTTTATGTAACAGATTCCCTAATTGATATCGGGTCTTATGGTTTGTCAGGCCAGACTTCTGTTTCTATGTTAGCCAGAGGGCCTTGGAGACTAGAGTCCAGATCAGACCACACTTTCCTTGTGAGATAATGGCCATCCCCATCTAGAGACAGGCTAAGGCCACCAGAGTTTACAGAAAACAAGCATGCAGTGACAGCTGTGGATCGATATGTACATCATACATCCCACACTCGCCTTGTCTCCAGGTAAGGCTTTTTCCATAGCGCCTCTGCTATGCTGCTCAGTCATTATAGAAATGATGTTGTTCTTAATGTTCTTTATGTGTACAAATACAACACTGTATGATAGAGCTTAGCCTATGTGATGTTTAAGAGACTACATGGAATTGTCTCATTTGAACTGGTGGCTTATGTTTACACTGACTGTGATGGTGTCGCCTTTGACGATGGAAGGATCTCTCACTGTTTCCGTGACAGGTGCTCCAGGAAGTGATATAGAGGGGAGCCTTAATGTTTCTGTTCTTGAATGAGGCCTCAAAAGAACCATCTGTCTCTATGGCAACCCATCAATTAATTATTACTCCATCCTATCCCTGTCTTTTGAGGGTTTAGAGAAAGTAATGGGGGAAAATTATAAATGCAGTATTTTCCAGCGTTGTTTTCCGAAGCCTATTGGTTCGGTGGGGGGAGGCTGTGGTTAATTCCCATCTCACTCCACAGACAATGGGAAGCTCAAATTAAACATGAATGGATTTCTGAATGCTGCTTTCACTGAGCAGTGGGTTCTTTAGTTAGTGTTTCTATGCTGCAGAAAAAGAGGCCGAGAGAGCTCAAAGAGGCCGAGAGAGCTCAAAGAGGCCGAGAGAGCTCAAAGAGGCCGAGAGAGCTCAAAGAGAAGTCAGTGTGTGATTGATGATTAAAAAGAGGTTTACTATTTTGTAATGTTCAAAATTGTCTATTCATTGTTTGTATTTATTTTATAAAATATATTGGTATGACCAATTACTGTATGACCGTAAGCAGTTTATACAAGTACCTGTTATTGGTTAATCATGTTTGCATTCACTGTGGCCACTTAAGACCGTGGTTGGTCTTCTCATTAGGGTAATAGTGTTGTCGTCATTTGGTACATCTCTTTTAAGTATGAGTGGTTTAGAATATCTTTTGTGTTTGCACCTTGCCTCACTCACTTTTACTGCCACCTTTACTCAGGGCAGTGTACCTTTTGATAATTTGAATAATCTTCTCTCATCTTCCTATTGTTTTGTCAACCACGGTAGATGGCAGTATGCAAATGAGATGGAGACATCATGAACAATGGTCGCTTTCAAATGAGATGCTCTTTTATTGTTGGCAAGCTTTGTATTTGTTTTGAATGGCAAATAAAGGATGGAATGCATCACAACGTCTGACATGATGCATAAACAAAGACCAAAAGTAGTCAGTGAGCAGCAGGCCAGACAGTAGTACTTATCCTAGTTTCTGTTGTCATAGTTACTTTGATGTTTCCATTTGAATGGATGTGACTCACTACATAGTGAATGCAACCATTCTTTTTATATTTAAAGTTTAGTCCTATAGAATGTTACCTATGTGCTCAATCACTTTGTCTCTGTCTTAATACCGATTTCTGTCTATCAAACTTTATTGAATGAGAGTATGACCCCATCTCCTTCATTCCCTCCCTCTCTCCCTCTCTGTCTCTCCAGTGAGATCAACCGTCTGGACCTGGGGCTCATCGTGGAGGTGTGGAACAAAGGCCTTATCTGGGACACCATGCTGGGGACTGCCTGGATCCCCCTCAAGAGCATCCGCCAGTCAGAAGAGGTGAGGAACACCGAGAACGCACACATACACACTCCCAACAGGACTAGCTAAAACAATTACATCAGACATCCAGCTCAAATGTTAAACAAACCATGTACCCAGATATGTCTGGGCACTGGTTCACCACCCGGTTGGTTTAATCTGGTCTTTTTATGACCTCTGACCCTGTCTTCCTCTTCCTCCAGGAGGGCTCAGGGGAGTGGACCTTCCTGGATGCTGAGGTTCTGATGAAGGCTGATGAGATTTACGGCACAAAGAACCCAACGCCCTACCGGGTTCTGCTGGACACGCGCTTTGAGCTGCCCTTCGGTAAAAAAGTTATGTTGGGCACATAGCGATCATAGGATATCTCTTTTATATAATAGGCTCTCTTTAAAATGTATTTGTTGCTTCAATACAGTACATCATGGTCAAATTGCTTCTACAGTTACAGTAGCTATAGGTACGATGCTGAAATGTTATAGGTCTGTTTTTGTTGTTGCATTGGACAGACATAAGGCACCGTACAGTAATGATTATACAGTAGTAGCTTTTCGAATGACCTGTGCTTTAACGCACGTCACCACACATTATATTGATTGGCTGAAATGCCAGCAGGTTGAGTAGTGAGCCTCTTGGATGCAGCCGCTCTTGTCTCGCTACTCTGAGAGGGAACAGTTATGTAATTTGCACGTCACTTTCTACATCACTGCCCCTTTGCCAGCATTGGCGTCGGCGTGCCTAAAACACTTAAAATCGGTAGCTTCAAAGTTAAAACGGTGTCTGTGGGAGGAGCTAGAGCAGCTTTCAGGTGTTTAAGGGCAGGCCTTTGAAGGTAGCTGTACGGGAGGTGAGGCTGTGTGTTTGTCTGGGTTCTTTGTACAACTGATCCCATTCATTCACCAGGAAAGGGGTTTGGTTTCATCCGCCTTTGAAGCCCTTGGCCTTTTGTGTTCGGCTCTCTTTAATGTCCAGTGTCTCTGTAAAGGATCATGGGCCATCTGGGCACAGGGAAGGAGTGGGGGCTCTGCTCTAATAGAAAAGGGGCTTGGTAGTAGGCATTACTGTATACTTTATCTGCCTGTACATTGTCAGTTGTTGGGCTGGTTATGTCATCAAGTAAAGGCTTGTGCAGTTTTGTAATCTCTAGTCCTGTACTCAGTGCTTCTTATGTCGCTATGAAGTTCTGTCACTGTCAGGACTATGGTCGTTTTCTTTTGGGCATTCGTTTGCGTCTCAGTCATTACCAACATTACTACAGTGGAGCTGTAGTACTGGTCCCTGGCCCCCAACAGTGCAATTTGAGGGCCTAACGAACTATATGTAATGTCTTGTTCCTAAGTGGCTCATGATATATTTAAGGGGACATTAATATGTAATGGCAGTATGGTGTATGTAGGAGCATGGATGGTTTAGGATGGGATGTAGCTCACCAGTCACCCCTCTGTGTGTGCACCCCTCTCTGCCAGACATCCCAGATGACGAGGCGCAGTACTGGACCGGCAAGCTGGATCGCATCAACACTATGAGGATCCATGATGAGGTAAGGCCCACCCAACATGCTAGGGCGCTATTTCACCAGGAACGTGCGTGTCAAATATGTAGAAATGTAGAAACAGTCTATATTTCAAGCAGTTACACCAGTAATATATTTATGAAAATAGCCTCTCTATGTTTGCATATTGTAAGATACCAAGTACATTGCTGTCGAATGTTCTTCCACTTTATCTCAGGATTACACTAGCACACTGTAAAATACATGGAAATAGACGATGGGACTAACTCTGGTCATATGACACTTTCCTCACAACGCTTTTGCACATCACAGAAAACACCGGTTAGGTACAGTATTGATGTGTGTTTATCACGGTTTGCTGTGCTCTGAAGTGACAACATAGATTGTAGGTAGTAGGGCTAACTAACTATTGCATGCAGTGGCATTGAAGTCATGGTGGTGATACAAATGCAGGAGTTTTGAGAGTGATGATGATGCTTTGTTGTTGTGGATGATGAAGGTCACAGTTCGTGTTCTCTCTTTTCCTCTCTCCAGTACCCTCTGCAGGATGAGGTCCAAAGACGACCCATGCCGCTTGCTGCCTCCCAATGCTGTGAGTGGGACTGTCTTCCACACCATAATATTCCACTAGATGGCGTGCTCTCATCAGCCCCGTCTCTCTCTCTGGCTTACTATTAGTTTGGGCTTTTCAAGTTATTTAAGTTATTTATTTGCTTGTCCTATTCCTGAGTTGTGTGTATCTCCTAACCTAGACTTAACATCAAGTAAGCCTTTTATCCAATAAAAAAAAAAATCTAAACAGTCACTGCTTATGCAAAGTTATGAAGAATATCAACCCACAGAGATGCCACTTTCATGCATGTTATGGTCATAATTTCCCCTCCTAAGTTAGGCACAGCTTTTGCATACTCTCCACTACCTCTCACTTTACTTCTCTGCCAACACCCTCACCAGGCAACTATTTCGGATGGGCTGACACACTGAGTATGTAAAACAGTCTTTTTGTGATGGATTCTATCCCTTCCCAAAGCTTCACCTTGGCCTATCCTCAGTGTATTGTGCACCCCCCCCCCACACACACACACACACACAAACACTCCCCTCTCCTCTCTACACCTCATGTCAGAGTTTCATCATCAATTTCCCCACGGGACATGGTAACACGCATTGTTATTATTTCTACCTCCGTGTAAACATAACTAGACAATAGCAGTTAAGCCTAGATCTTTTTTTGTAGTCAGCGGGTGACCTTGATTAAGCATAGTGGCAGTTGATGACTTCCTGAACAGATGTCAATGAGATGCAACAGCATCATCACACAGACAGAGGGCAATGTTCGCCAGCCTGTTTTGAGATATCGAAACATCAGGTTGTCCTGAGCTATCAGCTCAACTGTCCACTTAAGCAGGCCACTAAGCTCAGGGTCAGCACTCTGCAATCCAAAGGATCTGTCTGAGTGCCAAAGTTGAGTCTGGGTCAATGTCAACATTGCATTTGAGTTCCTTAACTGATTAATTTTGTCTGGAGTGTCCCTCTTTGACTATTTACTGACCTATGCTTTCAGTCGCATCACATTCCCCTTCCCACTGTTGTTTACTTCCTGGTTGGCTTGCATTCAAAGGTGCATGACCCTTGCCCTCTTTACCTCCCTCTTACCACTCCAGTGTATATCACCACTTGTTCTTATTGTGTAATTCAGTAAATTGTGAGCATCGGTGGGATAGAATGGAGATTCTTTAGTCATTTAAGCAGTTGTTGTAATGCAGAGGTCTCTAGAAGTTATCTTGTGGAACTTGTCCTGTTGCCCCCCCTACAGCCCTGGATGACCATGACAGTGCGGTGGACGACCGGGACAGTGACTACCGCAGTGAGACCAGCAACAGCTTGCCCCCGCGCTACCATACCACGACCCAGCCCAACTCCTCCATGCACCAGTACCCCATGGGCCCCCGGCTCCAGAACCACCTGGACTCCTGCACCGAATCCATGCACAGCTTTGACATGGACTACAGAGACAACCGTGGTAGCAGGTACAGCTTCTGAATAACACCCTCAAATGTACAATACATGCCACTACACAGAATTCACTGCCACATGCATAAATTCAACCATAAAAGATTATCAGATATTTATTTTATTTTGTTGGTTTGTTCAGATGGCCTATTTTAAACAGTTTTGCAAATAGACCCAGTTAGCTGAGGGCCTGAGGCTTAGCTTTTTTGTTTATTATAGGGCTTCCCTCTTTCAGACGATTAAGGGACATCCACCCTCCTGGGACAGAATGTCAGAATCAATTGGCTGCCTTTTGTTGTACCCTGAATAAAAGCATATTTCTCAAGTAATGTTAGCAGCTTTAAATCTAGTCAGTTTATGTTATTTTGTCTCTGGCACATGGTTTGACACCGCATAGGAAGGAGGTCAACAATATCACCTGCTTGAATATATTAAGTGCCTCCCAGGAAGTGATACTTCCATCTGGTAAGGTTGTGCGCAACAGTACAAGTTAACCCAATAGCTATTGAATCTTTGGTGTTTTGTATATTTGGATCTAGTATAGAATTTCATTTAGTTAATGAAATGTGAAAATGCAGTGTAGCTTTGAAGAAGAAACAGATTTGGTCTTAAACAATGACAAAATTGTCCAACTGCTTAGATGTTTTCCCAGATGGAGCGCAAATAATCTGCCAACTCCATTCATGTACCCAGTGTAGACTGGGTCTTTGCTCTCTTACATGTGTGACTTGCTGTGGAAAACATGTGGTTCAGTGAGATTGTGGTAAATCTCAGTCTGTGTGGACAGATAGAAAGCTCATCCGGATAATTCCATAACATCTGAACAGAAAAGTGGGATTACAGCCAGGAAAAGCTGATTTAACAATAAAAAAATAAAAAAAAACGTATTGTTATATGAAACTTCTTTGGCAGTTTGAATGAAACTGAGCTTAGTTAAGCCTGCTCTTGTCACATATGGGTCTTTGGGACCCTGGTTTTGGAAGGGAAGGTTCAGTAAGAGGGAAATACTGCCCTCCTTTACCATATTTCTATGCAGTCTGTAAAATAACTTTGGACAGAGATACTTCAGGTTGAAATCAAGGCTTTTGTGCTGTTTTTGATAATCCCCCAGAATGACGAGATCACGGGCATATCAAGCAATCTTTATAACACTCATGAAGACACATTCACCAAATAGTTATTTATTTACACATTACAGACATATTTCTGTATCATATTGATTTATTTATGTATTTATTTAATGCTTATTGTCTCTGTCACATGCAGACAGAGACAATCTTTATATTACTTTTTCTGTCCTCTTATAATTTGCAATAATTTTCTGTTTGCTTTTTTCTTTCCTGTTTTTGTCCCCTCTCTCACATCCCATTGTACTTCTACTTTAATCCATTAACCTAAACTAGAGCAATAAACCATAAAGGGAGGGTCAGGATCATCCCTGTAGATTCTGGCATGGGTGTGGAGGATTGGGAAAGCAAATACAAAGTGCAGGGAAGAAATCAGCTGAGCGAGTTCCTGGACAAGGAAGAGAATCGTTGGGCTGAGGACGATGTTATTCTCCGCATGGGGAGAGCTCTCACTGAGCCCTCAGGCAGCTCGCTCTGCCAAAGCACACAACGCAGTGGCATCCTACCTGCCACCTACCCAGTGGGCTATGACACTATCGATCGGCGGCGGAGGAAAAAGATCCGGGATCCAGGAGGGCTGGCCTTCTCAGAGGCGGAGAAACTTACAGACGAGCCTTTCCCCCCTGACCTTGCACTCCTCCGCCAGAAGAGAGGGGAGCTGGTGCTGCGGCAGGTGGCAGAGATCGAGGAAGAGGAGGAGCAGATGACACCATGCCTCAAGCCATACAAGAATGGACTTCTTTACAAGACTAGGATGTGGGCCAAAAACAAGCTGGGGGACACCTTGGAGAACTATGTGGCGTATCAGGAGGAGGAAGCTGCCAGAATGAGGACGGGTTTGGTGTACGATTCAGAGGAGGAGCTGCAGTACTCCATGGGATCAGAGGAGGAGCTAGAGGAAATTGCCTCCTTAGCGGAGGCCATTCACTCTGAGAATGGGAGGGGCCATGGCCAAGGCAGGTATGCTTCATCCCATGGAGGTTACATAGACAAGTATCAGAGTTATCTGGTTAAGAAGAGTGGAAAGGGGAAAATGGGAGGATGGGCTCCTGAAGCAATGCTGTCTCCAGTGGAGGAACCAAGTGATGAGTATGTAGATCCCATGGATGAGCTCCAGTGCTTAGTTGAAACAGTATCAGAGTACCTGGCTGAAAAAGAGGAGGAAATAAGCAAGTATGGGTCCCTTCCCAAGTCATCCAAGTCAAGGTTATCTTCCCAGGGCAGCATAAGAACAGAATCTACTGGAGAGGACCCAAGGACCCCTAAGGATGTCAAGGAAGAAACTCAGACAGAGGCTCCACCTGAACAAGGAATATCTGGAGTGAAACATGCTATGAGTTCATTATTCAGTTCCTTCACAGACAAGGTTAGTTCAGCCCCCAAGCAGCCAAGCTCTGGTTCTGCAGAAACAAAAGAAGTAGCACCTGCACCATCTTCTCAATCTGGTATATCTAAGCTATTTTCTTTAATTCCAAAATCCAGCAGCCCTGCTCCTGCTCTTGTAGCTGTTGTATCTCCTACAGCTCACCCCAACAGAACATTTTCCTTCAATTTGCCTTCCCAGTCTGATGCCAAGACACAAGTCCAGAAACAAGGCACACCAGCCATTAGAACAGAGATATATAGTACAAGTGATAAAGTTCAGGACTCTGCAACAAAGCCACAAACACCAGCAATCACTTTAGTTGTTGAGAAAATTAGTTTGGGTAAAAAAAGAGGTGAAGAGGTAGTGAACTCCACAGAGGGAAAACAATCCCCAGGGAGAAGTGGCTCAAGAGAGGGCTCTCAAAATATTGCAAACTGGGATGAGAAACATATCCAGCAAGGTGAACAGTCAATGGCTGTGGGAGGAAGCAGAGGACTTGATAATTCAAGAAATGTACCCCAAAATAAACAATTTGTTAATACACAAGGAAAGGTTGTGCATGTGAGACCTGACTCTATGACTGCCTCTCAGCAAAATGTGCCTACTTCAATGGGTGGAAAGTCCATTCGCCAACCAGAACCAACGAGTTCAGGGTTCTTTAGCCCTTTCAAGAAATCGTTCAGCTCATTGATTGCACCAGTTAACCCTGTTCCCCCGCAGGGCCCTCCACCTGTTGCAGTGTATCCTGTATTTGGGTCAGCACCAGATATTACATCAGAGAAGCCTGTGGAGGAGCCATCTTTAGGCAGTAAGCTAAAACTTCAGCTTCTCTCCTCTGACAATGTCTCTTCCCAACAGCCTCCAAAAGCAGCAGCAGGAGGAATGTTCTCTGGGTTCATGAAATTTGCTTCTGGTGAGGATGTCAGTGCTTCCAACCCCCCAGAAAATTCCAGTCAACAACAGGTCCGCCATCGCCAATTGCCCCCAGTTCCACATCAGCAGCATATGCAGCAACATCAAAGGCCACCACCAATGTCTCTTGGGACACAGCAAGCTCCTCCTGTTCCTAAAGGGTTTTTGACAGGTCTTTTTAAAGGGGCCACCGCTGAAGATGCATCTAAGGTTGGGTCCAATCAGCCCCAGCAAGGAGGGCTGTTGTCAGGACTTCTTAGATTTGGCTCTGGAGGTGACTTATCTGGGAACCCACCACCACAGCAAATTCCCCCAAACAATCAACCTCGTAGTGCCAGTAATCCTCAACAGTTCCCTCCTCAACCTCCCCCACAACAAAGTGCACCTCCTCCTTCTCAGCCTGGGGGTATTCTCTCAGGGTTACTGAGGTTTTCCTCTGCAGAAAACCTTTCATCTAATGTACAACCTCCCCAAGGCCAACAGCAAGGGGCTTTCCCTAGCAATCACCCCAGTCAGAAACAAGCACCAAGCCCATCCCAACAACCACCCTCTCAACAAGGAGGTATTTTCTCTGGGATGTTTAAATTGTCTTCCTCTGATAATGTTTTGAGCCCCCAAACTCCACTCCAGCAGCAGCAACTGCCTTCTGGTGGTCCTCGTAATCAGCAGAACTTTAACCAACAGAATATGCAAGGACCAAACCGTGGTCAACAGAGGGACCAGGCTTTTCTAGACAACAAACCAGGCTTCTCTAGACAACATACAGTTCCGAAACCTGCTCAACAAGGTGGTCTCCTTTCTGGAATTTTTAAGTTTGCTTCTGCAGACAATGTATCTACCAATCAGTCCCCAATACCTCAGACACATTCTGCAGCTCCCCTCAATCAGCCTAGCCAGCAGTACCCAAACAGGCAGAATGTGCCATTGCAAAACCAAAATCAATCAACTCCTAGTCAACAGGTACAACGCCAAAATCAACTAACTCAACAGCCTAGTCAATCCACTGGTCTGCTATCTGGGCTATTACAAAAATCTTCCACAGAAAATGTGCCTCAGCAGCATCAGTCACCACCAATCAGCCAAGAAAGACAGCAACATGTAATCTCGCCACCAAATGCAATCTCGCCAAATACCAGGCAAAATCTGACTCCTTCACAGCAAGATACTGCAAGCCAGCCTGGAGTTCTCTCTGGACTGTTTAACAAGTTAAAAATATCCTCTGGAAATGTTGAGGCCTGCAGTCAGTCACCACCCGTGCAAATACAACATCATACAATCACTCCATCTGGACAGCCTACACAGCAAACTCAGCCGTCTACACATATACCACATCAGGTCCCACATGAACCCCATGAGGAAGCTGACAAAAAGCCAGGCTTTCTATCAGCACTATTCAATAGGAATCCAACAGATGAAGTCTCAACTCATAAATCAGCAGAAATTCTCAAGCATAATCCAGAGCCAAAGACACAATCTGCAAGCTCCCCTGGTTTGCTCTCAAGCATATTTAAAACTGGGCCAAGCAACACTGTAGCGAACAATACTTCTGAGCCTGAAATGGAGAGGAGAGAAAGTGGTCTCCTTGGTCGCTCCATTCCAAGACAAAACAGAAATGTTGCAGAAATTGCACCTGGCTTGTGGGAAGCTGAGACTTTAGATTTAAGGACTTCAGCTACTTATGCTAGGTCTTTCCAGAGCCAACCGTCCTACACATCATGCAGCACCGGCCATTTACCTCAGTTATTGCAGTACCATGGTTCTCTTCAGTCAAACCACCCATTAGCCACCTCTTACAGTGCAGAAAATATGTTATCCCTTTTACAAGGGAATCCAAATACTGCAATGATGTCATCCCAACAATATCTTAATCAAATTAACCATTCCTTATATTCAGTAACTGGACAGGATGGTTACCAAGATATGTTGGCATCATATAGACTCAATTCCAGTTATGGTGAAAACCAATGGATCCAAGAATCAATTCTGTGGCAGCAGCTTCAAAATCAACCACATATTTATCACCCAAGTGATGTGGGTTATGTACAGCCACCAGAAGAAGCAGTGTTCCAAGACTCCCCTCTCTACTGTAGCTCCACAAATATAAATAATCAATATAGTTCCCTTCAACCTTGGCATGAAATTGACTATAACCAAGAACCGATTAGGCACCACCAACAAGAGGTGGCCAAAAATGTTGACAGAAATCCATATGCCAAGAAAAAATTATGGAACAGCTATGATGACTTGGGAAATCTGCATACTAATCAAATGATGGAACAAAAGGAGGACTGGACTGAAGAAGAGGGTGCATTGAACTTGAGCACCAAAAGCAGTAATGCTAAGTTTGGTAAATGGAACTCCTTTGATAATGGTAGCTCTTATAGTCTGAATGGAATTTCATATCATGAGGGCTATTATGAGGAGAATCCACCCAATCTATCTTATTCAGCTAATTGGCAATATAGTGACCAAGGCATGGTTAATCAAAGCCAATTGAGTTTGACTAGGTCATTTGATCGCAGTTACACTAAAACTCACAATGGAGAGATGGAAGAGTGTATGTACTTGGAAGAGACAGAATGGTACCAGCAATGGCTTGCACTTTTGGAGCAAGGAATGTGGTGGCCAGCTGATGATGGGGATTGTGGGTACTTTGTTTACACTGATCATGAATACATATATGCCCTGCTAACAGATGCAGCAGGTACAATGGTCTATGCTTGTACTCCTGAGGGAGAGTCCTTGGAAACTGGGCCTGATAACTTCCCAAGTGCTTGGCTACATAATGAAATGGTCACAGTATGTGGATTTAAAGTCCCTCTCTATAATGAGGATGAGCTCCTCTGGCTCCCTGGACAAGATCAGGGTGATCCCCAACTCCTCAATGCCCCCCTCAACCTATCTGCTGCCTATAAAAAAGGAAATCAGATCATGAATTTGAACCTGGAGCGCTTCTCTCAGATGTTTGAGAGCTCCTTCCTTGCACAAAAAGAACAGGTTGTAGATTTCTCACTATATAGACTGAACAAAGTCAGGATGGATCAAAGACAACCCAACCATGCCTATCAGAATCCATATATGGAGGTCATAGACCTTTCATGTTCTAACAGGGATCAGACAGTCCCTTATTGGAACAATCAGCAAATGAAGGAACTTCTCTCTCAAAAGATTGCCGTCTCACACAATGCTACCCCCACCACAGATTCCTCTCAACAATGCTTGAACAACTGTTATCAGCCTCGTCAAAGGAGGCGTTCATCTTTTGGGATCAGAGTAATGCATGTAGATGACACGCCAGAGGAGGAATGGAGACAGAGAGTGACCCCAGGAGAGGAAATACCTAATCGGCAAGTCAAGAAGATTTCTTCATTCATTTCCTCAATGGTTGGCAAAACCACTGAGACAGATTTGAGAGCTGGCTTGGCCTTTCGTGTCAATGGAGAACAACATAAGCCACCTGGGACAGAGGCTACCCCGGTGGACCAACAGGCCAAGAGCATACTTTCATCAGGTTTCCAGAGTCTCAAGTCAAAGATTATCAAAGAAGATCCCCCTGCTACAACAACTTTGTCTCAGAGTGCAGTTCAACAGAGACCAGCCACATCCACCTCTTCTAGAATTCTGCCCACACCTCCCACATCTGGACAATATGGGCAACCCCCTGCACAACCACAGACTGTTAATCAATCAGGACAATATGGGCTACCCCCAGCACAACCACAGACTGTTACTCAGAAACCTAGACTTGCACGACAAGCCACCATGTCTCAGCAAGCTGCTCCACCAACACAGCCCACAGTGCCAACCAGTTCCATGGACTCAATCAATAAATCTGTCTCTCCCATACAACCACAATCACAGTGCACCACAGATAGATCATCTGTAAAACCAGTGGAAAAACCAGCTGAACAACCACAGGGAGGATTTATGAGCTTTTTCAAGTCTGCCCTACTGATCGAGGAGCCAACTCCAGAGGCTCCTAAACCCCCAGAACCATTGTCAAAACAACAAGATAGAACTGGTTCCACTGCTAGCTTACCAGGCAGCACATCCCCAAATAAACAGGAGGACCCAGGAGCTTCTAGTCTTTTGGGGTCGATAGGCAGCTTTTTTAGTGCAGAGTCTCCGCCATCACAGCAACCAAAACCTGTTGTTAGAAATGAGCCAAACAGAGTTGTTACACAAGGTTCTCAATCAAGACCATCTCTACAGAAACAACAAACAATGGATAAAGGGCAACATGGGGTACCACATCCAGCTCCTTGTCAGCCACCAGGTAAAAGCATGTCACAAGTATTTCCTTCCAATACAAGTACTGGCCCCACCCCAGGCCGATCACAGGCTAAGACACCAACCGGACAAACCAAACAGGAGCCACCCCCCAAACCATCAGGCGGACTGTTCGGCTTTATGGGAGAAATTGGAGACATGATCTCTGGAACACCACCACCACCAACTACTACTAAAGAGGAAACTCCTGGTATGGGGTTATTGTCCATGTTTGGTGGGTCTAGTCCTCAGCAGGCACCGACCCAAACTGAGTCATCTCAAGCACCTCCCCTAGAACCACATGTTAAAAGTTTATTCTCAATGTTCGGTGGACCAAGTCCACCACAGGGACCATCACAGGCAACAACACCACAGGCAACTCAATCTGGACCCAGTCCACCACAAGCTCAACCACAAGCTCAACCTCAACCAGAGACTAGCTCTATTCTTGGGGGACTCTTTTCTGGTTCATCTGCCAGTGAAAGCCCAGCAAAAGGATTATTTTCTATGTTCGGTGGCCCCAGTGCCCCACAACCTCCAGCACAAGCTGGGTCAGCTCCAGGGTCCTCTGTCCCAGAATCTACAGCGCCTAAAGTACCACCCACTAAAAGCTTGTTTTTCAGTGGCCCTCTGTCACCCCCACAAGCAAGCTCTGTTGATTCATTAATCACAGTACCTACTTCTGAGTGTGCCAATGCCCAGATGGAATCCATCTCAGATATTCCACATCAGGAACCTGCCCCACCCAAGGAGCCAGAAGCCACTAAAGAGCCACTAGCTACAGACACTCCTCAAACTATGGGTTCTATGTTGGGAGGGTTGTTTGGAGGGTCTAGTCCACAGCCAGCTACAGCTGCCCCTCAAACTGCGGGTTCTATGTTGGGAGGGTTGTTTGGAGGATCTAGTCCGCAGCCAGCTACAACTGCCCCTCAAACTGCGGGTTCTATGTTAGGAGGGTTGTTTAGAGGATCTAGTCCCCAGCCAGCTACAGCTGCCCCTCAAACCGCGGGTTCTATGTTGGGAGGGTTGTTTGGAGGATCTAGTCCGCAGCCAGCTACAGCTGCCCCGCAAACTGCAGGTTCTATGTTGGGAGGGTTGTTTGGAGGATCTAGTCCCCAGCCAGCTACAGCTGCCCCGCAAACTACAGGTTCTATGTTGGGAGGGTTGTTTGGAGGATCTAGTCCCCAGCCAGCTACAGCTGCCCCACAAACTGCAGGTTCTGTGTTGGGAGGGTTGTTTGGAGGGCCTAGTCCCCAGCCAGCTACAACTACTCCACAAAATGCAGGTTCTATGTTTGGGGGATTGTTTGGAGGACCCAGTCCATCCCCAGCACCTACTCAAACAGCAAAACCCCCTGAGAACAAAATATCAACAGCTGTACCTCGCACAACTCAAGCAGATGGCACTTTCAAAATAAATGAGCAGGGAAACCCACCTAAAGATGGTACTGCAGTTGAGGCTGTTGATTCTGCAAGCACAGTACCTACCCCTGAGTGTGCCACTGCCCAAAACGAACCCATCCCAGAGGGTGCACCTCGGGAACCTGCCCCACCTAAAGAGTCAGAAGCCCCTAAAGAGCCACCAGCTATAGACACTCTTCAAACTGCAGGTTCTATGTTGGGAGGGTTGTTTGGAGGGTCTAGTAACCAGCCAGCTACAGCTGCCCCACAAACTGCAGGTTCTATGTTGGGAGGGTTATTTGGAGGATCTAGTCCCCAGCCAGCTACAGCTGCCCCACAAACTGCAGGTTCTATGTTTGGAGGATCTAGTCCCCAGCCAGCTACAGCTGCCCCGCAAACTGCAGGTTCTATGTTGGGAGGGTTATTTGGAGGATCTAGTCCGCAGCCAGCTACAGCTGCCCCGCAAACTGCAGGTTCTATGTTGGGAGGGTTGTTTGGAGGATCTAGTCCCCAGCCAGCTACAGCTGCCCCACAAACTACAGGTTCTATGTTGGGAGGGTTGTTTGGAGGATCTAGTCCCCAGCCAGCTACAGCTGCCCCGCAAACTGCAGGTTCTATGTTGGGAGGGTTGTTTGGAGGATCTAGTCCCCAGCCAGCTACAGCTGCCCCGCAAACTGCAGGTTCTATGTTGGGAGGGTTGTTTGGAGGATCTAGTCCCCAGCCAGCTACAGCTGCCCCGCAAACTGCAGGTTCTATGTTGGGAGGGTTGTTTGGAGGATCTAGTCCCCAGCCAGCTACAGCTGCCCCACAAACTGCAGGTTCTGTGTTGGGAGGGTTGTTTGGAGGATCTAGTCCCCAGCCAGCTACAACTACTCCTCAAACAGAACCAACAGAACCACCAGAGAACAAAATATCAACAGCTGTGTCTGATACCACTCCAGCAGATGACACTTCCAAAATAAAAGAGCTGGGAGACACCCCTAAAGATGGTACTGCAGTTGAGGTTCTTGATTCTGCAAGCACAGTGCTTACCTCTGAGTGTGCCACTGCCCAAAATGAATCCATCCCAAAGGGTGCACCTCAGGAGCCTGCCGCACCTAAAGAGCCAGAAACCCCTAAAGAGCCACCAGCTACAGGATTTCTCTCCATGTTTGGAGGGTCTACTCCCCAGCCTGGCACAGCTACTCCTCAAACTGCAGGTTCTATGTTGGGAGGGCTGTTTGCAGGGTCTAGTCCCCAGCCAGCTACAGCTGCCCCTCAAACTGCTGGTTCTATGTTGGGAGGGCTGTTTGGAGGGTCTAGTCCCCAGCCAGCTACAGCTGCCCCTCAAACTGCAGGTTCTATGTTGGGAGGGTTTTTTGGAGGATCTAGTTCCCAACCAGCTACAGCTGCCCCACAAACTGCAGGTTCTATGTTCGGGGGTATGTTTGGAGGGTCTAGTCCCCAGCCCACAGCTACTCCTCAAACTGCAGCCTCTATGTTCGGGGGGTTGTTTGGAGGGTCCACTCCCCAGCAAACTACTCCTCAAGTAGCACCAGCAAAAACCCCTGAGAAAAAAATATCAACAGCTGCCCCTGACACCATCCCAACGGATAGCACTGCCAAAATAAAAGAGCCAGGCGACACGGGCACAGTTACTTTGCACAAAGACTCAAAATTGTCTGAGGCACCAAGACAACCTGACAACAAAACTCAACCTCAGGAGTCGGTTGACCTCAAACCTGATGGTAAGGCTGTTGAAGTAGCCCAGGGTCAAGGGATTGAGAAACTTCCTGCTTCAGCTGTGGACTGCCAATCAAAAGAAGTTGAAATCCCTACTGCATCAGGGCAACCTGCAAATAAAGAACAACCCTTGAAAACAGAACAACCTTCAACGAATGATCAGTCCAGTTCTGGAAAAGAAAAGGCTGCATCTGTGGAAGGAGAAGTAATACATGAGAAGCCCATGGAATTTGTGGGAGAGCCTGAGAGTAATGAAACAGACAAATCAGGCCCACCAGTGGAAAGTACCCAGAAGATTCCCCAAGCTGACCAGTTGACTAAGACTGAAGAGCCAGCCCCCAAATCCCTGTTTGGGGGTTTTATGTCAGGAACCAGTGATGCTGGAAAGTCTTTTGGATCCATGTTTTCATCTCCGCCCACAATTCCCAAAGCTCTTCCCACAATGCCTCAAGCAGAAGCAGGTGGTGGTCTGTTCTCAGGATTCAAAACGATGTCTGCAGGCCTGTTTCAGGAGGAGAAGCCAGGCACAGCAAAGCAAGAACCATCCACTGCCTCTCTATTTGGGGCAAAATTAGGAGGTTTCTGGGGGGGTGCTGTCGAACCTCCCAAGCCACAAGCTCCTCCAGTTATTACCACCCAGCCGAAAGCTAATGATAAGCCAACCAAGGAGACAAGTGATCAAAGTTCGGTAGGTCCCCCTGACTTAGCCAAACCCCAGATTTGCATCTCCACACCCGAGGTAGATCCTTCAGCATCCCTGTCCCAAAAGGAGAAGGAAAGCTTAGTAGAACCACCCCCCTCTGCAGATTCCACCTCTGAAGTGCAGCTGGACAACCAGTCCAAGAAGGACCTATTGAGTGCTAAAAGGCCAGTAGAAGCATAATAAATGGTCTTCCCCAACACCATTTATGATGCATTGATATTTTGGGGAGAGTAACCCAGGTCCAGTTCCGCAATACACCCCACTGAAACCTGTGTTTTGTGTCTTTCCTTTAACCGTGTTTGTTTTTAGCATTTTTGCTACTGTAGCTTTGCGTTGTTGGTGGTTGATTGTGACGTGTATTATACCTATCGTGGTATATTGATAATACGCTAAATATTTCTTACTCTTGAACTAGAAGATTAATTACGTTTGCAATTATTATTCTATGAATGCATTCAAAAGAAAGTCTAACCTTACAGAGTTCCCTGTTGCCATTCAGTTTGATCAAATTAGAGATTTCAGTAATAGAAACACAGAAAACCAATACAGGCTAAACCAATACAGACAAACAATCATTGAGATAATTTGGTACATTCAAAATCATTTGAGGCAATTGGTGTATTTTTTTTTTTTTTCTCTGTAAGGTTAGATGTCTTTTAAAATGATGTACAATTCAGTAGAAACTATAAACAAGTTGTAATAATGTCTATATACAATGAATGAGCCCAATCAGTTGCACTATTCAAAGTGTTTTTCTTCATCACAACAATTATTATTCTAATATTAAGTCTCTTCCCTTACCCCTTTTTCACCACTCCAGTCCGGTGGAAAGTAGTCGCTTTGGGTCCTCTGGAAACCTGAGCCAGACCAGCTCCCAGCTTAGTGAGACAGGCCAGGAGAGTGCTGCAGGCTCAGGGCTGGAAGAGTCCTTCCACTCTTACCACAATACCAGCTTCCGCCCCTCTACCAATGGCCAGCAACCCACCAACGGACAACTCCCCAGCAATGGACACTCTGTTTTGGGGAAGGAGGAATTGCGCAGACCTTCCCTGGATGTGGTGAAGAGCTTAAATGGCTCTATGAAGAAATTGGTCCACTCAGTCGAGAAAAGGTCCAATAAAATGCTTCAAAGGTGAGTCTTTGGGGTCCAGCAAGTGTCATTCATTTCAAACACTTAGATAAGCATCCATGTTTTCGAGCAGTAAATATTACAAGTAAATATTACACTTTCACCCCACACACCCCAGCTTCCACGACGATGGGCCTCCTTTGCCCTTCTCTCCATCCAGAATACGCTGGTTGAAGGCCATCAACAAAGTGAGGGTACAGCTGCAGGAGGTAGGAAGTTATCTCAATGTAACTTGTCGGTTCTTTGCTCTTATATTTTGTTTTCCCCATCTGCATGGTTGAGTTTCACCTCTATGGTAGTTTGAACTTGGCAAACTATATTGCTTATTCAATCTATTTAGATGGATTTACTAACTTGTTTACTGGTTGAGTGAAAATATCAATGGCTGTGTTGACTGTTGGTGCTATCTGGGTGTTCCCTCAGTGAGGTACCTCAGTGAGGTGAGTTGCTTTCATGTTGTACATGCAGATAGATCATCACTCTAAGGTCTACTGGGAGTTATTTGTTGTTGCATAACATTTTCTTGAACAACCAGAATAATGTGTTACTCTGCTTGGTATTTCAGTACAGTATACAGGGCTCCCAAGTGGCGCGGTGGTCTAAGACACTGCATCTCAGTGCTAGAGGCGTCACTACAGACAACCTGGTTCGAATCCAGACTGTATCACAACCGGCCGTGATTGGGAGTCCCATAAGGCGGCGCACGATTGGCCCAGCGTCGTCTGAGTTTGGCCGGTGTAGGCCGTCGTTGTAAATAAGAATTTGTTCTTAACTGACTTGCCTAGTTAAATAAAGGTTAAATAAAAAATATATATAAATAAATACAGTTTACTCTCTGGGAAATGTACAACCTTCCATTTCTTGCACTCTCTGCCTCTCTCTCTCTTCAGACCCCTCTTGTTAATTTCACCTCTCTTCCTGACACCATGTAATTGTGAGAGGTAGGCTTGGCTTCTCTTTGTGAAGTTACACGTGACCTGGTGGCTCTGCGCTTGAGGTGGATAATTATCATTAATGGATTGTTAACTCAGGAATGAATCGCTCTCTCACATAACAAAGGACCTCTCAAACGTAGCCTCTCGTCTTCTCGTGGTATATCAGATTAGTGTTTTCCATAATACAACCCAAGCTAGAACCAAATTATGTGTATTTCATAAGTGAGCATGTTGATGTACAAAATATCTACTGACAAACAGAGTTGTCTACTTATTTATTTTCCTCCATGATCCCTGTGGTCGTCTTACCAGTCTATGTATCTATCCCTTTGCAGCTACAGAGCTAATGGAGTGGTGAATTGAGCCTAGGGGAGAGACTGAACAACTGAATGAGAGAAAGGGAGAGATGCAGCAAAATAGGGAAGGAGTGTGAGGGGAATAAAGTGCAGCTTCAATGTTTATCCAATTTTTCTTTTGTGTATTTTGCCGAGAAAATGTAGGCCATGCTTTATCCTGTGATGAAGATGCTCACTTGGGGAGTGAAAGGATAGTGGGGAAGTGTTGCACATACGGAAATAAAAACTGGCACACCCAGTTAGATGTAAAAAGGTACAAGGGAATTGGAGGGCTGAGATGTTGGCAGAGAAATACTGTCAGAAGCCATGTTGGTTTCACATACTAGACTTGGTGCTTAGGACACATTTGAATGAGGGGGCGGCCAAACCAGTATCCACAAACTGTCGCTCAAGGAATTTGAATACATCAAAAAAGGAATGACCTCTGTCAACCTCAATTTATCCTTATTCTCTATGATATATATAGGTAGCTGGGTTGGAGCTGCCTTGAGGTTTTATAGTGAAAGGTTATGGTCAGATATCGTCATTTTGAAGCCAGTCTATCTGTTGGTCAGAGACCATTCATAGACAGTATGAGGACTGGTTTCAGCTGAAGCACAGATGCTGTTGTCCAAGCATACACTCGATTAAGCAATCAAACTCCACCAATTGATCCGTGGTTAGAGACCAGTGCTGGTTGTAATGAACAGGTTACAGTTGTGCAGTGTCTTGAAGTGCATTCCATTAATTAAGGCATGCAGCCTGGTTATGAAGCAGCAGTTGTCCTGGTCGCTGTTCCATTATGCTAATTACTATAGGGCCGGTAGAGAGATGGCCATGTAAACGCCTGCTGATGGAAGGCAACAGGAGAGATGTAGAGCAAGGTGAAAGCCATATACAGTATGTGTTATTTATTATGGGACACTTAGCCTGCATCCTGACAAGACTGTAATGGATTACAATTAGTAATTAATCAGTCAACAAAGGTGTCAGAAAGGACAGAATAAAAAAAAAAAAAACATTTTCACACATTCGGGAATGGATATTAGCTTTGTAAGGACTGTGTGTGTCTGGGTGCATCAGTGTGTATGTCATGCACAGTGCCTTCATATTTGTTGTTACAGCCTGAATTTTAAATGGATTCAATTGAGATTTTGTGTCACTGGCCTACACACTACCCCATAATGTCAAAGTGGAATTGTTTTTAGAAATGTTAACAAATTAATTAAAAATGAAAAGATGTCTTGAGTCCGTAAATATTCTACCCCTTTGTTATAACAAGCCTAAATAAGTTCAGGAGTAAAAATGTGCTTAACAAGTCACATAGGGCTCCCAAGTGGCGAAGTGGTCTAACAATTAACATAAGTTTCATGGACTCTGTGTGCAAAGAGATACTGACATCCTTCCTAACTCAGTTGCAGGAGAGGAAGGAAACCGCTCAGGGATTTCACCATGAGGCCAATGGTGACTTTAAAACAGTTAAGAGAGTTTAATGGCTGTGATTGTAGAAACCTGAGGATGGATTAACAACATTGTACTTACTCCACAATACTAAATGACAGGGTGAAAAGGAGGAGGCTTCTACAGAATACAAATATTCCAAAACATGCATCCTGTTTGCAACAAGGCACTAAAGTAAAACTGTGGTAAAGAAATTAACTATGTCCTGAATACAAAGCGTTATGTTTGGGACAAATCCAACACAACACATCACTGAGTCCATTCTTCATAATTTCAATGATGGTGGTGGCTGCATCGTGTTGTAGTTGTCATCAGCAAGGACAAATGGAATATAGCTAAGCACAGGCAAAATCCTAGAGGAAATCCTGGTTCAGTCAGCAGGACAATAACCTAAAACACAGGGCCAAATGTACACTGGAGTTGCTTACCAAGATGACATTGAATGTCTTACATCTATGGCAAGACTTGAAAATGGTTGTGTAGCAATGATCAACAACTAACTTGACAGAGCTTGAATAATTTTCAAAAGACTGTGCAAATATTGTACAATCCAGGTGTGCAAAGCTCTTAGAGACTTACCCAGAAAAACTCACAGCTGTAATCGTTGCCAAAGGTGATTCTAACATGTATTGACTCAGGGGGGCTGAATACTTATCTAATAAAGATATATTTGTGTTTTATTTTTCATAATTTTGTTAGAAATGTTAGAATTTCTCTTCCACTTTGACGTTAGAGTATTTTGTGTAGATCGTTGACAATAAAATAAATTTCAATTCCACGTAGTAACACAACACAAGGTGGATAAAGTCAAGGGTTTTGAATACTTTCTGAACGCACTGTATGTGTGAGTTATGAAGTCAAAAGGGTAGGCGCACAGCCAAACGGAGAGAGTGAGGACAGCGGGAAGAGACTGATAAAGAGCGGGGAATGAAGAGGGAGACTGAGAGCTGGCATTTTCACAGCTTCAGATTAGCTTTGTGCTGGAATATGTCGCCGGAGGACAGAGCGAGAGAGAGGGAACAAGAGAAAGTGAACGCACGAGAGAGGGGAGGGAGGGATACTTAACTGGGAATGAACTGTCATATGAGCCTACGCTTCCTGTGATTGTACATCTGGAATGAGAGAGAGTCAACACTTCCCCTGCGTCTGTCAATCTGGGTGAAGACGACCAGTCGGATGTGCTTTGAATGTAGAGCATGGACTGAAATGTACCTGGAGATGTTTAACAAAAGAAAAAAGATCCATGCTTACTTTTACGATTTTGCGCTTGTCATCTATTGAGCAGTTTTCCACATGGAGTCATCAGATTGTAACAGTATACTTTTACTTTTTTTCTGCCTTTATGAGGTAAGGTTTATTGAATGATATGCATCTATAGAAATTGTGTTCTTGCATAAAGTTTGCATTCAATATTACACTACATAAAGAGAATGTTTGCTTTTATTAGTGAAATGTACTGCTAATAGAACATTTTGCTTTTCATAACAGAGTAATATTGTGATATAGTCCAGTATAATTTTTTAAAATATGAAAGGACAACTTTGCACCTGTTTCCTGAATAAGATAAGAAAGAGCGGCCAATCGATCAGTTGAAAAGGAACAAAGCAAGCCAGACTTTTTTCCAGGCCGCAGACCATGAAGGAAAGAGAGACAAGACCTTGCTCTGGGGCACTTCAGTGACTCTGACAGAATTACCCAGACAGGCTCCTACCAGCTGCCTCCCCCTCTCTGTAGTCTGGACAGCTTACTGTGGAGGCTGAGCCACTGGCCATTCAGACTATATGGGCCACTGGCTGGCTAGGTTAAATGGGCCAGTAATGGTCTTCAGAAGCTGCTGCTGAAAGTAATCGCATTTAGATAATCAATGTGTATTTTACCTCAACGTTTCTGTTAATTTTGTCCCCATTTATTTTCTGATTTGTCATAGTTAATGGAGTATGATATGAAATGGCTAAAACAGGTTATTTAAATGGAAGGTTAATGGATGTGGATATCTAATTCCTGACAGTCTTTTACACCCCTCCTGAAAGGATATTGCTAATAACCTCATTGGCTTGATATTTAATTCTTGACAGTTGTGGACAGCTGTTATGAATGTATATACAGTACATCACTAATAGCCCAATGGTTCTGGCAGGCTAGCTGGCAGGCTAGCTGTTGTTAGTGCTATGCATGATTATGCCTTCCTGCCAACTGTGCTCTTATCATGCTCAAACTTGTGCCGAACATTGTTTTCTGCAAACTCAGTATGAATATGCAAATTAGATCAGGTTTTTGGTTACTCTGTTAAACAACATTGAAATGTATCTACATAACTTTAAATGAACTTAAAAATAAATAAATAAACATACTAAATGTAGTAAATATACTAAACGGCATGTATACAATGTCTTTAACAGAAAAAAATTTAAAACTTGAAATCATCAGCATGGTAATTAACAAAATAGCCAAGACTGGATATTTCCCAAATAAATTGTTTTTTATTTTTATGTAGCTACTACATTTACATGAGAGAAAGTGAACACTATGGGGATGTTGACCATAATTATTTACATGAGCCAAGTAATAACTGGGCAATAGATTAACCTATAGAAGTTTAAAAGAGAATTTTGAATAATTACAATAATAATTTTATAATTAAAACAATCAAACCCAGTTCAGAACTATTGCCTTTTTGAGGGAACTTTGGAGATTCTGGCCCTGTTGAAGGACTTCGTCCAAAGCTTGTTGAATACATGCACTGAAACAATCAGAAAAATAAACTAAATTAGGATTCTGAAAACAAATACTGAAAACAATTTATATTTTGGCCAACATGGCAATTCATATTATTAATAAAAAAATTCAAATGCTTGGTTAAACACCCAATTTGGGTAATTTTGATAACCCAGCGCTGGGTAAGTTTGATAACCCAGCGCTGGGTAAATATTGGACAAACACAGCATTGGGTTAATTCAACCCAGCGGGTTTAGGTTGTGCTTCTAACCCAGCGGCTTGGGTTGAGCGCTTGACCTAACTACTGGGTAAATTAGACTATATTGATGGGTTAAAACAACCCACTGTTGGGTTGTGACAAACCCAGCACATTGGGTTGGGGGATTGACCCAGCAGTTGAGTAATTTATGTAATCCTTGGTTATTTTCAGTGTCATCCTAATTTCAATTTTGCTTGCATATTTTTACCTTCTCTACCATACCACCCCCTCCTTTTCCTACACAGACAAGATACAATGCTGAATTTAAAATAATTGATTAATATTTCCTACATTTCACAACATGCATCACGTCAGAGAATGTACAAGAATATATAAAAATGTTTAAACACATTGAAACAAAGCCCTATTAATTGATTATTTCCTGAACCAAACAGTCCAAACATCAGACTAAAGCCTCAGTTGAACTTGATGTGCACACTCGGATTGCAATCTGAGAAAATCAAAGCATGCATGCATGTGACACTGTCTGTCTTAAGTGGTATTAACACAGAAATGTCTATCAGACAGTGCCAGAGCTAATCAATAGATATTCACTGACACTCTTAGGCGACAACACACACCATGCTGTTTTGCCATACAATAATGGTATACATTTGGGTTGAGTTAAAACATTGTTACACAGAGAATGTGTAAAATATTACATTTGTAAGTCACTACTAAGTACATGGACTAATAACTCAGCTGTATTTTATTTATAAAACACTTTTCACAATCCTCAAAATGTAACATTTGTATTTAAAATAAATTGTTGTGATCGAATGAAAGCGTAACACAACGCACTTCAGTAGTTGAACTGAAGGCAAACGACACACAACCATACTGTAGGCACAAATGCATAAAAAAAAATAGTCTATTTAACAGAACTATAAATAGTGCCTTAAGAGCATATTAGCATTGGAATGAGACACTCATGGCTCATCCATCTATTGGATCTATTAATTAACTTCCTCCTGTCACTTATCACACTACATACAAGAGCAGATACTTATCCACTATTGTTCAGTGGAAAAAAAATACATGCTCGCAACAGTCTCACTGCAGGGGATTCTGTTCCTGGCAGCTGATAAACCATGGTCTGTAGGAATTCCCATGCTGGGGCACAGCGGGAAAGTTGATATCAAACACATAATAGGATTTGAAGCCTTGAACCTTGCTCTAATGCTGGTCCACTAATGACTGTAAACACCGGTGAGCAGTTCTCAAGAGCCAAAACAAATGGGTCTGGTCACCTCCGCCTGGTGCAGGGACTCAACCATGTTAGTTCCAACTTGTTGGAGAAATAATTAGATTTTAGAATATGAGGACTTGTGCAAAGTATGGAGGCACACTGACAATGACATCACACACAATTTATTTTGTAGTATACTCTCCTGGTGAGTCCAGCTGTTTATTTGGTTTAACCTCTTAAATGTAAATGGAAAAATGTTGATTTCCACCTAAATAGACATACCCAAAAGTAACTGCTATTCGGTTACATAGTTCAGAATACACAAGATCAAGCACACACAAAATAAGTATTTTTGTTTTGAAAGTAATCTTTCATTGACAAGCTATAAGGGAATTATTGATTCCCAGAGCTAGAAACACGTCAGATAGCTTGCACAACATTTGAACAATATCTCAAATTAGGCAAATGTTTTAGTAAATGGTGTCAGGTGTGGTTTCGGGTTTCCTAGTCTCTGAGCCAGGTAGCAATAGTTTGCATTACGCATAAAAGGTTCTAGGCCTTGCTTTGTTCCACCCGGGTAAACTGCATATCCCTGGAAAGCTTATCTCATTGGCTACAAGACTGTCAAGGTGCCAAAGTAGCCAATCCCCTGTGTGATGGATGCCTACAGCGCGTAAGCAGGCAACATCATATTTTTGATTCGCAAAAATATAGTCATTCGATGTTGCTATTAAGTCATACATTATCAGATAATATTGTCAATAGGCTAGATTTGTTCCTACCAACCTAATTATTAATTTGTAGTTATAGCTCAAACACAGACCAAATTGAAGCTTACCTTTTAAGATGTTTGGTGAAAACGTTGACGTGTAATATAAACATTTTGACTCTCGGGGCTGATGGGCAGGCCCGTTGCCCTAGCGACTCCAGACTCCACACAATCACAAGTGTACACATGCTGCTTCAGATCCAGTGCTGTTCTTCCTTCAGACAAGCATGCATTAAAACTTTGTTCATTTGCACAATGTTTTTCGTTCACATTCACTTGTAATAGTCTTAACTCACCAGAAATGACATTTGGTAGCTCCTACCAATATATGTATATCTTTATGAGCTGGATTGCCTGTCTTTGCAATGACTTTATTTTTGTTTGCACTCGTTAGCATATTTAACTAGCAGCCTCTCTATGGAAATGTGCTATTACTTATGCTAATTTTGTTAGCATTCTGGTAATCGACGCCCAATGGGTGGTTTGCGTTTTAGCGCCCCCCTATGGACACATTAACTGATACTATGTTCATGTCATTTTTCTTGATTTTTGAGGGGGTTTTTCCCCACTGAAGGACGAGGACCAATAACCACGGTTCGCCACTGTCTCCTTCTATATTTGTACTTCCTCTTAGTTTCTCTGGCTTAACACCAGCCAGATAATTACTCCCCTATCAATTCAGACGGGAGCAAATCCGTTTTTGCAATACTTTTTGTTATATGTTACATTTTGTACTGGGCATAGGCGGCATGTCCATAAGGTACATTTAATGAAGTTGCCAAAATGAAATAGCCAAATTAGCCTACTCCTGTCTATACAGAAATAAATAAAATAATAAAAAATGTGCTACTACACCAGAAAGCATGATTTAGCCACAGAGGATAATTGCCTACTGTCGGAAGGGTGCGCATATTCAGTCTTTATCATTGTTGGGTCAGTGCCACTTTTTGTCCTCGATTAGTGTATTTGTGTCTCCCCTTCTTGTAGGCCTATTATATGGATGTGACAATGTTGTTTTTATAAGTACCTTAGGAATTAATGTTTGGTATACTCAGTGTACGTTTTATCTTATTGGTCATTTTCATAGAAATGTTTGGTATGTGCTCTAGCTATATGCATCAAACTCCAGTCTAGTTAGACCTAGATTATAAACTAGCTCAAAAGCTGACTTGGAAAGAATGTTCAGCCAACAACCCTGTGCTTTGTCTGACACAGACTTCTTGGTGTGGGCAAATGGCCACAGAACCACACAGAATGATGGTGGTTAAACTGACCATTCTGTCTGTCACTCAGACAGTCAACAGCACAGGGAGGAAAATTGTGGTGCACTGATTCCCCACAGTAGGTTGGTTCTTAACAGCATAACGACACACAGTGAGTGGATAGGGTTAGGCTGTCACTGTCTGAGCTGGTAGATGAAACAGTTAACCCCCTCCAACGAATCCTTAAGTGTTCGTTGGCTGTTGCCTAAGTGCATATTCACTTATTGTCTCACTATAGAGTACATAAGATCATGGTAGGAATGTGTGTGGATTTCCATGTACTGTCAGGTCCATACTATCGGCTATCTCTAAGAAGCGGTAGATCTGTTCTATGTGCGCTATTTCTATGCTTCCTGTTCTTGGGTTTCGTTTTAGCGTCTTTTACTTTTGTACAGCAGCTTCAAACAGCTGAAAGCAGAATCTGATATTTTAGCAAGAAGGTAATGGTAGTTTGATTTCTGCATATTGCACCTTTAAACAAAATAGATTTTTCTGAGCACTTCTATTAGTAACAGCCCCAGACCATTATTCCTCCTCCACCAAACTTTACAGTTGGCACTATGCATTTGGGCAGGTAGCGTTCTCCTGGCATCCGCCAAACCCAGATTTGTCCGTCTGACTGCCAGATGGTAAAGTGTGATTCATCACTCCAGATAACGCATTTCCACTGTTCCAGAGTCCAATTGCGGCAAGCTTTACACCACTCCAGCCGACGCATGGCATTGGTAATCTTAGGCTTGTGTGCTGCTGCTCCTTCATGGAAACCCATTTTATGAAGCTCCGGACGAACAGATCTAGTGCTGACGTTTCTTCCAGAGGCAGTTTGGAACTCTGTAGTGAGTGTTGCAACCTAGAACAGACTATTTTTACACTCTATGCACTTCAGCACTTGGCGGTCCCGTTCTGTGAGTTTGTGTGGCCTACCACTTCGCGGCTGAGCTGTTATTGCTCCTAGATGTTTCCACTTCACAATAACAGCACTTACAGTTGACGAGGCAGCTCTAGCAGGCCATACATTTTACGAACTGACTTGTTGTAAAGATGGCATCCTATGACGGTGCCACGTTGAAAGTCACTGAGCTCTTCAGTAAGGCCATTCTACTGCCAATGTTTGTCTATGGAGATTGCATGGCGGTGTGCTTGATTTTATACACCTGTCAGCAACTGGTGTGGCTGAAATAGCCAAATCCACTAATTTGAAGGAGTGTCCACATACTTTTGTATATACAGTTGAAGTCGGAAGTTTAACTCAGTTTTTCACAATTCCTGATATTTAATCCTAGTAAAAATGCCAAGTCTTAGGTCAGTTAGGATCACCACTTTATTTTAAGAATGTGAAATGTTAGAATAATAGTAGAGAGGGATGTATTTCAGATTTTATTTCTTTCATCACATTCCCAGTGGCTCAGAAGGTTACATGGGGTGGCAGATAGCCGAGTGGTTAGAGTAACTGAAAGGTTGATGGATCGAAATCTGTCATTCTGCCCTTGAACAAGGCACTTAACCCACTGTTCCTAGGCCATCATTGTAAATAAGAATTTGTTCTTAACTGACTTGCCTAGTTAAAGGTTAAATTAAAAAACATACACTCAATTAGTATTTGGTAGCATTGCCTTTAAATTGTTTAACTTAATAAGTTGGGTGAATTTTGTCCCATTCCTCCTGACAGAACTGGTGTAACTGAGTCAGGTTTGTAGGCCTCCTTGCTCGCACACACTTTTTCAGTTCTGCCCACACATTTTTGAGGTCAGGGCTTTGTGAGTGCCACTCCAATACCTTGACTTTGTTGTCCTTAAGCCATTTTGCCACAACTTTGGAAGTATGCTTGGGGGTCATTGTCCATTTGGAAGACCCATTTGCGACCAAGCTTTAACATCCTGACTGATGTCTTGAGATGTTGCTTCAATATATCCACATAATTTTCCTTCCCCATGATGCCATCTATTTTGTGAAGTGCACCAGTCCCTCTTGCAGCAAAGCACCCCCACAACATGATGCTGCCACCCCCGTGCTTCACGGTTGGGATGATGTTCTTCGGCTTGCAAGCCTCCCCCTTTTTCCTCCAAACATAACGATGGTCATTATGGCCAAACAGTTCTATTTTTGTTTCATCAGACCAGAGGACATTTCTACAAAAAGTACGATCTTTGTCCCCATGTGCAAGTGCAAACCGTAGTCTGGCTTTTTTATCGCCGTTTTGAAGAAGTGGCTTCTTCCTTGCTGAGTGGCCTTTCAGGTTATGTCGATATAGGACTTGTTTTACTGTGGATATAGATACTTTTGTACCTGTTTACTCCAGCATCTTCACAAGGTCCTTTGCTGTTGTTCTGGGATTGATTTGCACTTTTCGCACCAAAGTACATTCATCTCTAGGAGACAGAATGTGTCTCCTTCCTGAGCGGTATGACGGCTGCGTGGTCAGATGAACGTGATACCTTCAGGCGTTTGGAAATTGCTCCCAATGATGAACCAGACTTGTGGAGGTCTACAATTTTTTTTCTGAGATCTTGGCTGATTTCTTTTGATTTTCCCATGATGTCGAGCAAAGAGGCACTGAGTTTGAAGGTAGGCGTTGAAATACATCCACAGCTACACCTCCAATTGACTCAAATTATGTCAATTAGCCTATCAAAAGCTTCTAAAGCCATGACATCATTTTCTGGAATTTTCCAAGATGTTTAAAGGCACAGTCATCTTAGTGTATATAAACTTCTGACCCACTGGAATTGTGATATAGTGAAATCATCTGTATGTATACAAGAATAATTACTTGTGTCATGCACAAAGTAGATGTCCTAAACGACTTTGCAAAACTATAGTTTGTTAACATGAAATCTGTGGAGTGGTTGAAAAATGAGATTTAATGACTTCAACCTAAGTGTATGTAAACTTCCGACTTCAACTGTATAGTGTGTCTCCTCTACTGCAGCTGGTGTGTGTACAAGAAGGACACTGACTCGGAGGAGAGAATTGAGCCGTCAACTAATTACCAGGCTGTCTGATCACGTCCTAATTATAGAGTTTATACAAGCTGTACGGTGCCTGATCATTTCCGTGCTCCTTCCTTCTCTGTGACTGAAGAGAGGGGGTGAGTGGCCAACCCACTGATGTACAGAGCATTGGTTTGACTCACAATGACCCCAATGTCAATGTGGGGTTTTAATCAAAATTCCAAGCTCCACTTTACCTAAATAATCTCTCTGGCATTGCAGAGATTATTGCCCTCTACTCCCATGTCTGAGTCTCTGTGTTTTGTCTGTGTGTGTTTTTATTTAATTCTTCCGGCAGTGTACATAGGAGTGCATTAGTATAAGCTAGCTAAATTTGTTGTGTGCGTTGTTTGCAAACCAAATAGAAACTGACTGCTCAAATAAATCATCAGTCATCCATTGCAATTTTACTTATCTTGGCTATAGCTCCACTTATTGAATTTGTTTTTTAATTATGATATCAAGGGCCATTATAGAGCAGGTATTGTTTTTCTCTCTTTGCTTTCTGGTCTGTTGGACTGAAACATGTATACTGGCAAGCTCTCCAAATTAAGGTGGAATTGTAAATGTTTTTATTGATTCTCTGAGGGGTTTGCGCACTGTATGCCAATGAATGAAATGGCTTGTACCTATGCATAAGGGAAGGAAACAAGCATTGCAAAAGGGAAAAAAAACATTGCAAATAATAATATTTAGAAAAAACGAAATTGTATTATTTCTCTCATGTCTCTGTCTTCTCTGCCTTGCCAGTCATGGACAAGGCTCTGTGAGCAGATCAGTCTCTTCTACATCATAAGGATGTTGTGTGGGTGCTGGTTGGCCCCTGAGGACAGAGATCAGTGAAGCCAGGGCCCCAGACAGTCCAGGATGTTCTCCAGTGGCCACGAGAGGGGCCTCAGTGGGCCAGATGAATCCAACGGGGTAGTGGCACCTCCGAGTCCACACAAGTGGTCCAAGAGGAGGGAGCTGGGGGGTAAGAAGAGGACTCAGAGCCCCAAGGTGGGCCGGAGCCTGCGGAGGAAGCTCCAGAAGTTCCGGCAGGGCCCAGCAGGGCAGGGGGAGCCCTCAATCCACCAGGACCAGGATCTGCACTCCCCTGTGGAAGTGGAGAAAGACATGTTTATCTGCGGCCTGAAGAGAGACTCCTCCAGTGGGGAGTTCACTGGACTCCACTCCTACCTAACCAATGGCCGAAGTCACACAGGGACTCTAAACCCACCTGTGGCTGGGGATATGGAGCTGAACAGGGAGGCCTTCATCAACACCTCCGGTACTGTACGCACCAACGGCCCCACCACTAGCCTCCCCACCTCTCCCTCTGGAGAGAACAGCAGCTCTGAATGTCATGATGGGATCGGGGTTGTGGAGGACACACATAGGCCTTCTCCTAGTGAAGGGGAAGAAGAGGAAGAAGATGAGGGAGAGAAAGGCTCCAGTGACATCGTCAAGCACATCTTGAAAGAGCTGAGAGGTATCAACAAGATTCAGGAGGAGATTGCAGACCTGCGGCAGTACCTGACCTCTGTGAGAGGCTCAGTGGACGAGGTCTCCTGCTGTGTGGACGCAGTGCTGAGTGAGATAGGGGAGCTCTACTCCTCTGGAGCCTCAGCACCAGGACCCCAGACGCCTCAGAGGCTCAGCGTCAGACGTGGCAACCTGGGTAGACAGAATGCCGTCAGAGTCTTCCACAGGAGGGCCTCCAGTCCTTTACTGGAGCTCCAGCAGGGGTCTTGGGACAAAGACCCAGTGATGATGATGATGATGCCACCCCAGGGGTCACCTAAAAGATGGAGAGAAAGGTTAGCTCCTTGCCAACCCGAACTAGCCGACCAGGAGAATTCAGACCACAGCTCAGACGTGCCCTCTTCAGGGCCAGGGCCCAGTCAAGCCAGCCTTTCCTACCTGGAGCCAGGGTATGCCCATGACTGCCCCAGCACCAGCTCCCTGTCATCCGGCCACAGCTCCAACACTCTGGACCGGGACGCCAGGTACCACTCAGTTAAGGCCAGGCTATGGCAGAGCGGCTGGGCCTCGGCGGGCATGCAGCACAGTGTGAGCGGAGATGGGGGGTGGAGCGGGGAGAACGGCTGGAGTGAAGAAGACGCCTACTCCTGTCAGAACAGTGGGGAGGAGGTTGAGAACCACTGTGCAGGGCCAGATGGCTGGGACAGGTACACCACAGGAGAGACCAGCAGCACTCCAGGCCAGTCCTCCCACAGCAGCTCAGAGCACCTATCCTTGCTGTTCGGCCTCCACAGGAACTCCCCCTCCAGCTCGTCAAGTGTGGTGGACTGGCGGCACACTAGGCAGCAGGGCAGCAATGGACACCTAGAGTGTGACTGTTCAGCCAACTGCCCGTACTCCCGGAGCTCCGGCTACCACACAATGGACGCCTATGCTGATGATCTGGGGAGCTGTGGGCCGTCCAGGAGCATGAGTCGCTCCACTGTGTTGCTCACAGACTGTGATGATGGCTACCTCGAGCTGCACTCCCCCTGTGACCACTATACGTCCTCTGCTGACCCACTGGACATGGGATCCACTGAGAGCCTGGAAAGGGAGTGGACTGAACAGTCTGTCCCAGGAGAGTGGGGGTCAGGGGACCTGCTTAGTCCTGAGCCTGAGAACACCCAGCCCCTCAATGTGGGATTTGATGTGAAAAGCATTGGGAAGGCTGTGCTCACCTTTAGGTCTGCTCTGAAAGGGGCTCTGAGGAAGCTGGATGGTTCGAGCCCGGAGCCTGGCAACAATGACAGTGAGTCTGAAGCAGCTCCCTCTCCTGTCAGACCCTGCTCCCCTGACCCCCCGGAGGGAGAGATCATTATGCCAACTGATCTTGTTCGCTCTGGGTCTCCACTGGAAGAATACAGCGAGGCCTCAGTCTATGTGGACTGCAGCCTAGCCCAAGAGAACCTGCCTTGCTCCCTACAAGCATCCCCAAATGAAAGGACTCACTCCCCCTGCACCCCTACCGAGTATCACTCCATTGAGCATTTAGAGAGCCAAGGAGAGTATCAGACTGATGGAGAACTGTCCAACCCAGAGCTGACACCAGACCACAGTCCTCCAGGAAGGGCTGGGAAGAGTTCAGCAGAGACTAACCTCAGCCCAGAGGGGATAGGGTTACGTCCAACAGGAAAAGACCACGATGGAGCTGATCAGGATGAGTTTAGTGAACAGGATGTTGTTAACCCGAAGAAGGAACGCCTTGCTAATCTCCAGCGCATCCTGAAAGAAAAGCAACAGAGACGCAAACTTTCCAAAACTTCCCAAGGATCCCAGTCCACTTTCTCTGAGGAGGAGTTCAATCCAGGTAGATTTCCTTTCATGTGTACCTAAACTCTGACTGATTTTCTCTGACTGCATTAGACTGATATTACACATTTAGCCCATGATTTATACCTATTAATATAGCATTATAAGATCTGATTGGTCCTGCCACCTTGGATTGAAAATGGTCATTATTGATTTTTAGTGTAGTTGACCTGGTCATTTATGGTCTTCTTAGCTATTTATATCCATGATGTTCTTTCTTGCAGATGGCAGCAGAGAAGATGACCAGGTTACTCTCATGAATTTCAAATGAGCTCCCTTTTCAGTTATGTTTTTGTTGTTTTCATTTACACAGATATATTTTGAGTTTTGGTGCGACTGTTGCATTTGCCGTCGGGTGTTTTTAATATCGTATGCACGAAGCCAAGCATGCTCCCCTAATGTTTGTTTCCCTTTTGTTTGTCATACCTTGATCTGAGGTGTCTTGGCAGCATCAGACCAATGGAAAACACTGTGGTGAAGTTGTTTTTGAGAAGCCATATTCTCGGCACTGTCTTCAGTGTTTACATATAGCAGCCGATCCTGCCTAGTTCCCTCAGAACTTTTTCAAAAGCTGTCAGAACCTCCTAGTACTGGGAGAGGCAGAGGCAGAGGGAGAGGAGAACCCCAGAGGAATCCAGCTATCTAACTGTAGCCCCATTTAATCTGAGAGAAGGAGCACATTCGCTGATGAAACACTTTACCTCGGAGGAAGAGAGATGAAACATTTTTAGTTATTGTAAAACTCCAAAAGAGTTCTCTGAAGTACTCCCCCCCCCCCCCCCCCCCCCCAAAGTTCTCCCTAATGTACTTTGAACATCTGTGCAACAAAAACAAGTTGTGCCTTGTTTTATCTGCATCTGTACATTGTAGTGATGTCGGACAGCAAACTGCTCATTATGTTCCTCATCTCCTTCTCACATCTGATTTTACATGGATCTCTCTTGTTATTGAAATAAATAAATAAATATATATATATATATATATATACCGTTCAAAAGTTTGGTGTCACTTAGAAATTTTTGAAAGACAAGCAAATTTTTGGTCCATTAAAATAACATCAAATTCATCAAAAATACAGTGTAGACATTGTTAATGTTGTAAATGACTATTGTAGCTGTAAACGGCAGATTTTTTATGGAATATCTACAGTGGGGAGAACAAGTATTTGATACACTGCCGATTTTGCAGGTTTTCCCACTTACAAAGCATGTAGAAGTCTGTAATTTTTATCATAGGTACTCTTCAACTGTGACGGAATCTAAAACAAAAATCCAGAAAATCACATTGTATGATTTTTAAGTAAATAATTTGCATTTTATTGCATGACATAAGTATTTGATACATCAGAAAAGCAGAACTTAATATTTGGTACAAAAACCTTTGTTTGCAATTACGGAGATCATACGTTTCCTGTAGTTCTTGACCAGGTTTGCACACACTGCAGCAGGGATTTTGGCCCACTCCTCCATCCAGATCATTCAGGTTTCGTGGCTGTCGCTGGGCAATACGGACTTTCAGCTCCCTCCAAAGATTTTCTATTGGGTTCAGGTCTGGAGACTGGCTAGGCCACTCCAGGACCTTGAGATGCTTCTTACGGAGCCACTCCTTAGTTGCCCTGGCTGTGTGTTTCGGGTCGTTGTCATGCTGGAAGACCCAGCCACGACCCATCTTCAATGCTCTTACTGAGGGAAGGAGGTTGTTGGCCAAGATCTCGCGATACATGGCCCCATCCATCCTCCCTCAATACGGTGCAGTCGTCCTGTCCCCTTTGCAGAAAAGCATCCCCAAAGAATGATGTTTCCACCTCCATGCTTCACGGTTGAGATGGTGTTCTTGGGGTTGTACTCATCCTTCTTCTTCCTCCAAACACGGCGAGTGGAGTTTAGACCAAAAAGCTCTATTTTTGTCTCATCAGACCACATGACCATCTCCCATTCCTCCTCTGGATCATCCAGATGGTCATTGGCAAACTTCAGACGGGCCTGGACATGCGCTGGCTTGAGCAGGGGGACCTTGCGCTGCAGGATTTTAATCCATGATGGCGTAGTGTGTTACTAATGGTTTTCTTTGAGACTGTGGTCCCAGCTCTCTTCAGGTCATTGACCAGGTCCTGCCGTGTAGTTCTGGGCTGATCCCTCACCTTCCTCATGATCATTGATGCCCCACGAGGTGAGATCTTGCATGGTGCCCCAGACCGAGGGAGATTGGCCCTCATCTTGAACTTCTTCCATTTTCTAATAATTGCGCCAACAGTTGTTGCCTTCTCACCAAGCTGCTTGCCTATTGTCCTGTAGCCCATCCCAGCCTTGTGCAGGTCTACAATTTTTCCCTGATGTCCTTACACAGCTCTCTGGTCTTGGCCATTATGGAGAGGTTGGAGTCTATTTGATTGAGTGTGTGGACAGGTGTCTTTTATACAGGTAACAAGTTCAAACAGGTGCAGTTAATATAGGTAATGAGTGGAGAACAGGAGGGCTTCTTAAAGAAAAAATAACAGGTCTGTGAGAGCCGGAATTCTTACTGGTTGGTAGGTGATCAAATACTTATGTCATGCAATAAAATGAAAATTAATTATTTAAAAATCATACAATGTGATGTTTTAGATTCCATCTCTCACAGTTGAAGTGTACCTATGATAAAAATTACTGACCTCTACATGCTTTGTAAGTAGGAAAACCTGCAAAATCGGCAATGTATCAAATACTTGTTCTCCCCACTGTACATAGGCGTACAGAGGCCCATTATCAGCAACCATCACTCCTGTGTTCCAATGGCACGTTGTGTTAGCTAATCCAAGATGGGTCGTCCAGATACTCAACTAGTCTAAATAAGGCCAGTTTTGTTGCTTCTTTAATCAGCACAACAGTTTTCAGTTGTGCTAACATAATTGCAAAAGGGTTTTCTAATGATCAATTAGCCTTTTAAAATGATGAAGTTGGATTAGCTAACACAACGTGCCATTGGAACACAGAGTGATGGTTGTTGATAATGGGCCTCTGTACGCCTATGTAGATATTCCATAAAAAATCAGCTGTTTCCAGCTACAATAGTCATTTACAACATTAACAATGTCTATACTGTATTTCTGATCAATTTGATGTTATTTTAATGGACATAAAATTAGCTTTTCTTTCAAAAACAAGGGAATTTCTAAGTGACCCCAAACTTTTGAACTGTAGTGTGTGTGTGTGTATAGATAGATTGATTGATGGATGGATGGATGGATGGATAGATAGACAATTATAATTTTTAAGAATTGTATCTATTTTCAGTTTGGCAACAATCATTAGATGCCATTTATGGATCTAATGTGATCCTCTCCTTGTCTCGAGACATTACTTAAAATGCTGTAGTTCTGAATGCGTTTCTGTTCTGCATCTATCATCCAAGAGGTGAAACTCAACCTGCTGTGTGTCTTTCCATTCTCTCTAACCTCTGGGTACCTTTTTACATATAAGATGAAGTATATTACTGTGGTCTAATAACTGAATCTGAAAACCTAATGTGTGTTAAATCCTGCAGGGAAGAGATGATGGACCCAACTCCAGACAAGCTTGGATCAAACCAGGGTAAATCATGTTGACACCCAAATCAATTTCTCTCTTTTTGGCATGCCTTTTTAAATGTGCTGGAAAAGCTGATTGCATGTGTTAATGTGTATTCGAGTGTACATCATTCTGTTCCTGTCCACAGTGGTGGAAGTGGTTTGTTTGGGATTGACAGCATGCCAGACCTTCGTAAGAGGAAGCCTATACCCCTGGTCAGCGATGTGGTAAGTGTTGCCTCCCGTCCTTCTCAATGCCTTAAATCACACTTTCTGTCCTGTCTGTCAGTATATGTTTTTCTATCCTGTAATACCAGCACAAGAGAAGCATCTTGATAATTGAGGATTAAATTGATAATTTTCAGCATTTTCTTGAGGTAGATCTGGTAAAAAAAAAAAAAAGTGATATCATGAGGAATAACCAATATATTACCCAGAGGCACATGTGAAACCAGTCTTACAATCTCTCTAATTATTCCCCACAACTCTCTTAAATGCAATCACTCTCCTTGGTAAGGCTATGGTAAGTGGAAAAAACACAATTGCTCCTCCCCTTTGTATTCAGAAAAGAAAAGGTTATACTGTATATCAAGTAGGACAAGAAATTGTACAGCATGCAGCTGTTCTGCAAATAATGCGCACTAATGTGCAACAGGGGTTTCATGGTGCACATAAGTAACCTAATGTCACCATGCAAATGCACTGTGGTGTTCCTACTTGATATAATAACTTAAAACAACATTCCCTTCCTCGTATTCTACCTCTCCCCTTAATTCATTCATATGAAATGTGTATTTTGTTCTGTTGGGTTTTTATTCTTCACCCTTACATGCTGAGCCATGTACAGACCATCACTACTGGGGTTTTAACTGAAAAAACCATTGGTAACACACACACACCTGGGTTAAGTGTCTTTAGTTTCTCCCATGTTGTCACCTCATTACATGAGTTCCTTCCTTCATCCGGTTTGGTTTGGGGTGTTAAAGCTCTATGAGCCTTGGACTACTCACTGGGTAAAGGTCCTAACGACTTATTACATAGGGCGGCGCACAATTGGCCCAGCATCGTCCAGGTTTGGCCGGGGTAGGCCGTCATTGTAAATAAGAATTTGTTCTAAACTGACTTGCCTAGTTAAATAAAGGTTAAATAAAAATTAATGTAAATAAAAACGTACAATACTCAACCGATCTTTGGGATCACTGTTTAGGGTTAGTTGTGTTAACATGGCAACTAACAATATTTCCCCCTGTCATCCACAGTCACTGGTCCAGGCTAGAAAGGCTGGAATCACCTCTTCCATGGCTGCACGCTCCTCCGTCAAAGACGAGGAGCTGGTGAGTACATCATGGGATGCATATTACTCTACTGAAGTAATCAAGACTCTATTCAGAACTCACCAGAGAGGACCAATATCATAGGAACAAGTCATATCTCAGTATCCTCTCTCCTCCTCTGTAGAAGAACCACGTTTATAAGAAGACTCTACAGGCTCTGATCTACCCCATCTCCTGTACCACGCCCCATAACTTTGAGGTGTGGACGGCCACCACGCCCACCTACTGCTACGAGTGCGAGGGGCTGCTGTGGGGCATCGCCCGCCAGGGCATGAGGTGCTCCGAGTGCGGGGTCAAGTGTCATGAGAAGTGCCAGGAGCTGCTGAATGCTGACTGCCTGCAGCGTAAGTACAGCACAGCCGAAGCTAGACAAAGAGGAAGTATGTTTAAGATCCTTTTTGCGACGACACAGCCTTATTGCTAAACTGAGCTGTTGAATGTATTCAAAAGGCAATCACACCATTGACAGTGTATGAGACATAGATGTCCATTTTGTAATAGATTTGTATTTTATAATTTTTCTGATTGGCAAGGTTGACACTTTTCCAGACACTTTTTGTCTACAGAGTTTGTGGCTCTAACTTTCTTGTTTTAATTACTTTTACCTTCTCACCATCCCAGAATACAGCTGTCAGTGATTTGTAAAGTATTGTGGAATTAAATGGTGTACTCTGTTGGTTATGATTGATGTTTCACTAAAGACATAATTATACATCCAACTGCTTTCAGTCATTCTGATGACTCGGACGGTAAAATAAATAGCTTTTAACAACTGGGTAGATATATTCAAATGTGCCTATTTACATCAAGACCTTCACGTAAGGTGCCAAAAAGAGACTCCTATTCCATTTTTCTATAATTGTGTGTTTTCTGATTTTCTAGGTGCTGCGGAGAAGAGCTCAAAGCATGGGGCTGAGGATCGTACCCAGAACATCATCATGGCCATGAAGGACCGCATGAAGATCAGGGAGAGGAACAAGCCGGAGATCTTTGACGTTATCCGGGATGTCTTTGTCATCAGCAAGGTGATCCACGCTCAGCAGATGAAGACCATCAAACAAAGTGTACTGGACGGAACCTCGAAATGGTCAGCCAAGATCACCATCACAGGTACACAGACACAGGAAGTAATGGTATTGCACCAGTGGTCATGTTCCACAAACTTTGCCCATGTCTCTTTATTGATTTCTAATGACTGTCTGTGTCGTCCTGTCTGTCTACCTGTGGTATGATGTCTCCCTGCCTCCTCTCTCACTGTTCATCTGTATGTCTGCAGTGCTGTGTGCCCAGGGACTGCAGGCCAAAGATAAGACGGGTTCCAGCGACCCCTATGTCACGGTCCAGGTGGGCAAGACCAAGAAAAGAACCAAGACCATCTACGGCAACCTCAACCCTGTCTGGGAGGAGAAGTTCCACTTGTGAGTCTGACTTGGAACCTGTACATGTAGTGTTATCTCGTGAGCGAGTGTGTTCTTAAAATGTGTAAGCAGGCCAAGACTTCAAGCCTCAGGCCGTCTAGTTTTCCTCACCCAAAGGACTGTGGTCTTATTTAACACACTTCATAAACACTGTCTGGAGCTGTTTGTCAGGGTAGAATCCTTGTCCTCTACATTAGGCCAAACCTAGTTCAGTTGAATTATCTGAGAATGAGCTGCAATATTTACCTCCAAGCAATGTAATTACCATGCATATCTGGTATCAAATCTTCACATTAACACTACCTTACTCATTTTCTTCCCCAGCGAGTGTCATAACTCGTCGGACCGCATCAAGGTGCGTGTATGGGACGAGGACGATGACATCAAGTCCCGGGTGAAGCAGCGTCTGAAGAGAGAGTCCGACGACTTCCTGGGTCAGAGCATCATCGAGGTCCGCACGCTCAGCGGAGAGATGGACGTCTGGTACAACCTGGGTACGTCCTCTCTATCCCGCAGGATAATGTCTACTGTATGCGAGAGAAAGGTGCCTGCCTGTGTTCATGAGACCCATCGTTATTATGTTAAGTAAAGGTACAGACAAGTCAAAGGGATCTGAATGACCACATCTAAGAATAACTGCATCATAGGAGCACATTACACCATATCACAGCCCTGAGAAATAGTAGTGGGTTCACACAGGACATGTTTTGGAGTTGTTGATTCAAAGGAGATTCTTCTTCTTAATCTAATGTGCATGTGTTCTCTGGAGTGAAACCATGACACTGTCCAAACCAGGCCAACTCTAAGCTGTTGGAAAGTGTCCAGTGTCCAGTCTATTTTTTTTTTATAGCCAGAGCAGCGCCGGTCTCTCTTCTATATAACCTGACATAGCATCCCTCTCCCTTTCACAGCCTCTCCTCAGTCCTCACATGCCACTGTGCTCCCTCCTCATTGTGTCCGAGAGGCTATATTTTTAGTGCGTCTGCGTGGGTCTTTGTCGGAATCAACGTGGAAGTGCTTTTATTCAGATGCCACTTTTAGGGAATATTCCCTTCTACTGATCTGGTGGGGTTGGTGTGAGAATCTAAAGGTTTCAGATCAAAATGGGGTTGTTTGTTTTGTTCGTGCTTCTTTTATTCCGGAATCCTCAGTTCTCCAGATATGTACTGCTGTAATCCCTGTCACTCATAAATCTACTCTTCTAAGTTATGCCGACGGCATATTCTGTTAGCTTCCTCATTGCATCCCCCAACCCCCCCCCCCCCCCCCCCCCTTCCATTTTGAATTATATTCTATCATTAGTATACTATATAGGAGGGCTGAAGTCAACCCTTTAAACTAAGATTGTTAGTTGCTAAACAGTGCTGTGTCATAGGGTTAGTTAATGATAGGTAGAATGTAAAAAAAAAAAAAAAAAACATTAAATCAAAATGTATTTGTTAAGTACACAGTTTACAGCAGGTATAAAAGGTGCAGTACATTAATCAATACCGAAGACCTCTAACGGTAACACAGTGTGTTAGTTAGCACCCTAGCGTATCTGCCTCTTTCATGTCACCAGCTCTGTTCTAGATCTCAGCCCTCTTCTGTAGTCCAGTCTGTGTTGTGCTTGTACCTCATTACCCACGTCTCCCTTGGCCAGCAAAACCATTTTTCTCGCCCAATTGCCCAGGCGAGGAGTGGCCCTAAGGCTCCTACTTGCCCTGGATGAAAACATTGGCTGTCCCCGCCATGGTCTTTACTTTCCCCTGGGCTTACTCTCACTTGTGCTTCCTCTCCTGCCCCTCTCTGTCTTCCTTTGTCCAAATGGTTTCTTTCTTCATCTGTTTTCTAGCTTTTACACTCTCCCTTTTGGAATGGGATGGTAAGGGACTCAGGAGGAGGGTGGGGTGTTGAAAAAGCTCTTCAATGTTCTTCTTGCTTTAATTAAACATTTTCCATAAGTTAATGGTTTCCTATCCATGCCTCACTGTCTATCATGGACTTCCTATCCATGCAGATGAGATTCACCACATCACTAACTCATGGTGTGTGTTTGTTCGCGTGCATGGGTATGTGATTAACTGTGCCGTTCTGAAGCTGCAGGCCTCTGTTTTGCCTATTTAATCATGACTTTTTGAAAATGACTCCCATGATACTGAAAAGGCCTTCAAAGGAACAGCACTTCTTGAATGTTAGTGGTTGTGCAGTGTGTTAGCCATATGAGAAGGGGAAACGTCTGTACACTTTCCCTAGACTATGTGAAATATACATTTAGCTAATGTTACTCATTGAATGTATCCGATACCTCACTAAAAGAGGAGATGGAAATCAGTAGCAAACCCTCTCTCTCTCTCTCTCACCTCCCCTCCATCCTCTCAGGGGAGAGATCCTCCTTGATTAATATGTAGCGCACTCCAGTCGTATAGCGACCGCTTCGACGACACGTACAAATTACCCTAATAATGTGGCTGTCAGGGGAAATAGCCGGGGGGAGCTGCCGAACACGGCACTTCAAGAATAAGACCAGCTGAAGTGTCCTCAGGCGGAAGAACAAATCCATACAACCCAGAGCCCTTGTCCTCAGTACAAACTGGAGTAGTATTCCTATTAGTAGAACACAAACTGAATGGTAGTGGATCCACTGTAGACCCGTTGATAGTAATAGCCTGTAATTGCCGTTAGATTAGCAGACCTGGTTAGTGTGACAGATCTAGATTATAGTAATTGACTCACTGACGTGTGTGTATTGTTATAGAGAAGAGGACCGACAAGTCTGCCGTGTCCGGTGCTATCCGTCTCCACATCAGTGTGGAGATCAAGGGGGAGGAGAAAGTGGCTCCCTACCACGTCCAGTACACCTGTCTGCACGAGGTACAGCACTTAGTAAATCTCTCTGTTCACATGATCACTGCAGACACCATCAGTAAAACGAGTCCTAAACCAGCTCTAAAACACAGCTACTTGTTGGGGCTCTGTATCACACGGACATTGTGGCTGTCTGCCTTTCAGAACCTCTTCCACAACTCAACGGACGTTCTGGGCCAGGGGGTGGTGAGGATCCCAGACGCCAAAGGAGACGATGCCTGGAAGGTGTACTTTGACGAGGTGGCCCAGGAGATAGTGGACGAGTTTGCCATGCGCTACGGGATTGAGTCCATCTACCAGGCCATGACGTGAGTCAGAGGAATTGAACAACTCTATCTCTCTTCCTTGCTCTTGCTATCACACGCTCTGTTCTCTCATTCGTTCTCTCTCGTTCTCTCTCTCTCTCTCTCTCGTTCTTTCTCTCTCTTTGTCTCTTATCTCTTTCTTGTGCTTTCTCTCTCTCTCTTCTTTATCTTATCATTCCCTGGTGGCCTCCAAATGAAGGAAAGTCAATTATAAGTGGTCTCCATGAGGTGCCATTCTCCATACAGATGGCTGTTAACCGGCTCTATCATTTACACAAAGCACACTCTGGTGGCCATCCCTCAGCTGGAATGTGACAGGGGCCTGATGGGAGAAATGAGACAGCCGTCCCATGTAGTGAGGGATCATTGGATGAAAAGCTGACCCCAGAGAGGGTGCTAGCTAACTAAACATAGGCCTGCTCTTGTGCAGTGTGTTGTAAATCCTATTACGTCCCTGAAATCCACTGCTACTGTAGATTATTTTGCCCCATGATAAAGGAAGATGTCTGTGTGGTGTAAATTGGGTCAAATTACATAAACATGCTCTTAGCATTTCGACCTGAACTTTACATTGCGATAATGATGGTATGCGAGCAATAGACATAATGAAACATTAAAATAGTAGAATCAACCAACATTGAGCTGCTGTCTCTGAGCCCTCTGACAGCGCCCTCTCCTGGTGTGTTTAGGCACTTCGCCTGCCTGTCCTCTAAGTACATGTGTCCTGGCGTTCCAGCGGTGATGAGCACCCTGCTGGCCAACATCAATGCCTTCTACGCCCACACCACCGCCTCCACCAACGTCTCCGCCTCTGACCGCTTCGCCGCCTCCAACTTCGGGGTTCGTATGGCCCCACACCCCTTTCCCTCCCAACCCTAATAACACCATCTACCTTGTCACCACAGCTTGCCTTTCTCTGGATGATTTTCACCTTAATTGGTTCTCTCTTCCCTTCAACAGAAAGAGCGCTTTGTCAAGCTCTTGGATCAACTACACAACTCCTTACGCATTGACCTCTCCACATATAGGGTAAGTTGAGAAGTTTTAAAATGAACCTCAGAATATGCACTTACCCTTGTATCTGTTTTTCTAATGGAATGGTCCCCAATTATTGTCCCTCAGAACAACTTCCCTGCCAGCAGTAAGGATCGTCTCCAGGACCTGAAGTCCACTGTGGACCTACTGACCAGCATCACCTTCTTCAGGATGAAGGTATAGGCCAAGGGCTGGGCTACAAAGACTCTCAGTGAAGAAACCTTTGTTCTACCCCTGGCTATGATCTGTTTAGTGTCTTCCTTACTCTCAATGAGTACAGTATTTACTGTATTCAGTATTTACTGTATTCAGTATTCAGTACAGTATTTGTGCTCTGACAGTAAATCATCACAAAATAATATCACTCTTTTTATAGTGCTGTGTAAGCGCTCTCTCTCTGTAACGCTCACCATCTTCCTCTGGTGTTCAGGTCCAGGAACTGCAGAGTCCCCCCAGAGCCAGTCAGGTGGTGAGGGACTGTGTTAAGGCCTGCCTCAACTCCACCTACGACTACATCTTCAACAACTGCCAGGAGCTGTACAGCCGCCAGTACCAGCTTCTGGACACAGTGAGTCACGCAGTCGATTTCAGTTCTATTCACTTTCTACTGCAGTGCTATTTACACTAACAGAATGAATGCAGGTTATTCCTATTAGGGTGTCCACCCATTCTGCCCAGAGTGGGTGAAAATGCGCTTTGGTGATGACATTTCACTTCCTTGTGGTATAAAAGTATAATTCTTCATTTTCTGAATTGTTCAGTGGGGTCGTTCTCTAACATATCATTAACATTATATCAACATTGGGGCAGCAGGTAGTCTAGTGGTTAGGGCGTTGGGCCAGTAACCAAGCCGACAAGGTGAATAAACCTGTCGCTGTGTCCTTGACACTTAACCCTAATTTGCTCAAGGGGCTGACCCTGTAGGTAGACCGTCATTGTAAATAAGAATTTGTTCTTATCTGTCTTGCCTAGTTAAATAAATCCAAAAAGACTGATTTCGTAACCTAATGCGTCCGATAATAAGCACCAAGCTCAGATGAGTGGTGCAGCTTTACATTCCGTCGTCATCGAAGTTGTCGCAAATAGCAAAATTAGCATGACACGAGCTGAATTAAATGTAAAGTTGACATTTCGCAGAGATACGCTTGTTTTTGTGAGAAGAACTTTGCATTATACAAAAACATTAAAATACTATATGTCATGTCTCAAAATCGCTATTTATCTTACCTCTATATTGTTTTATGGCGAGTTCAACAGTGAGCCTGTCAGTTAGCCTTAATTATTGCACAGCATCCAGCCTAGCTGCCACGATACACCGTTTTTTTTATTGGACACCCTTTATAAATATGAATATGTCAAGGGATATCGCTTTAATCCAGCAGAGTTGTGTTACACGCAGTGTTTTGTCTGACTGGGAGTGTGGTTGTGTTCTGGTCCAGCACAAAGAGGATCTTCCCCTGGAGGAGCAGGGCCCCAGTATCAAGAACCTGGA